>CM021104.1:14781362-15381362 GCA_007115665.2 Sequoiadendron giganteum | reverse complement strand
CTGTGAAAGATAAGCTAGTTGGAGAAGTGGATTGGCTTGAGGAGGAGAAGACAAAGTTAGAACAAATCATGAATCCAGTAACCAAGTAAACCAAGCTATGGCTCAAGCACAAGATTTTGGAGTTGGAGAATGAGGGTGTGTAGTGCACCTATGATCTGATGGGAGACTTAGAGTCTCTCTCTGCTTCTGAGGAATCACCTAAATAGGACCCCAAAGGTAAAACTAGGGTGGGCTCTCTTTTCAAGATTAAAATTAAATATGTTTAGGCAAAGGAGGCATGAAAGAAAAGAAAGCCTATAGCCAAGAAAAGGAAACATTTCTCAAAGAAGAAAAAGGCTAAGAAGGATGAAGAAGAGAAAGAAGAAGGGAATGCCAGTGTCCCTTTTCCAAAGAAAAGGAGAATTGTGAAGTTTTCACAGAAGGAGAAGGAAGCCTCTAAGGAAAATAAAGAATTTGAACCCTCGGTAGTAGAGGTAGAGGGTTTGGGAGAGAAAACACAAGTATATACTAGGAGATAAAGGACTCCATCTCCCAAGGATGGTCCACCAAAGGCAAGTATTCATGTGACTGCTCCTGTCATTGAGGATGACGATGTTCCTCCTTCTCATGAGACTGAAAATGTGCTAGATGAACCAAAGGATGTTGAGGATCCCTAGGATCATGGAGAAAAGGAATTATAAGAGAGAGAAATCTACAATGTTGAGGCAGAAATAGAGAAAGGTATGCAATCCCCTTTGGAGTCTTATGGGGATTCACTTGTAGAGGTTCATGAGGATAGACCTCCTCAGAAGGAGGAAATACAAGCTAAGATTCCTTCCCCAATGCATGAAAAGGGCGAGCACAATATGGGAAAGGAAGATAAAGCTGAGAAGATTCTTGGGAAGCAAAGTTTGGATGATGATGCATCCAAATTTCAACAAGATGCAGTGGGGCAAGATAATGTACGGTCGGATCCCATAGTCCCAGGATGGTTGGACAAGGAGCTGAAGAGAAAAAAATTTGTGGTGGATAATACTCCTCCCAATTGGGATGAATTATTGGCAAACATAGGAAAGGAAAAGTAAAGAAGAAAGCTAGGGTTATTTCCATAATTAAGAGAGATGAGGAAAATATTAGAGTGGTCCACATCGCTACTCCTACTTCTGACAAGAATAAAGATAACATAATAGGGAATTATTACAATGTGCAAACTGTCAACCTAGGGCATGCTTCCTTGGAACAAGATATTGAAGAATATGAGGATTCCAGTGATGCAATCCTTGGCTGATTAAGGAAGGAGGTGCATTCCAAGCAAGAATTGGAGAAGGAGAATGAAAAAATTAAAAGATATATGCAAGAGTTGACAAAACCCTTGCAATCCATTAGCTCCTCATCATATATTGTAGGCTTGTTGCCACAAGAAACAATCACCGAGTTAGAAAATATGAAGGTCACTACCCATGTTACAACAAGTTAGTTATAGGGAGTGCAAACCTAGGGAGACAATGTCATCAAGGACATTATGTCAACTGGTGGAGATGCTATGAGGTCAATTTATTGGTTAAATAATGTATTAGCCCAGGATAAGGAAGACAAGAATCTTTTTCTACAAAATGATATAATCATCATGGGTTACATCGAGGAGAAGTTGGTGGGAGATGGAATTCTTCATTCTTCCAAAGAAGAAGAACCCTGGGAATGGTTTGAAGTTTTGCAGATAGGAAAAAGGGTTTTGAAGAATGTGCATAAACAGGGGAGGCAGATTGAGGATGCCTTGAGTGAAAATTATAACAAATGCATCTCCTTCTTCAAGGTTATGACATGGAGAAAGAAGTTTGTGTTGAAGCATCTGGGCCAAGAATAGTTGAGAAAATGGTAGTGAGAAGTGTATTCTCTAGTCAATGAGGACCAAGTCACCGAAAATATATTGGATGATGCAACTACCTACATTGCAGTAATTGATAAATACAAGGACTTGAAGGTGGACTAGGATAGGTTGGTCAAGCCATCAAGGGACGACATTATGCCCATGGAAAGAAGAATTAAAGTATTAGTTATGCCACCTATTTCCGACTTGGAGAAGGTATTTTTGATGATACATGATAAGGCGAATCAAGATAAAGACAAAGGGGAGGGTAGTTAATGCAACACCTCATTGGGATTTGTTCTTCCCTATTATTACTCCTCTTCCTGAGGATGCATTGGATTGGGTTATGTTGGTGATCCCAGGCCAACTTGGATGAAATTGGTTCATTTAATGCATATTTCATGTTATTTTTGAATTACTCTTCGTCAACCTGTTTTTGGTCATTTATTATTGTAAACCTAATTTGGCCAACATGTTTTGGGGGGTTTTTTATAAGTTTGGCATTATGCCTCATTTTCAGGGAGTTAGATCTTTTTTGTATTGAAGCAAATTGTGATAAGAGCAAGAATTAGAGTTAGGATTTAGTTTTATCTTTTCAAGCAAGTGTTGTAATAGAAGACTGTAATTTTTGCCACTTTGGATGATTTAATACAAGTAAAGACATTGTGATTTGGTGCCTTCCTTGTGTTGTGTTTTATCTAGCATGGTTCTTGATATTCTATCTTTGAAATTTCTTAATTTTATTTTATGTTAGATGATTTGATGATGTTTAGGGTTCGATGCTTGAAGTGTTTGAAACAATCTCTAGTCCATACTTTTTGCAGTTAACTGATTGTTATTTTCTTTGTAAAGTTAGCCTAGACTTAAAATTGTGCTTAGTTTGATTGTGAATATTTGTTCATTTCAATTGCAATAGGGTTGTCTTGAATGAAAATTCATAATATGAAAATATTTAATACCTTAGAAGATTTTACTATTTATGTAAGATTGTAGATTTATCTGGGTCAATCAGGAATTAGTTTCTGAGGGATTGGTCCATTTTGAGCATTTCATCATTTGCATTTTCAATCTTAGAATTATAAGTAGTCTTATAAATCTCTTTTACACCCTTATCTTTTTTTATTTCTTTTATTATCTGAGTTAGATTTAAGATTTGAAGTATCAACATATTGCTAGACCTGATAAATTCGAGTTCAACATTTGCTTGTAGTAAGGTCCCTTTGTGATTACTAGCATTTTCACATTATCTCTGAGTTGTTTTGTTTGCATTGTCAAGACCTAACATTAGAGACCTTGGGGTTATCTCTTTGTTCATAGAGATTTACCTTTCAAGAGAGATAGGATATCATATTTTGTCTAAGTTGTTGATGTGCATAAAAAACCATCAATAGACTGGCGCTAGAAGGATGGCATGAATAAGCAAGTTGGAGCATTTTCTAAACACCATTTCTCCTGAGAGGTTCATAAGATGAACCAGATATACTCCAAGAGAAGAGGAATTTCAATAATTGCAAGTTCCTACTAGGGAAATAAGGACTAGGAGAAGGGGAGAATCATCATCCACCCAACCACTCCCATCATCCTCATCCTCATCCGATTCTGAAGCCATTCTTATTCTCCACGCCCAACCAACCATAAATCAACCATTACTGCCTCCACTTCCACTAATGGATTTCCTAGCTAATAAACCATCTCCCTTGATCTTCAATACAATATCATGCCGAAGAACCCTAAGCAATTTTTCTCTAAGTTCCACACCAATGATCCCAATAGGATGGTAGAGGAGCATATCAAGATTTTCCAGACCTATCTGAGAGATAGAGGAATCAACCATGAGGATGTTGCATGCAATATTTTCCATTATTCTCTGGGGGAAGAGGCCTTTTATTGGTATAATCACTTACCTGTTGCTTCTATCCATAATTGGACATAACTGGAGACTGCATTTCTGTTGAAGTTTAAAATTACCATTAGTGCTAATGAGATCTACATGCAATTTACTAGAGTTAAGAGGGAAATTAATGAGCCTATGGGGTCTTTCACTAATAGGTTTTACTGGGAATACACTAGACTTCAAGAACCTTATGATATAGATGACACCACTCCCCTAGAGGTCTACATTGAATCCCTTGACAACCTTACATCCACCTTCCTTAAATGGAGGACTAATCCCCCAACTACCTTGCTCATTGCATATACAGAGGTTGTTAAGGTCAACACAGATCTAAGGCAACATTTTTTAGGACCTTTGCCATCCTTAGGACCTATTTCTCACCCTGGACAAGTCCAAGCTCTTAACCAAGATTTGACTAATCATAATCCCATTATGCATCTGGTACCACCATTACCTTTGATCCCACACCTAGGTCCTCCAATAAATCAACCTCAGTCAATAACCTCATATACTCAGCAAAGAGCCAATCAACCCCTTCACCTACAGTAATAGGCTTTTTTTCCTACATATTTGTAGAATTCAGAAGTCTTGAATAAGTATGTTGGTTTTGGAGGAGCATCAAGATACCCACCTGGTAATGCGAATTCGACACCATACAATGGTCTAGATAAGGAACGACTAGATGAGTTAACTGAGCAGGTGAAGAAACTGAATATGGAGGTGACCTATCTAAGAAATCAGAACAACCAACTCCATGTTGCAGATAAGAACATGCAATCGAACTATAACAAAGAGAACAAAGATGTTGCTAAAGGAAAAAACTTTGATAGAGAGCGAAATTTTGAAATAATTTTTTTTTTGAAAGAGGAGAAGGCTTTGGCTAGAACTTTGACATGGGGAAACAAGGTGGACAAGGGTTCGATAGAAGGAAACCACATAGATAGAATAGACCATGGAATACTGGACCTAATAATTAAGGAATTCCCACTCCATTGGATCAGCCTCCTACCCAGGATAAGCCTCCAAGTGGTGTGTATCTGATAGAAGTGGCTTTTTCTAGATGGTATAGGATCCATAAGACAAGTCAGAATTCTAAGTTAGATTGCCTTGAGTTTCAAACTGTTGCCTCCATCTTTCAGTATGAAGTTGAAAACAATTCCAATGGTTAGGAGACTTTGCTCTCTAATCCTTATGATTCCTCAGTACTAGTACTTAACCATGCTCCATTCAAAAAAGGTGAGGAGAATGAACCAGAAGAAGAATCTAGTGACCAGGATAAAGAGACAGAGCAGGTGCTAAATGAGGTTGAAATCTCTCAGTTGTTTAATGAAGAAATTGAGAATGATAATGGCCCTTTGGATGAGGAGGAAGTTGGTGTTGAAGAAGTTTGGATGTTTTAGCAACCCATAAAGAAATATGATTTAAGGAACAAACCTAATAGGAGTCCACAATTTGGAGGACCTTTCACTAATTCTATCCCTCCAAATAATTTCATTGCTCCACCAGATCCACAAGCCAACAATAATCGATCTTATCCTCATGTGCCAACACAATACTTGTCAAAGGGAAACAATGTTGAAATATCAAAGGACAAGCAAATTACTAGTTGCAAGGAAGCTCATGTTGATATGAACATGGAGAAATTGGGTGAATATGTGACTGAAGAATTTAGAAAAGTAAAGGTAAGTCTTTATGCTTTGAATTATTAAGAGTCCTTGCTATTAGGAATTTTTTCTTGGGGTCTTTCAATTCAAACACAACACCACAAGGAGTAATTACCAATGAGGCAGTTGTTAGATCCTTTAATTCATAGGCACCCAAAGGCTAGGGCCAGGCCCCATCTACCAACAAGGGGAAAGATAAAGATACGATTCAAATTGCATGAGTTGACACCCAGTTTAGCCAATTCCAAGGCAAGATGGGAACCCCTCCCTTTCTGATTTCTATTTGTATCGTTGGAAAGAATTTGCATAATTATTTTCTAGATTTGGGAGCATCTACAAATGTTATGCCTTTTGTTGTCTATAAAGAATTAGATATTACCCCTATAGCCTCTCAAAGAAGGTCCCTCAATTAGACAAGACATAGGTAAGTGTAGTAGGAGAACTGAACATGATCCCAATGCAAGTTGCATCAAATCCGAGGGTGCAACATGTAATCAACATTCAAGTTGTTGATATTCTTGACACCTATGGTTTGATTTTGGGTAGGGATTTCAATAAGGCATTAAATGGGTATACATCTACAGACCATTCTCACATGTGGCTACCATGGAAAGGAGTCCCAAATCATATCAAGATTGAAAGAGAACCCATAATGAAGTATGCAATCACTAAATACTAGAATATTTCAAATGAGACATTAGTGTCAGAGATAATTATGGGGAGCTATGTGTTGGATGCATCAGTCTCAGTTACATAAGAGGTTTTTATGTTGTAGGGATCCTTTTATGAATATACATTAGAATCAGGTGGGTCTGAGGAAATATTTATGATGTAAGATGAGTCCATCAATGATTATGAAGAACTGAGTGAGAAAACAAATGAAACTAATGACCAAGAGGATAGACAACTCAATTTTTTGGATAACTTCTAGGAGTTCATCCAGAGGGGTATGGAGAATTAGATCCAACTCAATAGGAATATGAATTTTGAAGAATTATTTCTTCCTAATTGGTGTTGAGTCCATGATTCTGCTCACTCTGAGTTGGAATTTCATGTAGTTAAGACTATTGTGAAGTAGGTATAAAGGTACATTAACCCAACCCCAATTGCCAGGTGAAATATATAGGGAGAACAAAATAATGAAAAGGGTAAAAGTCCAATGCTTCCTGAAGAGCCTCCTAGTTGTAGTAAAATGAAAGATGACTCAAGGAAATCAAGGACTGATGGTCGTTGGACGTCAAGATTTGATGGATCCAAATCTATGAAAAGTGCTTGAGTAGGGTTTTAATTGATCAATCCTAAAGGAAAGAGATATTTCTTCTCATAGACTACAATACCAATGTACTAATAATGTGGTTGAATATGAAGCTTTAATCCATGGGTTGTTAATGCCTTGAGGAAGAAAGTTAAGATATTACAAGTTTTTGGGGATTCTAAGTTGGTAGTCAGGCAGGTGAGGAAATAGTATTCATGCCGTGACAAAAGGATGACTAATTATAGACATAGAGCGTGGGATCTTACTGAGGGATTTGATGCTTTCAACATCTAGGTGATTTCTTGGAGTAAGAACCAAGTTGTAGATTCTCTAGCACAAGCAGCTAGTACATTGCAACCTTCATCAATTTCAGGATCAAAGAAGTTTACTATGGAGATCACTCCAGTACCTTCGGTACTTGACAACGTTACCAATTTCTAGGTATTTGAAGATGATAAGAATATTCTTCATTTCATTATAATTTGTGATGTGTTTTCTTCTCAAGTAATTAATGAGGTAGAGCCTAAAGAGGCATAAATGGACTTGGGAGTGGTCATCAACCTAAAGACCAACACTATCCCAAGAGGTATGGTGTAGTTAGAATGAATTTTTGATTTGGATAGGATAAAAGACCAAGAACAACAAGTCAAAAGGGAACCTCTCAGTAGTCAATGTGAAACATACAATATGGGGACACAGGATGATGTAAAGAATGTTTTTATTTGTAAGGTATATACTTTCGAAGAAAGGAGAGGGATTATTGATGCTATACACACATATCAAGATGTGATAGTATGGAGTTATGAAGACGTAAAAACATACGATACTTCAATCATTACAAACACCATTCCCTTGAAGTCAAATGTCAAACCATTCAGACAAAGACAAAGACCAATTAATGCTTTGTTAGAACCCATCATTCAGAAAGAATTAGAGAAGCTACTTTCAACATGAATTATATTTCCAAGGAGGCATTCAACCTGGGTTGTGAATCTGGTTCCTATGAGAAAAAATAATGGATAAATTAGATTGTGTGTGGACTTCAGGAATCTTAACAGAGCATCAGAAAAAGATAATTATACAGTTCCTTCACTGGATGAGGTACTTCAGATTTTCAATAGATCCCAAATGATGTATTTTATAGATGGGTATTTTGGATACAACCAATTCATGGTACAATATGAAGACAGGCATAAAACTGCCTTCACTACCAAATAGGAAACTTTTCCTACATAAGAATGTATTTTAGGTTGATCAATGTTGGAGCTACATTCCAGAGGGTAATGGATATTGCTTTTAAGGACATAATTGGTAAGTGCATCATTATTTATATGGATTATTTGATAGTATTCTCTAAGAAGCGAGGTAATCATATAGAAGATTTATGCAAAGTATTCCAAACGTGCAGAGAGTTTGGCATCTCACTTAACCCAAAGAAGTGTATTTTTGGGGTTACAAAGGGAAAATTTCTAGGACATATTATTTCAAAGTAGGATATCATCATTGATCTTGAGCGAATAGAGGCTTTCACTGATATAATGATAATTCTCTTTGACATTGAATGAATGTCATTGAATTTGACCCTATTGGTGGTTTTTCTAGTACACCTTAAAAGAGCTCTAGAAGGTATCCATCCTTCATTGTCAAGCATCTCATAGATGAATGACCAACTCAATGGGTAAAGGGTTTAGTACCTTTGGCCCATGTACTTTAGGCTTTGTGAGACCAAGGAGGGTATTTCCCTTGAAATTTCACACAAAATTTATCCAAATGAGTGAACATCTTGCGCATATGTGATCCTCTAGACACAAATATACATTATATAGGAAAATATTGGTTCTTTTTTACACAAATAACCTGCCATTTACTAGGAACAAGGTTCATTTTAGACTTGCATCTTAGAATGAGGAAAAAATGATTTAATTTTCACATCGTTATGAGTCCTTGACAAGGTATACCATAAATCCTACTAAATTACAGATACGTACACAAAAAAAACTAGTGCTTCATCCATTAGACATAGAGTCGAACACATGAAAATCTATAATACACAAATTATGAAATCAATGGTTTATTCCCATAATGCATTACATTATGAAAAATTCACACTCACCAAAACACCACTTCTTATAAAAATCCTAGGTAACTTCTTACAAACCTACAAATCCTTTCAAGTATTTTAATCAACCGCTTAGCCTAAAACTAGAAAATAAATTATACATTCAATTAAGCATTGAAAGACAAATGATAAAAAACTTGGTTTCTCATTCATAATATTATAATAGTCACTCACAGGAGATTAGGTATCCTGATTTTACATATTCATCATAATATCAAAGAGTTATGAAAAATAATCTAAGATCATCATGTACGAGATTCAAACCCAAGACAAAACCCTAGTATGTCATATATACATTTTGTATTCCATTTACATTCAGCCATTACCTAAGCCATTTTCAGACTCAAAAAGATATCAATCTCCCAAAATGAACCTTGAAATACCTTTTATAAGCCAAGTGTGTAATAAGAAAATGGTTCATTTCAGTTACATTTCACAGTAATTTTGAGGCCATTTTGCCTCGTGGGACTTTATCCCTGAACAATTATCTTTTAATTCATGTATTACAGGAGAGAAAAAATCAAAAGAGGCACCAAGTCATTAGGCGGAGATTCCACGCAAGCCTTCTGAAAGGTGTTGCTATCATAATCTGTACTTTAACAAAAAAAGTAAAAGTCACCGTCACACCTAATAGAAAAAACCTCTCATAACACCTTTTTCAGGATCCACATCATCAACCTAGGACCCAATCACTACCAATCAAGACACACAGGCATCACCCAACCTTGTTACTAGATGAGTGGATGCCCTCACCTGGCCTCCTCATGGAGAGTTGAGTTGCAACCACCGCCTCTTTGTTTGAATCTGTATAAGGCACAAGGGAAACATGGAAATGGCCACTGCCAAGGCCAAACCCTTCATTCTCTTCTAAAGAGATATCGCTTATCACTACCAGAGAACTAGGTTTGCTGGAGAAAACCCTAGGGCCTATCGCTATCCCCACTAATTATTTCAAAAACAACCTAAAATCCTTCTTCTCACACCGGGCCAATTTCTTTGCACAGGCTCATGGTTAGAGATTGTAAGCATATCTAACAACAAAAACCCTCCTTGTTTGCTTATGAGCACTCCTCTTAGCTCTCGGGATGACTGGTGCCTCTTCGATCATACTTATCTTCTAAGGTTCATAAGCTAGTGGCTCTTGCAAACTCAAACGAGGATCATTAAGGATTTCCATTTGCTTTAATAGTCATACTTAGAAACAAAAAATAACTACTTTAAAACTGCCATGTACCTGACCATATCTCAAGGCTATCAATCCTTGGCACATGCATCATTGATCCAAAAACCATGAGAAAATCCCAACCACAGTTTGAAAAAATCGCTCATCATTGCTTTATCCTTTCCATACATGTTTCATTCAGTGATGGCTAAGAAGCTAGCAATGAAACATCAACCGTTTATCTTAATCATGCAGGAATCTTTACCATTGGTACTTAACCACATTGGTAATCACACATTGATACCCACCTGCATTGTCCTATCCCATGACAAATGGAGCACATGGGGATGAAAGAAATGAGTCCATCGATAGTCACGGGTTTCATCCTAATCCATAATGGGAACCATACATCAATGGAGGAGCCAACAATACAAAACACAAGTATTCTAGTGGCACAAAACCCTACCACATCATCCATCACAAATCACCCCCCAATTTGACCAGCCTCAATAAATGAGACATTGCACCCTAGAAATGGAATACAACCAATCCATCGCTTGTCACTAGTTTAACTACATCCTGCACAAGACAACCTGTGATAGTTAGAAAGATAGTGATGTGTCTATTGGAACTGTAAAATTTTGAAAAAACTCATTGGTCATTCATGCTCATTACTATCCCAAAGAGTCCTAAAGTATTCTTAATATAGCATACTACCCAAGGTCTAGGTCAATTTTTGTCATACAATCACAAATTTTATCTAACCCTAATTTTTTTGATATATGGAACATATTGGCATAAGATAATGTAGGTCTCACTAATACAAATGCACTTTGCCTTCAGTATATCCACAAGAAAATAGTTGTAGCATGATAATGAGGACATATGTCGGGAGTATTTTAGGTCTCAAAAACGTTGGTTTTGATCAACCACGAGAGGTTTCCAAGCTCTCATAAGGTTATTTGCTAGCTAACAAGGCCAACCAATATAGTTGAACCTTCTACTCTTAAGGCTTTGCTAAACCTAGGTGGGTGAACCTATATGAATGACACAAATTTTGAATTATGCTTCCTACTTGACCAAACTATCCACAAATGGAAATTTTATAGTGGAAAGATATGATCCTAATTTGGTATAAATTTTATATGCAATATCAAAGTGAAAATTTATATGTTTAATTAAGAGATGTAAATGAAATGGATGGAACCTAGAAGGATAAAAGAGACTAGTGCCTTGTTGGGTAAAATGGAGTCAACTCAAAGCTTTAGATAAATGAGTTCTATTTGGAAAGGATTCTAATTATTTGGCATATGATATTTAGTCTATAACTTGTATAAAAATGCACAAATTTAATTACCAATCTCTTCTTAATGATCTGAATGATAATTCCAGATTACTGTGAATGATTTGATGGATTTAATCTTTACTTGAAAGAACCAACCAATCACACCAAACAAATACAACAAATGTGTACTGATAAACTGAGAATATACTTGATATGTCAATTTAAATAACGAAGAAATATCAACCTTGGAGACAACTTGATAATATTTCAGTTAACTTAAAAAATAAGTGATACCAGAAAGTGCTACCAAATCATAAGTCTTTCATTATCTTCTTAAAATCTTATACATGAAACATGGTTCCTTCATACATTCTGAAAAATATTTTATCTCCTACTAACTATCTCCTATCTAAAATCATCCCTTTCATTCTTTGTAAACATCAGATACTTATACATTAGCGGGTGGAAGGACGTGTCCTTTAGAAAAAAAAATTAAGCATAAAAAATAACAAGATTAGCAATAACTAAGCTTTGTTGAGCCACAAGTGAACTTCAGACATGTGCTCTATGTAATATCAACACTCGTTTGTATCTGCATCTCCTAACACATCATGGATCAAGATATCCATCATCACCATTCGTTCATTTTGTTCACATGCTTCATCCAACGTTGCATCCTTTGTAGTGGCTCTCTTTAACATATCTTGGAGTATTAGTTCACATTCGTTCTTCCATGTAGCCATTTCATTTAATTCTCCTTCATCATCACATTACCTAATCAATCTTCTCTCGGTGGCTTCTATCAATTCCTGCACATCCTCTTGTAACTCCTCAAAGAATCCTTTATGCTTATCCATGATACGATGAGCATTTTCAATCCCTGCATTATTAGGAGTATCCTTTTTCTTTAATTCCTCAAGTTTTTCTTGGATTCTTCTATCCACTCTCCTATGTTCTTTTATTACATCAATGTATTATGAATTTTTTCCCCAAAGTTTATTTAACCAAGTGGTTAAAGCAACCTATTGCCTTTTGATTATTGCAGTAAGTGTGTCTATTTTACCCTGAGAGTATGCACTTGATCCTTCCCAATGGTCCTTCACCTGTGAACTTTTTTGGCCCTATTACAACACTTACCATGCCATTTAGATGTTCATTTTCTCTCAATATTCTTTCACTATTAGTTTTGTACATCTCTCTCTCTCTCTGATCAATGCTTGTATCTGGGCTTTATTTAATTTAGCTATATTGATCCCAATTTCTGCAGTTGCAACTGGATCAGCTTCTCCAGCCTTCAAAGTCATGACATGTCCAGATGCCTTCTCAATATCAATGACAACTGAATTCTTGTGGAAGGGATATAAAGCCAAGATCATCAATGTTTCTTCATCAGGATTGTATTTTGATCCTGTATAGACCTTTGTCACCTTTTCTATGCTGAGCTTATGTGTAGCATTGTTGTCTTTCAGGAAACTGCCAAAAACCAATGCAAAATTTAGATCTAGCCCTAGGAAAATCATGACACCAGCCTTTTCCAATATTTCTCTCCCTTTCTCAAGAATCATGCTTGTCATCTCTTTATCCACCTCATCCCTCAAGTTTTTTAACAACTGCTTCTCATTTCCTAGTGTGACATTGTCAACCAGTCCTCTTATTTCTTTTCCTTTTTGTTTGTATAAGAATGTTTTGAATTCTAAGGTTTTCACAAATTCATCATCTGCTATAAAAGATCTATATTCTTCATGTCTTGTATCCACATCTACAGTTTCCTTAATATTCATCTCTTTGGCAGAATAGGTGTAATCCAGAGTTCTTGTCCTTGATACCTTTCCGAATGGACCTTGTGGCCTATTAGCCTCTAATACTTCTTTACTAGAAGACAACATCTCAAAATCTATCAATTCTTGATCATGTTTCTCAATAACTATTTCTACTTCTTCTCCTTCCAAGTTTCTAATTATGTCATCAGGTTAATAGGGAATGTGTTGATACCCTCCAAAATTTACCCTTTGTCTAGTAGAATGGATATATCCCTCTTGATCAAATTTTTTCCTTGATGGCGCTTTTCTCATGTTATAATGCAATAATTTATCTAGAATTAAATTGTAACCCTCCTTTGGTAACATAGTAAAATCACCAAAACATAGCGTACTTGGCATAAAAGCTTGCTTCCCATAAGAGCTTAAGTTCATCACACTGGAGAAATCCATTTTCCTAACAATCTCTAAATATGCAATCCTATCTGGAACTATCCTAGGCAAAACAAATGGAGTACTTTCAAAACCATAAACCCTAATCATAGTGGCATTTTCTAAATAATACCAATCCCCCCAGTTATGGCTGATTGGTCCATTATAATCCTTAGGCCTGAGAAACCTCTTTATTTCATCAGACAAGGAAAAGTCACAAGGATGATTATAAAACCTATACAAAGGATTTACAAAGTACTCTTCAAAATGCAAGAAATTAGAATTAGCAAAATTGTTCTCCCAAACAATAGTCCACAACTAAATAGGCAATGGATTTCCTTCCTTATCAAATTGCGATATTGTCAGCTCCTGGGGCCACAATCCTAATTCTTGTCCAAAATATAGCCCTAAGTACATCAACAATAAATAATTCCTGAGGTGCAGGACAAAGGCTCCATTATTTATTGCCATTAACCCTACATCCAACTCTTTAAACACATGTGAAGCATAATAAAAAGACTAGGAATTATGATATTGAACATCCACAACAATCACCATAGGTATAACTGTCATATGCTCTGGGACCTCCATTCCCAATACTTGTCCCATTGAAAAATAAGTGTATTTTATGTAGGGTTCAAAGAGATCCACATGAAATGGTGGTCCCTCGCTGTTTTCCATCGGATTCGGTATGCCATGACACCTAATTTTGTGTAGGGGTAACCTCCAACCCTTGTAAATGGTATCCATTCTTCTGAATTCACTCTCAAGCTCCTCACTTATGATATTCTCATTGCACATTCCTTCTAACTTGAAGACCTCGCTTATTGCATTCTTAGACACATATCATTTTGTTCCCAGATAAATCACAAATGGCCCTATTCTTCGTATTATAATGACCAACCAATAATTTCACCAATTCAACATCAACAAAAACATTAGGGCCCACCAGTTTTTCCAAATTGAACCTCCACGGTTTACATACTGGCTTGAAGCGATTTCTTCTATGGTAGTGGAAACTGAACAATTCGTACCCTCTAATTGGGGTCCAAACATCTCCTATGAACTTACATTTTTCATCCAATTTATCTACTTCCACCTTAAGATGTGCAGAATGCCTAGCGTTAGGTCCTAAACCAGGTAGTTGGTCTATGAGATCTTGGTTTAATTTTCTCTCAGAGCCTTCTGGTCACATTTCAATTTTTTAATTTTTTCCCTTCGGTTGAATACCCTCCCCATGTTTTCTTCCTTTTATCTTTTTTGAACTAGTGCCTTCCATTCTTTGAAATTTACAATTTTTAGAGGATGAGGAAATTCCTGTATTTTTCGCCTGAAAATTGAAGTTGGACGAACACTCCAATTGTTTTGCTCATTCCTCTGCTCTCCTTCACTGCCAATTCTTAAAAATAATGATTTCAATTGAGCTCACCTTGATTTTCAAAATATTTTATGCTTCGTGGCACCATTAGTGTCTTGACTGAGACATGAATGAAGCAAGTTTTTCAAAATTCTCACTGTCACATCAGGTATCATATCAGAAAGACATTTCAAATCCTTGGTCGATCCGTCTATTCAACGTTCATACATCCACTAAGACATCTTGTAGGTCCCTTGACACCACAAGTCTCCCCGATAGTTTTCCTTTTCAGTTTTTTATATCGCCATAACCTTCATGGAAGAAAAATATCACCCAGACTTAACGAGTTGGGCCAAAAATTCTTCACTTCACTCCAAAGGCTCTTTGTCTCACTGAGACCAAGTGACTATCCTGCCGATAGAATAATATTCACCGTGACCTCTCTTAGATCTCCCCACTAGGACTTATCTCACGGATACACTTTTTCTTCAGCAAGACCATGCACATTGTCTATTTGAAATTTTTTATCTCCATATGCTTAGTTCTATCATTATAACCCGAGGGGTTGGTAAGACACCCTGAACTTTCCCCGGCATGATTTGTCTTACGGAATGAGTCTTCCTTTTGCTTTATCAGCAAGACTAGTGAATGATTCGGGTAGTCCTTTGAAATCTCACCCCGATGGCTATAGTCTGGCCGATACACTTTATTATACTTCAATCATTAAAAAGAAATTTAGCTCGATATGACCTCACATCGTCTCATCGTCACATCAATACCTTTTGTCCTGCCCATAGAAAGTATGAACCCATGTTCTCTTGGCATATATCCTCATTGGTATGAAACTTTTGATGTCTTGCCAATATATTGAAGAGATGTATATTATTATCAGTGAGAGCTCCATCAACTTATGCTGATATGTTCAAATGTTAAAGATTTAATGTTAGATGAATTTTATGGGGCTATATGACAAAATTTAACCCGAAACTTGGTGAAAATGCTATGTGAGGAAATTTTATCTCTGAAATATGAATTTCTTGGGAAACTAATAAGTATGAAGGGTTAATGAGGTTATCAAAATTTTATAGTTCCAACAGTGGCTCCATCTAGGGATGAATGATTGTGAGATCATTGCAAGGATCCAGATCTCTGGGTGAGTAGACCAAGCATTATGGATGAAACCAAGTGGAGATGAGCATGATCCTAAACTACTGTACATGGAGAAAAAATTGAATAAGGGATCCCAGGATTGTCCATGTACTAGCAATTTCCTTCACCCTTTATTTCCTATATTATTGTGCATGGAAATTTTGTGAGTTTTTCTCAAGAGTTGTCCATGCACTCGCAACTCTTGATCCTGTGTAATTTTCAAGAGAAAAAGTTCTTTACGAATTTCCCATGTACAAGTAACTCCTGTTCTTCACCACTCATATTTTGCAAATAATATGAATCCTGTCCTCACTTGCCAACAACAACAAAAGGTCCTAACCACAAAGCCTCAAATTTTTCATGTTTTCCTCTCGCTTGGCACCTAGAATTCCACATTAATACTAGATCATCTTCTTCAAATTTTCTATTTTTTTTCTTTTTTGTCTAACAAATACTTCATTTGTGTTTGTAACTTCATGTTTTGTTTTCGGGCTAATCTTCTCATTTAATCAAGTTCTGCTAATTGTTCCATTCTCTCTTCCATTGGTTCAAGAACCTCCATGTCTTCCTAAAGAATAAATTTATAAACTGGTAACAAATTTTGTAAAGGCATTCTGGCTTGTGTTCCATATACTAATTCATATGGGGATTTTCCAATGCTTTTTTGATAGTGATCCTATCAGCCCATATAGCCAATTTTAATTTTCTATGCCATATCTTTTTGTTTCCATCCAACATTCTCCTAATGATCTTTAGAAGGCTTTTGTTGCTAGATTATGCCCGACCATTAGCTTGTGGATGGTAAGGGGAAAAATAAGAGATAGCAATACCATTCATACTGCAAAAGGTTTTAAACTCATTTGATCTAAAACACATCCCATTGTTTGTGATTAATCTTAATGGTGTACCAAACCTGGTGATGATATTATCCATTTGGAAATTTATCACAACTTTACTTGTCACCTATTTGGTTGGGATTGCTTCTACCCATTTGGTGAAGTAATCAATGGCTACCAGTATCCATCTGTGTCCTCCACTTGATCTCTCTTGTATCTCCCCAACAAAGTCAATCCCCCATTGATGAAAAGGGGCTTCAACCTACATAGGTCTAAGTGGTAAAGCTCCCTGATATTTCATTTTTGCTGAAAAGTTTTGACATGCTTCACATTTCCTTACATATGAAAATGAATCATTAAAATTTTTTGGCCAGTAATAACCTACCCTAAGGATTTTATGTGTAGTTTTATTTGCAGAATAATGGCCTCCACAGACCATGCATTTCGTTTAAAACATGATCAGCTTGTGACTCATCTAAAGATAACAACAACATTCCATCTCTGTTTTTCCAAAATAAATCACCTTCTATGAATACATATTTAGAGGCCTGTAGTTTCAAAGTCCTTTTCTGGTTATCATTGAATCCTTCAGGGAACTTTGTATTTCTAAGGTAATACATGATGTCTATATACCAAGGTGTATTCTCAATACTTGTAATTGCATTTCCTCCTTCTACATTACAAATTTGATTTGCCTCAATGTTTGCTTCTGCCATTAACTTGGCCAATCCTTGGCCTCTTATTAATTTAGTAATATGTATTTCCATATCAAATTCCTAAATTTTATTAATCCACTTGCACCTCTTCCCTGTTACTTCTGACTATGTCAAAATTTCTTTGACAGCTATGTGAGGGACATAAGAAATCACTTTGGCTCCTACAAGATACAATCTAAAAGATTTTGTGGATTTTACCAATGCAAAGGCTTGTTTTTCCATTATGTCATAATTCAACTCCGATCCCTACAAAAATTTACTAAAAAAGGACACAGGTTGCTCATGGCCATCCTCAATTTTTTGTAACATGAAAACAACTATAATGTGCAAGGAAGCGAATGAAAATATTTGAAATTTTTTTGTGAAATCAAGAGATTTGAGGATATGGGCTTCCTTAATGGCTCTTTTAATGGATACAAAGGCTTCTAATGCTTCTAGAGTCCATTCAATATTTTTTACTTTCCTTAGCATCTTTGATATGGGCTTGACAATTTCAGCAAAGCTGGACACAAACCTCCTAACAAAATTAATCTGCCCAAAAAATGATTGGATGGTTGTTACAGTTTTAGGGATAGGAACCTTATCTATAGCCTCAACTCTCTCAAGATCTGTTCTAACTCATTCTTTTGACACAATGTGTCCTAATATTTTCCCCTCTGTAATAGAAAAATGAAATTTCTTAGGGTTCAAACTAATACCATACTCTAAGGCTTTAATGAATATTTTTCAAGATGTTCTACCTTATCTTTAGCTCTTTTTGAGTAAGTAGTAAGGTCATCTTGATACACCACCATTAAAACATTAATTAAGTCTGCAAATGCTATTCCATAGCTCTTTGAAAGGTTGCTCCTGCATTTGTGAGACCAAAAGGCATTCTCACATAGACATGTGTTCCCCATGGAGTTGTAAAAGTTGTTTTCTACTACTTAGATTCCCTGACCTTAACCTGATTATAACTAGAAAAACCATCCATAATAAAAAAAGTCTCACACCCAGTTACTTTATGTAGTATAGCTTCCATGTTAGGTAGAGGGTAGTTATCCTTAAGGGATGCTACATTCAGATTTCTGAAATCCACACACAGTCTGATCTCTCCATTTTTCATTCTAATAGGAACAAGGTTTGACACCCATGTTGAATGCCTCACAGGTTTAATTATACCTCCATCTCTAAGTTTGGCCAATTCCTCCTGCATTTTTGGTTCCAATGTGGGGTTAATAGGCCTTTGTTTCTATCTAAATGGCTTTGCATCTTATTTCAATGGAATTTCATGTTGAAATAAATCCTCCCTATATGCCTTGAGGTCCTCATAAGACCATGTGAACAGATGCTTATATTTTCTTAATAATGAAATGAGCATTCTTCGGATGGTCGAGCTTACTTTCTTCCCAATATCTACTTTCCTTGGTGCCAGTTTAGTCCCTAAGTTTATTTATTTAATATATTCCTTTTTGACTAATGTCTATTTCATTAGGGATTGATCACTTCGATCGTATGGTCTTTCCAATGCTACTAGCCCCTTGGGAAGTTTATTAGTCTTAATTTGTAAGAACTTCTTTCTGAATACTGTCTATTTTGCATTTATTTCTTCCACAAAGGCGTTGAAATCAATTTCCTGAGCCTCATATTGATCTATACAGTGAAGGAATTTTAAAAGATCAGTGTCATCATTAAAAACCTACTAACTATATAGGTTGTCAGGTACAACAGGTCTTGTTTTGAACTCAACTTGGGATATTCCTGCTAGTGTGATGTCACCTTATTTTAGTGTTACATTGGCTAGGAAGTCTGCCATTATATTTTTTGATCTATCCACCCAATCAATAGAGAAAGCATCAAATAGTTCAATTGTATCCCATATTGCATTCCTATACCATTTCATCCTTTTATTTTTTGCTATATATTTTTATCTGATATGAGACACAACGAGCTTTGAGTCTCCAAAAACTATTAAGAGTTTAATCTTGTGTTTAACAACTAAATTCAATCCAGTCAACAAAGCTTCATATTCTACCACATTGTTTGTGTTCAACAAAAACTACCAAAGCCTTTGCAGTTTTATATTTACCTTTGCGGCTGCGCCTTATTTTTCAAATTCTCATTTCCCTTGGAGCGCTCCACATGGCTTCCTCGCAAGGATTTTCACTTTTCTTTCACTTCACGTTTCAGTAGTCTCTGTCTACGTGTCGCGTGGCCCACTATGGCTACTTTCCAAGTTAGGCCTGTCTCATACTTTATTTTGCTTGGAGTGCCCCACGTGGCTCCCTCTCGAGGTTTTATGCTGGGCATCTTTTCAACTTTCTATTGGGCTCTGTCTGAGTGACACGTGGTGATTTTTTCTGTGCTAGTTACCTTGGAAATGCCGCTCAACTTTTTGTACCTGCCTACTACTAAGTTTCTTGTTACAGTGCCAGATGTTCTCTCCTACTATTGTATGGTTTTCCATTCTATGTCGTGGCCTTGTTGGCATGCTGCTGGCTGGTCAATGATTTTTATGGTGGCTCGGGATGATCTGGGCCATCGGTCTGTGCTGTGTGGTTTTCTCTTCTCTTGCTACATCTTTAGGCGAAGGACTGGCCAATAAATTGGGTCGTGTTTCTTTTATTTAGGTTGTTGATTAAGTTTTCAAATCCCCCTACCATTGGGAAGAAAGCCTTTTGTAATAGTTCAATTAATTTGAAAGACTTCAGACTGTGCCAAATTTACTTGGCCTTTCTGTTTCCAAGCATTTGTTAGAACTATTGATCTGTGCTATTATCTTCTTTTTGTATGAATGCTTGTTCTTCAGTTTTTCTATAACCTTTTATAGCTCAATGAATACAAATCACATTCCTTCGACTCCTCTATATTAGATAAAGTTATGCTTGGTTATATTATGCAAACTAGAGGGTATTTTTATGAGATAGATGCTTTTGAGAAAAATAACTTAATTAACAGGATTTTGGTGGTTCGCGCCTTTGCATGTTGCATTGTGCTCTCTTTAAATTAGTCTATGATCTTGGCACATTGCTTGAAGTGTAAATTTTTCATTCTCACTATCTTTCTAATCCTTTTTTCCCCACCGAACGAAGAGTCGGCTTCGATAAAATATCAGAGGTCACTTAACTAGTGCACAATGTCCCCAATAGCTAATTTTCCAATAAGATTGTTGCTACATGCAAAATTCTGTGTCAACAGTTCTTTTTCTGGCATGCCCATTGGGACAATGAACTAGCACGTTCATCTAATTTTTCTAAGTGTGTATGATCCATCGGCATGTAACTAGGTCCCAGACTACAAGAGTCCCTAGCCTGCTCATACCGTCTTTAGTTTTTGTGCTCCCGAGAGGCCGTCGAGGTAGCCCTTTGCCCCCTCTGTCTCCTCCTTCTTCGTCATCTTTGCTTATACCCATGGCTGCCAAGAATTATGTAGCTTGAGACTCCAACAGTCCATTAGTAGCACCTGTACCTCCTGCAGTATGGGCCCCCATTCTTGTTTCTAATCTAAAGGCTATCCCTAAATATTTTGGGGATGAATCGAAGACACCAACGGAACATCTGCAAGATGTAGCAGATGTATGTTTGGTACATGGCATATCGAACGAAAATATAGCCCTCAGATTTTTGGCCGCTTCCTTTCGAGGAAAGGTGCTAAACTGGTACAAGACTTTAAAAGCTAGTACTATTGCTACTTGGGACTAGCTCAGAACCCCTTTTTATGAGCATTTCTCTAATGCTGGCAATAGATCATTGCTATACCATTAATTGGAAAATATAAAGTGAGCTCCTCATGAAGCTCTTCTTGATTTCAATGCAAGGTTCCATTCGACTTGGCAGAGAGTGCCTATTGGCAGCAAACCACCTCTGGGTCTCGCTTTTATGTTCTATCTAAAGTTGTTCAATGTCGATATCTCCATGATGTTGCAAGCTCTGGGTGGAGAAACTCTTCTTGATGCTTATTATTTCCTGAGTACAACATTCTAGAGGCTGAAGTTTGTTCTACCAGCGTGTCTACGACTCCTCCCCAATCTATGTATGTCTATCCCGGAAGTGTTTCGAGCACGGCCCAGATGACAGCTCCTGTGGTAGCTCCTTTGCCTGATCACATGGCCGCTGAGATGAATGAGATGAGAGAAAAAATGTGGGCCATGACTAATGAGTTGACTACTTTAAAGCGACAACAATACAACTATCAAAAGTTGGCATACCAAAGCTACCAAGGTGGAAAACCTTCGTACCAATCAAATTAGTGATAGGATAGGTCACGTGGGAATACCGTGGCTCAAGAAAGTAACCAGATGGTTCTGGTAACCCTGCCAATGTAGGCTATCCATCCTAGTTCAAATAAGGAGCTGGTGGTGGGAAAAAACAATTTAGCCAAAGACGCCAACTCCTGGTGTTTTCCTTGCAACGATGCACATATGCCATGAAATTTTCCGTGGGAAAATTTGCAACAAGAAATTTCAAATCAACATAGCTAGGGTGGTGCATCCGCTTCTGACAATCCACCATATGCCTCTCAACAAATGGAAAATGCAGTCCTCGCCACTCAAATGCAAGGGATGTCCATCCAACAAGATTGAGACATTGTTCCAAATCAAGCTCTTTTTTCTTGGATGGAGGGAGAAGAGTCGACATTTCTGAATGACATCCCTATAGATAAAGCACCCCGAGTGCAATCTGACTACAATACGCATTCTAAGTGTAGATTCACCAAAGAATTCTCAGCCTTGCCTACTAATGCTTCATCACAACTGATGCCTAGCCTAGCAGCAAGACTATTTCCCATCCCTCCTTAGTCTAAGACAACAATTCCTAGCTCTCCAAGTCCACTTCCACCGAAGGCGAAGGCTCCATCGATCACTCCTATTGTTGCTAAACAGTCAGACGTATTGATCGCAAAACCAATGACAACTGCAAATCCTAAAGAGCAAGTGATCGTGACTCATCAGTTGAAAGCACAATTCTACATGGTGGAATAGCTGAAGAAGTCATCCACCAACACTTTTTTGTGGGATGTCTTGGCTATTCTGGAGCAGAAGGTGTTGCTACAAAAGGAATTTTCGGGAGAAGAGAATGTGAAAGTTCCTACTCAATATAATGAAGAGAAAGTATCCAAACCAGACTTGGATAAAGTGTTAACAATTCAAATGGAAAAGAAGCTCGAGTCCAGAAAGGAAAGTAAGCCTAAACCTAAGCCTTTCTTTCTAACACTGATTATTGGTGACAAACTGCTACATAACTATATGATTGACTCTGGTGCTAGCACCACTGCCATGCCAAAGCAAGTAGCTGATACCTTGGGTTTAAAATATGAGCCCCTGAACAAAGGAGTCATGCAGTTAGATGGAAATAAGGTTGATACTGTTGGGGTAATCAAGCGATTGCCTATGACTTTGTTTGCCTACCCTAGTATTACTATAAACCAGGATACCATACTCATTGATATCCCTCCTTTATTCGGGAGTTCACAACAAATGTCGGAGGATATCTAGCACTAGACTGGTCACACCCAATTCTGAGGATCAAACATGGAGCTAAGATGAAACTATTGTCAGAAACTCTGCATTCCAAACATGTTGCTGATGAAGCTCTACTAAATTTTGAAGCAGCCCATACTTCAATCACTCAGGAAGAAAGGTTCAATGTGGAATTTCTTGAAGAGGAGGAAGCTACTAGCTCTTAGACAGAAGATGAAGAAAGCTTGTTGAAAGAGCTCATTGATACAAACCCTTTCTAGAATTACCACGCAACTAAGCTCAAAACCTATGTTATACATGAAGAGGGGCAGATCATGCCCAAAGTTACTAAAGAACCTGAAGGTGGTAAATATTAGGAAATATGGATGTTATGCTTTGATGGAGCTAGATGTAGAGTAGGAGCTGGAGTGGGGATTTGTTTGATATCCCCGTTTGATGAAAAGACTTTGAGGTCTTACCACTTCTAGCTTGCGTGTTCAAATAATGAAGTTGAATAAGAAGGTCTCGTCCATGGTTTATGTTTTGCAGAACAAATGGGTGCAAAGTAGATAAGTGTCTTCGGAGATTTAGAGTTGGTGGTCAACCAAATCCATAGAACATCTGCTACAAAAAATATCCGTATACGATCCTATCGACATAGAGTCTGGGATCTGATTGACAACTTTGAGGCTTTCAATATCTAGGCTATTTCTAGAGAGATGAATTCTAAAGCCGATAGAATGGCAACTATAGGGGCTCAGTTCGAGCCGGCCTCTGATTTATTAAGAAATAAACATGCGGTGAAAGTAATTGTAAGACCCGCTATCCTAGATAACAATCAAGATTGGCAAGTGTCTGATAGAGATGATCATATTGCATCATTCCTCCAATCATTTAGAGAGTTTTCCAATCAACTACAATCAAAGATTGCAAAAGCATACAAAGATCAAATCATCCAACTGAAGTCCAATAAGCTCCTGAGGGGCCTAGTCACTCTAGAAAGCCTATTCGAGTCTGATGATGCAACAAGAGACAAAAGGAAGCTCATGGCCGACAAAGGTGATTACACTGATTTGCATATCAGAGAAGATAAGAGACTCAAAGTTGGGAAAGAAGTGTCGCAAAAAAATAAGATAGACTAAGACACTTCTATAAGGAATACCCGAGTGTAGTCACCTGGTCATATGATGATATTAAGGGGTACAATCCCAGAATCATCGAGCGTACAATTGAGTTGTTAGAAGGGGCTAAACCAGTTCATCAAAGGTAGAGACCCATTAATCCAAAGATAAAGTCTCTCATGTCATAAGAGCTAAATAGGTTTATTGCATCCCGAATAGTGTTCCCGATCAAACACAACACTTGGGTGTCAAACTTGGTGCCAGTCCAGAAGAAAAATGGGGATATACGACTATGTGTAGACTTCCAAGATTTAAATAGAGCATCCTTAAAGGATCATTACCCCCTGCCTTAAATGGAGGTAATTCTGCAAACTCTTGTTGGCTCCAAAATGTTTTCAATGTTGGATGGTTTTTCAAGCTATAACCAGATTCGAGTAAAAGAAGAGGACCAATACAAGACATCATTCACCACAAAGTGGGGGACTTATGTGCATATGCTAAAATTCCTTTTGGGATCTCAAATGCTAGAGCTAATTTTCAAAGGGCTATGGACATTGCCTTTAATGATTTGATCCACAAGATTATACTCATATATCTGGATGATTTGACTGTGCTTTCAAAATCTGTTGATTATCACTTTGATCATTTGGAGCTTGTTTTCTAGAAATGTCAGGAATTCAGGATTTCTTTAAACCCAAAGAAATGTGTGTTTGGAGTTCCTCAGGGGAAGCTATTGGGATATGTTGTCTCTAAGGAAGGTATTTCTATTGATCTAGAGAGAGTTGATGCAATCCAAGAACTCCCATTACCTGTCAACAAAAAGGGTGTCCAGTCTTTCCTGGGTAAAGTAAATTTCATTAGCCATTTTATTTCAGATTTTGTAGGGATCGTTCAGCCTATTACCCTAATGTTGAAGAAATACCAAACTTTCAAATGGATGGCGGAGGCCAGAAAAAATTTTGAGCTTATAAAGGGAGCTATATCTTCCGCTCCTGTGGTGGTTAATCTGGACCTGTTAAAAGATTTTATTATATATGTTTTTTGTGGTGGAAATAGTATTGCCACAGTGCTTATGCAGAAGGATGATGAAGATGCAAGGGAGTCTCATGTTTCCTTTTACTCACAGACTTTAAAGGAATATGAGGTGAGGTACAACTTTTTAGAAAAATAGGCCTTCACCATTATTAAGGTGCTTAAGAAGTTTTGGCATTTAATATCATACAATAAGGTGATTGTTTGTGTACGGCATCCTAGTGTGCGGGAGTATATCATGGAAGGAGAAATCATGGAAAAGAGAGCTAACTAGATCACTAAGATCCTAGAATATGATATTAAAGTCAGGCCTATCAAGACTATCAAAGGAAAAGGACTGTGTGAATATCTCGCTGAAAATAGTGAACCAGTGGCAGAGTTTGAAATTCTGAAACCGGTGTTAATAAATGAAGAAAGTTTTCAGAGCAGCTGGCTTGACACTAGAATAAATTTCATGCAGATGGAGAGATATCCGACTGATCTCCCATCCTTTAAAAGATGTTTCTATCACTTACAAAATAGAAATTATGTTCTCTTAGAGGTGTCCTATTTAAAAGAAATTTTAACGATGTCTTGCTAAGATATGTGAATGAGGAACAAGCCAAGAAGATATTAAATCAATACCATAACAGCCCAGAAGGAGGACATTTTTCTATAAAAACCATGACATTTACAACTATATGTGCTAGTTATTTTTGACCAACACTTTTTAATGATGCATTTTCATTGATTAAGTCTTGCAAGGAATGCCAGTTCTATGTCGGGAAGAGACAAAATTCTGCTATGCCTTTAAGGCTGATAGTGGTAGAATAACCTTTTGCTCAATGGGGTTTAGATTTCATTGGGATGATTAACCCTTTCTCTTCAGCTAGACATAGATGGATATTAATAGCAACCAACTACTTTACCAGGTGGGCAGAGGCAGTGCCATTAAAAAATGCAATAGAAATGGAGATTGTTAATTTCCTTGAAGAGCTGGTGGCTAGATTTGACCTGCCTAAAACAATTTTTTCTGATAATACTAAGGATTTTCTCGACTCGAAGATGAGCCAGTTTGTACTAAAATATGGAGTATTCCTAAAAACCTCTTCTAACTATTATCCCTAGGGAAATGGCCTCGTGGAGTCTACTAACGAAAACCTCGTAAGGTTAATAAAGAGAATAGGCTCAGAACACTAGAAAGAGTGGCATAGGAACCTCCATACAATGCTATGGGCAAACCGAATCACGCCTAAGCAAATATTGAAGACATCTCCTTATGATATGGTGTACGGGAAAGAGGCATTACTACCTATTGCCATAGAGATTCCTTCCATGCAATTGCTTAAATCCCTAGAGATTGAACAAAATGGGGTAGTGGAGGTGAGGTTTTCCAAGTTACTTGAAGTGCAAAAGAAAAGAGAGCATGCCCTGAAAGCGATGAATAGCTACGACCAGGTGGTAAAGAAATGGTTTGATAAAAGAGCTTCAGATCAAGGGTTACAATGCAGCGACTTGGTTTTTAAATTTAATGAGTGCGGAGCAAAGCCGGGACAACACGAAAAATTTGACAGTCTCTGGGAAAGGTCATTCAAGATTGTCTAGTGTAAGCAGTTCAAATCTTTCAAGTTGGAAGATATGGAAGGTAGCGCCCTGAGTATTCCAGTCAATGGAATACATCTTAAAAGATTTTATTAATTATGCCTGCATAATGTTTTTGTACATTGTATATATGTAATTATTCTTTCTTGCTTAAAGTTTTGGATTTTCTCAATGCAAGAAGTGATATGAAATAACAACATTTGGGAAAATATTGGTAATGGGCTAAGTTTGCTAAAAAAGATATATATTATATTCATAAGAGCCAAAGATTTACATTATATTCACGAGGCCGGAGGCCTAGTATCAATATTTACATATGTCCACTATAGAGCGGAGCTGAAAGTGGAAAAGCAAAAATTTGGAACCATTTTTTCATTCTCAGATCAGGGGGAGGGACCACCAATCAGGGCAGCAAGCGCTGCGAGCTCAGGGAACACCATTCTTTCAAAGTCCTTGTACCATTGAAGATTTTGGAATGGTTCAATGTAGTGCATGTGCATTAGGAATTAGCAACTGACATGGACCTTGGTGCGATGCTCTTCATAAGTCTCTAGCTCAAACCCAAAAAGAAAAGGCCTGGTAGGAACAATGCCTCCATGCAGTTGCTACAGGAAAATTTTGCAAACCGAGGGAATCCCATGGGAAAATTGAGCCATGTGCATAATCTGTTCTAGGCCTCTACGGTTGCAGTGAGGAAAGACCCACTTAGTCAGCTTCAGGATTTTGTGCTTGGAAACGCTGATATCAAGTAATGAGGCTACAAAGTGGGAGCAAATGATAGTGTTCACCCTATACTTCTCTTCATACTCCACACAGTCTCTCCCCAAGACCCACTTGATTGCCTTCACATACAACAGGTCCGTTGCACCTATCATGCGCTTTAGGCACCTGTATCTAATTTTTCCAAGAAAGGCAGCTTGAGTATTTTTGCAGACAAGCCTCATTGGTGTTTCCATGTCGTTCACTTTTTTGGCTAAAAATGAATTTTATAAGATAAAAGGCTTACTAAGCTAGGAAGGCTGGAGGATTTTGTGATCTGCAATGTTTCAAAGGGCTTTATTTATAGACTGGCTAAGGTTCGAAAGACAAAGAAATCATGATTATCGACTGAGTCCAAGTGTGTTGCATTGCCTCAGTTTTCAGTATTGCAGTGTGTGAGGTGATGGGAAGGTGCAGGTACAACTTGCAACTTGCTCTATTAGGTTGCCACATCCATTTGAAGATTGGCCAGGTGTAATTACAAAGCACCACCATCCCATCTGAATCAAGGCAAAATCATTGGAAAAGTTGTTGGGCAACATGCCCTGTACTTACAATGAAAATCAATTAATGCAAAATGCTCGTGAGCTGGTGTTCGTAGGGTCACCTTGTTTCATTTTTTGAGGAAAATCAGGCTCTATCACACACAAGCAGCTACTTATTAAATGCTCAAGAAATTTGGCTAGATGGTGATGCTTTCCCACGAGTAAAAGCTAGCAACACATAATAGCAACTTGGTATGAATGGCTGGCACATACTCTTTTCGACCGCTTTTCTTGGGAATCAAAAAGACATGTTAGGGCATGTAGAGAGCATATTTATTGCAAAAATTTACCAAGGATTAAACAATTAAGGCATTCGTAAGAGGAAATATTTTTTTAGAAAAGCTAATTCATTTATGAAGGTTTGTAGAAAATTTCTTGTGAATATGGCTGAAATTGCAAAGAAAACATTAGAGACCCTGGCTCCAACAACTATAATCAAGCAAATGAAGGTAGCACCTCATGTGCAACTTTATGACCAAGAGTCTTATGCCACTCTAGGCATACCCACAAAGCCTTGTTGGCCTTTCACTCATGTGGTGAACCAAAATATGTTGAATGTGGTTCCTCCCAAAGATCAAGCGGTGGTTGTGGAGGATTGGGATAACATTTTTGATCCTGAATTATCCCACAATCTGAAGAGCCTTAGGGAGGCTGCATGCAAAAAAATGAAGCATATGATAGACCAATTTCACAAATGGTTGTGGTTTTGACTCGGACACCGGGGTAATCAGTGGCAAGGATTTCAGGGTAGTCATTAGCCCTGAGGCTATTCCAGATATGTTGTGCATCCCGTTTCCCTTGACCCGTGAAGTTAATATTTTTGAGGTGGATAGAATGCAACAAAAGTGGAAAGAGCTCAAAATGGGGCCACAGTTTTATCACTCTAATAAGATCAATCAGCTAATGAGTAGTACAACACCACCCAAATTTCCTTTCAATCTAAAGGCTCTAAAGGGTGGGTCTTCCTCTATCACTTCTATGCTAGCACTGGTGTGTGGCTTAGACTCGGACAAGCACATTTTTGAGTTTCAAATGTGCCTCAACTTCATGCTGAAAAGGAATCATTAAGCTTCACTCCTAGACTTTGCAAGAGTTGTTAGCGATGGAATTTGGGGTCGGTTCTAGGTTTAGGTATTCATCTTTCCTGGCTTACTTGATTTTGCACCAAAACTCGGATTACTTTTCGGCGTCCATGTTCCTATCTATTTTTGGAAAGGGTGGCCTAAGGAAACTGGTTTTGTTGTGGACTCCTGTTATGCCAAAAAACATTGATTATTATGCATTTTTGGATTCATTCATAGTCCTGGCTATAAGGGCTTTGGATAGAGTTGGCATCAATATGACCGAATGCATTTTGCCCCGACAGAAGTCTTGGTTGGGGAAGCTGGTTTCACCCTATGACTAGTTTTTCATCATGGATTTCACCATACTTCAAATGCCAAGTTTCGTCTGGGAGCCTTTTCGATTTCCCCATTTTGTTTTTGACAGAGTGTTGGCTCTGGAGGCAATGAGACAACTATGTACCCTTGATGATGATTACTGGGGGGAAACCACTTAATCTCCTATTTGCTGCTACTAGTCATGTTTGGATCTGTGTCACTGACTAAAAAGAGAACTTCAAAGATCACACATTCGCCTCAGCCATTCTAGGACCTCTAGAGGAATGTTGAGGAGGGAAATTTAGGTAAATATGTAGGACTTGAGTATTTGCCTATAGTGGATGGTCGATTGCCATGGCTGAATTTTTATCACATTCTGGGGAAGGCCAACCCTAAGCAAAAGATCCAACTCCTCCCTGGTCACCCAATTGAATAAGCTTGGTTGGGCACCCGAGAAGATTCAGGCCTTCTGGATATACCCATAGGAGATTCTGGCAACTGACAAGCTTTGTGATGAGGTATCCCTTGATGAAAGATTTGATGATATCTAGGAAAATGAACATCTAGATGTTGAAAGGTCTCTGAACCGTTCAACATCTATGTAGCAATATAGAAGAGAGGAGGCTACCGCAAAATTTGAGTAAGTAACTCAGAATCCACTTGTCGTTGCTGAAAGTCCAATGCCCGAGAAGGATACTGGTAAGCAGCCTGCACAAGAAAAAGAGCTACACACACAAACATCAGATCCTACCAGCTCTTCTAAATCAACACATAAGCGGACAAGGACTATGAGTGGATGGAGGTGAGTCATCTTGACCTTGATGATTTTCTAGAGGAAAAGCAACAACAAATCGAGGAAATTGGTGCGGAGGAGGAACAGTTGAGGGAGGAAGTAGTCAAGACGTCTATAGCCCCATTTGAGCCTCAGGTAACATTTCCTCCCTCTTCTCTCTCTTCTATGTCTCTGGTTCCTCCCTCTCCGACCCTTGCTTTTTTATCTATGCCTATTTTCTCTGCTACTAGATTTTTCTGGCATTCCAATCTTGCCCCTCTTGGTTTCCCACCTTTATCCTCCACTTTCCATATCTTGCCTAGAATGCAATTTGGTGTAAGCTTTGGGCTCGCGGGCCAACAATTTTTATCTCCAAGGCCCAGCCCTGCGGTTGGTGCATCTCCAGTCTTCCCTTACTCCTCGTTTTCATCTCCTCTGAGTGGCCAATTCATCCTGCCTTTCTCCCCAACTATGATAACATGGCCCAACAAGACTTCTATTGCGTCGAGTACGTTGTCTTTCCCGCTAACCATCCCTCAGGAGTATCCCTTTGCTGGTGGCTGGGTATCCCTACCCAGAAATATTTCTTGCAGGTTGATGCAAATAAAAGTGCTTGCGCCAACTAGATCAACAAAAGAAGATGGAAAGACGCTACCAGGTAGGCGAAGCCTCACTTGCAAACCATATTCAATGAAAGTCAAAATTCCTTGATGTTTGTGAAGATCACTCCTAATGTGATCAAGGTGGTAGTTGAAATGTTTCCTAGTGATTATTCTATGAATGCTGTTGGGTTAGATTTGCAGCAGGCCCGACCACGGGATAAAGTTGAGTTGATGGAGGAGACCCAAAAAATAGTAACCACTGATTTTCTCAAGCTCAGTCGGCAGGTGAAGAAGAATGATGATCAAATAGCAGAGCTCAAAAGTAAGATCGACATCTGGATAAACAAGTTTAAAGCCTAGGAGAATGAAATAAGTCAGTTGGAGAAGGAGAGGGGTGCCTTTGAAATAAAAATCAAGGAATTATAGGATTTGAGCAAAGAGATTGTTCTGACTCTCCAGCAAAAGGTCAAGCAGAGCTGAGCAAATGAGGAGAAAATCCACGCTGAGTCTGACCTACTAACTGAGGGAATGAGGGAGCTCTGGCAGAACACCATTGCCGAAATTGTTGAAATGAGTGCCAATCTGGAATTGGAAACTCAAAAGTCTAAGCAGGCATAATTGGCCTTGGCTAAAAGGGAAAAAAAGATTCTCACTCTAAGAGAGCAGATGTCTACATTAGACAGAAGCCTGTCGGAGCTAAAGGCAGGTTTGAGCAGTAAAGAGGCAGAAATGGCTACCTTGAAAACCCGACCACTTGTGCCTCGGATGAGCTCATTGGAAATTATCAAAGAGTTGTATGCATCATACTGGGACAAGGTGAAGGCTTGGTGCCTTACTCTTCAGCCCACCTTAAAATTTATGGCGCAAGCGACTAGCCTTTGTGGGACAGTGAGTGAATCAATACAATAGGTTCAAGAATTAACTTCTAACAAGGTTTCAGAGGCTAGAATTTTATTAGGTAAGTTGTATACTGCTTCGGATGAGGCATTGAGTGGCATGAGCATTGGTGACCAAATGATGAAAACTCTAGGCACAAGTAGCCTCATCTCCATGCACAAGGCCATTCAATAGGTAGCGGATTGCAGATCTCAGTTAAACCAAGTCACCAACAACATGTGGGTGAAGTTTTCCTGCTTGACTCAGAGAGATCTCCCTTCGCCTTTCATTGTAGATTAGGCAGTTGCGGGTGTGGAGCATATTGTTGCAATGATTAAAGAGAAGAAGCAGGACCTTTCTATCTTTCAGACCTTTGATCAATCTTTGATTGCCGAATAAATTGAGGGAATCATGCATCAGTTGCCACAACTCTTCTCCCAATTGGAATTAGAGACAAAAGTAGTAGGCGGATTGCCCTGCAAGGCAATCATCGATCTCAGACTAGCTCACGAGCATCTGTGAGTTCTCTTCATGTCATCAAATGAAGTATGGACCAATCTGCAAGCCACCCTCTCAAGGTTGTGAGCAGTTGGGATGTTGAACAAAAGTTTCTGGTGTTCTCCATTCTGTGAACGAAATGCCCCTATGAGTCACCAAAATGTTCAACAATAACTGCCAAAGCCTTTGCAATTTTATATTTACCTTTGTGGCTGCGCATTATTTTTTAAATGCTCACTGCCCTCAGAGTGCTCCACATGGCTTCTTCGCGAGGCTTTTCACTTTTCTTTCGCTTCACTTCTCAGCAGTCTCCATCTGCGTATCGCGTGGCCCACTTTGGCTTCTTTCTAAGTTAGGCCTGCCTCATACATTATTTTTCTTGGAGCACCCCATGTGGCTCCCTCTCGAGGTTTTATATTGGGCATCTTTTCAACTTTTTGTCGGGCTCCATCTAAGTGACACGTGGCTATTATTTCTGGGCCAGTTACCTTGGAAATGACACTAGACTTTTTGTACCCACCTACTACTAAGTTTCTTGCTACGGTGCCATGTGTTCTCTCCTACTACTGTGTGGTTTTTCATTCTATGTCGTGGCCTCGCTGGCATGCTACTAGCTAGTCTATGATTTTTGTGGCAGCTCGGGATGATCTGGGCCATTGGTCTCTGCTATGTGGTTTGCTCTTCTCTTACTGCATCTTTAGGTGGTGGACTGGCCAATAAATTGGGCCGTGTTTCTTTTATTTAGGTTGTTGATTAAGTTTTCAAATCCCCCTATCATTGGGAAGAAATCCTTTTGTAATAGTTCAATTAATTCAAAAGACTTTGGACTGTGCCAAATTTTCTCAGGCTTTCTATTTCCAAGCATTTGTTAAAACTATTGATCTGTGCTATTATCTTCTTTTTGTATGAATGCCTATTCTTCAGTTTTTTTGTAACCTTTTATAGCTCAATGAATATAGATCATGTTCCTTCGACTCCTCTATATTAGATAAAGTTATGCTTGGTTATATTATGCAAACTAGAGGGTATTTTTATGAGATAGATGCTTTTGAGAAAAATAACTTAATTAACAACATTTTGGTGGTTCGAACCTTTGCATCTTGCACTGTGCTCTTTTGAAATTCATCTATGATCTTGGCGCATCACCTGTAGTGTAAATTTTTCATTCTCACTATCTTTCTAACCCTTTTCTCCCCACCGAACAAAGAGCTGACTTCGATAAAATCTCAAAGGTCACTTAGGTAGCACACAATGTCCCCCAATAGCTAATTTTCCCATAAGACTGCTGCTACATGCAAAATTCTATGTCAACAATTTGTACATTCAAATGCTAACAAAAATGAATATTTGAAAGTTGAACCATTAGGCGATATGAAAACTATCCCGACTCCATTACCCTCTTGGCTACAAGCCCCATCAAAGTACATTTTCCATACCCCTTGCTGATTTTCAGAAATATTTTTATCAATTGGATCTTTGTTTACCAATTCAGGTTAAGATAATTCTACCCTAAAAATCCCCAAATCTACATCATAGAAACAATTAAGTTTCTCTTGAGGATCACATTCAAAAATTTGATTCATTATGGGTTCCCTATAGAACTTGACCTCTTTTCGATTCACTGGTATGGTGGCATATGATAAATCAAACTATACATTGCCTTCTACTACTGCAGTCCACTGTCTTGATAGAAGCATTACAAACTAGGGAGGTGTGTCAATTATAGTAATGTCAATATTGTAGGCAACTTGTGGGTAAGTTGCTAATCTTACTTCCACATTCTTCATTATTCCCACAACTGGAATAGGCTTGCTATCCATGGCATAGCATTTACCTACTTCCACATCTATCCACATGCCAAGCTATTTCATTACCCCTACTGGCATGATATTCATGGAGGCGCTTGATTCTATCATGCAATTTCTTACTAGTTTTCCACTTATGAGTAAAGTGGTAAAGAATGGGTTAATCTGTGGTCTGTTCATTAGGTAGGCCTCTAGGATTTTTATCTCCTTACTTTTATTATTGATTTCAAAAACTTCTTTATTTTTAGGGCTTATATTTTGATTTCCATTAGACATTAATTGTATGGCACCTTCCCTATATTCCTTGATCTTCATTATTTCAATTAATGGGACAAACATCTTCAATTGAGATAAGGCTTGTATGAAATCAAAGGATGTACCTTCAGTTCTGATCACCCTTTTAGGTTCTATCAATTCCCCTTTGTTCTCTTCTTTTTCTGCTTTGGATGTTTGATTTGGTTTTTGCTTCTCAATGGGAATTTCTTTACTTTCCTCCTTAGGAGATACCTTTTGTTCCCTTTTGTTTGGTTTCTTATCATCTGTCCCTTTTAATGTCTCATTTGATACTTTTTTATTTTTTACAAATATTCCTCTTGGTACACCCTCATCTCTATTCACTGTTTTGTTCCTCAACCAATATTTGTTTCTAGGTCCTCCACTTCTGCAATAGTCAACCTTTAAATTTCTTCTTCACTTGGTCTCCTCACACTGTACCTATTAGTCTAACATGATGCAACTTGGGGATTTTTCTCATTATCATTTACTTCATGATCAGAAAAAACATGTTGCTCTACCACGTGAATATTATATTTTTGGTGATCAACATTATACTTATATCCTTCCTCCTTTGAAGATGAATATCCCCGCTCCAAAGAGTTAAGAGTGTGGGAAGTTAAATAGACATTCTTGTCCTCACCACCATCATTTTATAGTGTGTCTTCTTCTGGTATTGATTGAGTTGTAACACAATGCTATGGGGAATGAGGTGCGTAATAGACTGAGCACTAGGGAATCTTATCTACCATATATGCTCCTTTCCTTTTCAATGGATCTGGTGTTTCTTTATTTCTTGGTCTATCATTTACCGGTTTCCCACCCTTCCATTTTGTATTATAAGGAATGCCATGCAACCTTGGTCTTTCATTCCTATATGTGTTCTCTTATGTGTTTGGGGGAGAATATGGGGGAGCCCTAGGGTTCTCCCTTTTAGAAAACATCCCCACATCTTTCCTATTATTTTCAATAGTTAATGCTATCTTTTGGGCTTCAGCCAGATTCCTAGGATCTTTGTTTCTCAATTCATATCCTGTCCTGGGATCAAAGGTTTTCAAATAGATAATCAATGTAGTAGGATCAGCCAACTTGGATCCCTGAGGTATTTTATTATGTAATTTAAAAAACCTTTGGTTAAAATCATAGGTTGACTCATTTTGATTCTTTTGGATAGTCACTAACTCGTGCAAAAAAAAATCTGATGCACATTGATTCCCATATTGCTGAAGAAACTGTTCATAAAATACATGAATGGAATAAATGGATGTTGTTGGTAGACTATTAAACTAGTCCCTAGCATCTTCAATCAGTGACATCATGAATAATCTCATATGTACATCCTCATATTTCATATCCAAGTCTTGAATAACTACTTTGAATTTTCTCAGATGCTCCTCGATTGTAACTACATTACTTCCTGAGAACTTAAGGACTAGGTTCCTCCAATTGTTGTCTAGAGGGTAAGGGTAGATCTGAAATCCAACAAGATCAAATTGTCTAATCATTGTGTATTGTGGAGGGTAATTTTGAAAATGTTGATGCTAGTATAGTGGGTTAGTATTTGCCACATATTGTTGACCTTGTGGGGGTACATACTACTGATGAGGAGGTGGTTGACTATTTTGGTGTTGTGGTGGAGCATTTGTGTTTCTATATTGATTCCTTGGCTGATTTCGATGGGCCTGTGGGGAATGTGATAGCTTCATATTGTTGTTCTTATAAGGGGGTGTATATTTGGGTGAATTAGCCATTGATGTTTTAACCTGAGCCTTTTGTAACTTCAATTTCTCAAATTCCTTCATGGCCTGAAGCCTTTGCTCATATTCTATCCTTGAACTTTTTGTTTCTTGCCTCATAGGTTCCCACTATGCATCTATATCATCTTGGTTCATGAGTTCATGATTTTCTTCAGATATTGCCTCATATTTGAGTCCTTCCTCAAAAAGTGTAGCTCTCTGATCACATTCAAATTCTCTCCTCTTTTCAGCTTCAAATTCAGCCATGAACTCTTCATCTTTATCATGTCTTATTCAATGGAAGGGATTTCTCTTCTCTTGAGGAGTGTGAAGATATTTAGATGGGCTATTTTCATTTGTTAATGCCTCGTATGAGTTGTGTGTTTCCATCGGTGGTTTTGATTTTATTTTTTTTGCGGATGGATAAAGGTCATTGGATACCTTCTTTCCCTGATCATTTTTATAGGTTCACTTACCTTTGTCAGACCATCCCCCTCTTTGTCCAAAGATCTCCTTCCTTGCATGTTGTGAGAAACTGTGATGGTCTGAACTCTAGGTTGATTCCTTTTTTATTTGTATCTTATTGTATCAGTCTCAATGCTTTTGTTCATTCAGAGTCACCACCCACTTTTTCTAAAAGTGAGAAAAGATATTATTTTACCCAGTAGATTCAATTTTCAAATTTTAATTGTGGTTCTCTTTTAATGAATCTATATGGAAAGGTTGTCTACAAACTAATTTCTCTCAAGTTTCTCCAGTAGAGTCGCCAAGTTGTTAGGTCTCAAAAACGTTGGTTTTGATGAACCACGAGAAGTTTCCAACCTCCCAAAAAATTGTTATTGGCCAACTAACAAGGCCAATCAATATAGTTGAACCTTCTACTCTTAAGGCTTTGCTAAACCTAAGCGGGTGCACCTATATGAATGACACAAATTTTGAATTATGCTTCCTACTTGACCAAGCTATCCACAAATGGCAATTTGATAGTGGAAAGATATGATCCTAATTTGGTATAAATTGTATATGCAATATCAAAGTGAAAATTTATATGTTTAATTAAGAGATGTAAATGAAATGGATGGAACCTAGAAGGATAAAAGAGACTAGTTCCTTGTTGGGTAAAATGGATTCAAGTGAAAGCTTTAGATAAATGATTTCTATCTGGCAGGGATGCTAATTATTTGGCATATTATATTTAGTCTATAACTTGTATAAGCATGCAAAAATGTAATTACCAATCTCTTCTTAATGATCCAAATGATAATTCTGGATTATTGTGAATGACTTGACGGATTTAATCTTTACTTGAAAGAACCAACCAATCACACCACACAAATACAACAAATGTGTACTGATAAACTAAGAATATGCTTGATATGTCAATTTAAATAACAAATAAATATCAACCTTGTGGAGACAACTTGATAATATTTCAGTTAACTTAAAAAATAATAGATACCAAAAAGAGCTACCAAATCATAAGTCTTTCATTATCTTCTTCAAATATTATACATGCAACATGGTTCCTTCAAACATTCTGAAAAATATTTTATCTCCTACTAACTATCTCCTATCTAAAATCATCCCTTTCCTTCTTTGTAAACATTAGATACTTATACATTAGTATCCTTTTTCTTTAATTCCTCAAGTTTTTCTTGGATTCTGCTATCTACTCTCCTATGTTATTTTATTGTATCAACGTATTGTGAATGTTTTCCCCAATTTTTATTTAACCAAGTGGTTAAAGCAACCTGCCGCCTTTTGATTATTGCAGTAAGTGTGTCCATTTTCCCCTAAGAGTATGCACTTGATCCTTCCCAATGTTCCTTCACCTGTGAACTTTTACCTTGGGTGAGAATCTTTGTTGGCCCTATTGCAGCACCTACCATGTCCTTTAGACATTCATTTTCTCTTAGTATTCTTTCACTATTAGTTTTGTACATATCTCTCTCTCTAATCAATGCTTGTATCTGGGCTTTATTTAATTTAGCTATATTGATCCCAATTTTTATAGTTGCAACTAGATCAAATTCTCCAGCCTTCAAAGTCATGACATGTCTAAATGCCTTCTCAGTATCAATGACAACTAACTTCTTGTGGGGGGGATATAAAGCCCAGCTCATCAATGTTTCTTCATCAAGATTGTATTTTGATCTTGTATACACCTTTGCCATCTTTTCTATGCTAATCTTATGTGTAGCATTGTTGTCTTTCAGGAAACTATCAAAAACCAATGCATAATTTAGATCTAGCCCTGGGAAAATCATGACACCAACCATTTCCAACATTTTTCCACCTTTCTTAGGAGTCATGCTTGTCATTTGTTTATCCACCTCATCCCTCAAGTTTTTTAACAAATGCTCCACATTTCCTGGTGTGACATTGTCAACCAGTCCTCTTATTTATTTTCTTTTTTGTTTGTATAAGAATGTTTTGAATTCTGAGGTTTTCACAAATTCATCATCTTCTATAAAAGATCTGTATTCTTCATGTCTTGTATCCACATCCATAGTTTCCTCAATATTCATCTCTCTGGTAGAATAGGTGTAATCCTGATTTCTTGTCCTCGATACCTTTTTGGATGGACCTTGTGGCCTATTAGCCTCTAATACTTCATTACTAGAAGACAACATCTCAGCATCTATCAATTCTTGGTCATGTTTCTCAATTACCATTTATGCTTCTTCTACTTCCAAGTTTCTAATTATGTAATCAGACTGATAGGGAACATGTTGATACCCTCCAAAGTTTATCCTCTATCTAGCAGAATGGATATATCCCTCTTGATCAAATTTTTTCCTTGATGGTGCTTTTCTCATGTTATAATGCAATAATTTATGCAGAATTAAATTGTATCCCTCCTTTGGTAACACAATAAAATCACCAAAACATGATGTACTTGACATAAAAGCTTGCTTCCCATAAGAGCTTAAGTTCATCACACTGGAGAAATCCATTTTCCTAACAATATCTAGATATGCAATCCTATCTGGAATTGTCCTAGGAAAAATAAATGGAGTACTTTCAAAACCATAAACCCTAATCATAGTGGCATTTTCTAAACAATACCAATCCCCCCAGTTATGGCTAATTGGTCCATTATAATCCTTAGGCCCGAGAAACCTCTTTGTTTTATCGGACAAGGAAAAGTCACAAGGATGATTATAAAACCTATACAAAGGCTTTAAAAAGTACTCTTCAAAATGAAAGAAATTAGAATTAGCAAACCTATTGTCCCACATAGCAGTCCACAACTGAATAGGCAATGGCTTGCCTTCCTTATCAAATTGTGAAATCCTCATCTCCTGGGGCCACAATCCTAATTCGTATCCAAAATATAGCACTAAGTGCATCAACAATGAATAATTCCTAAGGTGCAAGATAGAGGCTCCATTCTTTATTATCATTAACCCTGCATCTAGCTATTTAAACACATCTAAAGCATAATCAAAAGACCTAGAATTATGATATTGAACATCTGCAACAATCACCATAGGTATAACTATCATATGATCTGGGACCTCCATCCCCAATACCTATCCCACTAAAAAATAAGTGTACTTTATGTAGGGTTGAAAGAGATCCACATGAAATGGTGGTCCCTTGCTATCTTCCATCAAAGTTGGTTTTCCATGACACCTAATTCTATGTAGGGGTAACCTCTAGCCCTTGTATATGGTATCCTCTCTTCTGAATTCACTCTTAAGCTCCTCACTTATGATCTTCTCATTGCACATTCCTTCTAACTTGAAGACCTCGCTTATTGCATTCTCAGACACATGTATCACCGGGTTCCCAGATAAATCACAAATAACCCTATTCTTTGGATTATAAAGACCAACCAATAATTTCACCAATTTGACATCAACAAAAAAATTAGGGCACAACAGTTTTCCCAAATTGAGCCTCCACGGGTTACATACCGAATTGAATTGATTCCTTCTATGGTAGTGAAAACTGAACAATTCGTACCCTCTAATTGGGGTCCAAACATCTCCTATCAACTTAAATTTGTCATCCAATTTATCTACTTTCACCTTAAGTTGTGTAGAACACCTAGCTTTAGGTCCTAAACCAGGTAGGTGGTCTATGAGATCTTGGTTTAATTTTCTCTCGGAGCCTTCTGGTCGCATTTCCTTTTTTTTCTTTTTGCCCTTCGGTTGACTACCCTCCCCATGTTTTCTTCCTTTTATCTTTTCTGAACTAGTGCCTTCCATTCTTTGAAATTTACAATTTTTAGAGGATGAGGAACTTACTGTATTTTTGCCTATAAATTCAATTTGGATGAATGCTCCAATTGTTCCGCTCATTCCTCTGCTCTCCTTTGCTGCCAATTCTGTGAAACAATTATTTCAATTGAGCTCACCTTGATTTGCAAAATATTTTATGCTTCATGGTGCCATTAATGTCTTCACTGAGACATGAGTGAATTGTTTTTTTTTTAATTCTTGTTGTCACATCAAGTATCATATCGGCAAGACATTTCAAATCTCTGGTCGATCCATCTGTTCAATGTTCATACATCCGCTAAGACATCTTGTAGTTCCCCCAACACCACAAGTCTCCTTGAGAGTTTTCCTTTTTAGTTTTTTAAATTGCCATGACCTTCACCAAAGCAAACTATCGCCCAGACTTAACAAGTGAGTTAAAAAATTCTTCACTTCACTCCGAAGGCTCTTTTTCTTTCTAAGATATTCCATTTGTCAACTTAAGTTGCCGAGACCAAGTGATTATCTTACCAATAGAATAATATTCATCATAACCTCTCTTAGATCTCTCCGTTGAGACTTATCTCACCGATACACTTTTCCTTTTGTGAGACCATGCACATTGTGTCTTCGACAAATTTTATCTCCATACGCTTAGATCTATCGGTATAATACGAGGGGTTGGTAAGACTCCCTGAACTCTCCCTATCATTGTTTTTCTTACTGAATGAGTCTTCCTTTTGCTTTATCAGAAAGACCAGTGAACGCTTCAGGCAGTCCTTTGAAATCTCATCTCAATGACTATAGTCATGCCGATACCTTTTGTCTTGCCGATAGAAAATGCGAACCCACGTTCTCTTGGCATATATCCTCATCGGTATGACACTTTTGATGTCTTTCCAATATATTGAAGAGATGTATATTATTATCGGTGAGTCCTACATCAAATTATGCCGATATGTTCAAATGTTAAAGATTTAATGTCATATGAACTTTATGTGGTTATATGACTAAATTTAACCTAAACCTTGGCGAAAATGCTATGTGAGGAAATTTTATGTCTGAAATATGAATTTCTTGCGAAACTAATAACTATGAAGGGTTAATGAGGTTATCAAAATTGTACAGTTCCAACAGAGTACATGGGTTCACAGTTTCTATCGGTATGACGGTGTGAGGTCATATCGAGCTCATACTTATCCCATCGCTCAGAGCGCAAGAACATGTATCGGCCACACTGGAGTCATCGGAGTGAGGTTCCAAAAGACAACCCGATATTTTTACCATTCTTTTCGATAAAGGAAAGGAAGACTTATTTGATGAGACAAATGATGTCGAGAAGAGTTCGGGGAGTCTTATTGACCTCCCATGTTGTACCGACAAGATTGGGTGTGACAACATGTATGAAGCTAAAATTGTCGAGGGAACAATGTGCGTGGTCCCACCAAAGAAAATATTTATTGGTAAGATTAAAATAAGTGGGAAGATATAAGGAAGGTCACGACAAGTATTTTTTCATCAGCAGGACAATTACTTTTCCTCGGTGATTTGAGTTGACAAAAATAATATCTCGGTGAGACAAAGAACCTTCAGAATAAAGTAGAGAACTATTGGCCTGATTCGTTAGGTCATGCCGATATAAAAAACTAAAAGGAAAATTGTCTGGGATACTTGAGGTTTTGGGGAACTACAAGATATCTTAGCGGATATGTGAACGTTGAACAAAAGGATTAGCCAAAGATTTAAAATGTCTTGTCGATATGCTATGTGATATGACAACGAAAATTTTGAAGATCCTACTTCATTCATTTCATAGCCAAGACATTAATGGCACCATGAAAACATAAAATATTTTGCAAATCTAGGTGAACTAAAATAAAAGAATTTTTTCATTGAATTACTAACAAAGGAGAGGAGATGAACAAGCAGAGGATTGGGGCATTCATTCAACTTGGAATTTTAGGCAAAATACAGTAAGTTCCTCATACCTTGAATCTTGTAAATTTCAAAGAATGGAAAGAACTGGTCCAGAGAAATCGAAAGGTAGAAAACATGGGGAGAGTAGTCAATCAAAAGGAAAAAATAAAAAAACCGAAATTTAGTTGGAGGGCACTGAACAAAAAATTGAACTAGGATCTCATAACCAGCTACCCAGTTATGGACCTAAAGCTAGACGCTCTACACAACTTAGGGAAAAAGTGGATAAATTAGATGATAAATGAAAATTTATAGGAGATTTTTTTACCCCAATTAGAGGCTATGAATTATTCAGCTTCCATTACTATCAGAGGAATCGTTTTGAGCCAGTATGTAACCCATGGAAGCTCAATTTAGGAAAACTGGTTTTCCCTCTTATTTTTGTCAATTTTGAACTGGTGAAGTTATTGGCCAGTCATTGTAATCCAAAATATAAGGCCATATGTAACCTGTCTTGGAACCCTTTAATACATTTATCAAAAAATGCAATATGTGAGGTTTTTAAGTTAGAGGGGATGTGCAACAAAAATATTGTAGGCAAAGAGATCAAGAGTGAATTCAGAAGGATGGACACTATTGGGTCTCAAAAATTTAGGTTTGAACCATGAGAGGTTGCCAAGCTCTCACAATGCTTTTGGCCAACTAACAAGGCCAATTGATGCAATTGTACCTTCTACTCTTTAGACTTTGTAAAAACTAGGTGGGTGCACCTATGTGTATGTTGCAGATTTAAGATGTGTTTCCAAGTTGATCAATCTATCCACAATAGAAAAGGGAAGTGGATAGATAAAATTACTACACCTACTCCTACTCCTACTGCACAAATGAAATTTTTTTGAATAAATTTTTTGGTATCGATTTGTATCGCTGGGTTGCGGTAGATCAGTGCCTTCTATCCACATGGGTAATGGAGTCAAAATTGATATGTATTTCCTCTAATTGGATTAACTCTAGTTGTTAGGCACTCTGAAAATTATATGTCTGGCATAAAACATTACTAAGTCTATGAATTGCATAAACAGTGTTGGAATGTTTCTCTATCAGGTTCTACTTCAACTATCCAAAAGTAATCTTAAAATCACTATGACTTACTTGAAGGAATTTAATTCTGACTTCCATACACCAACTAGTTAAATCACACAAAATGAGAGTGCACTTTGATAAATCAGAAATATACTTGATATACCAATTTAAATGATAGAAAGATCTCAAGTTGGAGACAATCAAAAATAAAGAAATTAAATTATTTTATCACAACAACTAAACACCAAAAAGAAATTCGCCAGTTTAAAACATTTTCTCCATTGATTCTGGTTCAAGAAAGATATTGTCATCATTTATATTCCCAGTCCCTTCTCAGGAAAATTCTAACTCCTACCCTCACTACCTCCTCTTTTTTATCTACTTTATAATATATTTATACAATAAAATTCGAAGAGTACAACCCTTCAGTTTTGTGTTACAGCCACTTAAATTTTCTGACAGGAAATTAAATATTTGATTAATTGCCTTATCAAAAAATCAAATTATTTTTTACATAGATCACCTTTGATTTATTACTTTATTTCATTAATACTTTTCTCACCTTTAATATTTAACTTTATAAATTTATCGCTCCTCACATTTCATTTCCATGTAGCCTTTATTGTTTTACCACCTTGACTTTGACAGACCACATACTACTGTCTCCAACTATCACCCTTACCACCAGGACTGCGGTCTCCTCTTTACCCTCCCGTGGTACTGCGGTGGCCATTCTACAAACCACTAGCCATTCTCCCCATTGCTAACTCACCACCTATCCTTATCCACCACACTACCATGGTCACTGGCTTGACCGCCCATGGTACCGCAATAGCCACTTTGTTGTTTACCTCCCTTTCACCGCCTTACCACAGTTACCTGCTTTGATGGCTACGGTACTGTGGTATATCCTTTCCAACTTCTTCTTGACTAATACCGCTATACCACGGTGACTATGCTAACTATGGGTGGTTGTGCAGTAACCATCTTGCACACTGTCGCTTCCCTACTGACTTTTGTCAACTCACCGCCACCATGATACCGTGATCAATGAATTGACCGTGCGTCGTGTGGTGGTGACACATAGTGCCCACTCCTTAGCCGCCATTGCTATACCATGAGCCCATTGTGGGAGGTTGCGGTAAAGTAGTAGGTGATGTAAAAATGAATATAAAGGCAGTGGTAAAGGTTATAAGCATATTTTAAAAGGTAGTGAAGGATTTTTTATGAAAATATATGAAAATGATGGATTAAAATGGAGAAAAACTTAGGATTTTTTATGGAAATTTTGGTTCTAATAGTGGCTCTTGTTGGGGATGGGGGATTTGCAAATCACTACAAGAATCCAGAATATCAAGTAGGAGAGCAGACCGAGCAAAGGAAATGATAAATGAAGGCAATGAAAAATGGAGGGAAAGAACAGATGAATGATATGGAAGATGAAGCAAATGGAGAATGCAAAACCCTAAGCTACTATGCATGGAAGAGAATTTTTAAAGAGGCATTGCTAAGACTTGTCCATACATTCACAATCCTTAATCCTCTGTACCTGCTTTGGTTCAAAAAATCAAACCACAAGGAATGGCTCCAGGCCACCCCAAAAAGAAAAACCTGCACTCTCCTCTGTCATAAAGTTTGTTCTGATTAGAGATCATCAGGTTTATTTTGAAAATATCCATTCCACCTACCCTGCAACATGGACTACCATTGAAAACCTTCAAGAAATCATTGCATTCAACCTGATTCATATTCATTTTACCATTTTCCATTTCATCATTCTCATTATCATATAAAAAATACGTATCATTTTCTGCATACAAAGTGTACCCAAACTCAACAAAACATTCATAGGCATGCTCACTATCATATGTTGTTGAATGTGCTTGCAACTGCACTAGGACCTAGAAATCTGAATACTCCTTATGGCAATCAAAAAATTCTATCTCATTAATATTCTCTGAATGAATCAAATAAAAAATAATCTCCAATTCTTTCTCATCATCAATTGTTATTGACACATACTCTTGATCCAGACAGTCAACCTCACACATAATTGAATAAAAAAATGTTGGACATCCATCATCAATAACATGCAAACTAGTATATCTATATTGCAGGCATAAATCATTCAATTCACATACCTCTTGCTAGACACAAACAAATTCATGATCAACTTCAATATTTTTATCACTGTGAGAGATGGACATGGAACCATTTGAATCACTACACATAGTATCTTCACTGGCAAAGAATATATAGGCTAGGACCAAAGTCTTGGAACCATCTTCATGTGCATACTTGTGATATTCTAGAGTTAACAAATCTGAAACTTGCTCACTGCTGAGTGAACAAGTCTTTGCTTCCATATCTTCTACCATGTCTCCAACCTCTTCTTGATCTTCATAATAGCTGTAACAATCATCATGTTGTAGATCAACATCCACCATTTCATCTTCACAATTTTATTATTCAATGGATCCCTCATAACACACACTATCAATATGTTATGCAAGAGATATCTTCTATATCTTCATCCTCCTCATGCAAGATCTCTCCCATGAATTTTTCCTTATCATCAATTGTGCCATCATGGTGTTTGTCTAAGAATGAGGGCTCCATTTGTTCATTTTTTCTTGCTTAGTCACCAATATATTCCTTATGAAGTGTATCTTTAGGAACATCTTCATCATTGTAGTCCTCGTCCAATATGTATGATTGACCACCCATATCATCACCATCTTCCAAATCTGAAAAAATGTCATTAGAAATACTAGTAGCACATGCTTCCTTTGTGTGTTGCATTGCTTGAGCATCCATGATATCACTACTAGATTTATTATTTCCAGTATCCATGTGTTTTGTACCAAGCATGGAATCAAGAAATTTATTTACTACATCAAAGGCATGTTGTTTTGATGACTCTGACCAATAAACTGATTCAGGCTCCCATGCTCTTGCAAATTGTGTAACAAATGTGGGTCTTGTAGGCCTATGATGAGGAGGTAATTGCATACATATGTCTACCATCCTATTCTATAGAGAGTTTTCATCCTCTCCTTCATATTTCCTTATGTCAAAAAATGTATCTAAGGGGGAAATTCCACATTCTGATTCTGTAATGAAGTCTTGGTTTTAAGTATGTACATCATCATCTTCTTCTTGACCATCATCTTTTTCCCCATACTGGCTCAAGAATATTTCTTTCAGATCCTCACATGAAGATATACTTTGCACAGGAAAAGTTTTAAACCATTCCCTTGCACTATCCCTCATAGATCTTGAAAACCATTTCATAATGGCATCCTCTAGATAAACTTGAAAGCTGACAATGACATTCCAAAATTGCTCCATATGCTCATAAGTTGATTCATTCCATTCATCATGAAATTTAGGGATCTGCATAAATAGTTTTGTCTCATCATAGGGGTAAGAATTTGGGTAACCTTGGATTCGAAAATGAGATCAAGATTGTCATTTTATAGAAAATGCAATCTTGAACGGACGAACAAGATGAGAGCCTTAAGGAATGCCCTAGAATCAAAGGTCAAGATTCAATAAGGTAACTCTCAAGTAGGGTTAGGGTAAAATACCCATATGTGTGAATAAGATATAATTAAATGAATTAAATCAAGACTGAATGTGATAGTTGAGATGAAATTAGTAAAACTCAGACGACAAGAGGATGGGATTTTAGAAAATCAGTAATTATAGAAATTACTTGATTTGTAGAGGAATAATTCCATTTTGAATTAAATTAATTCAAAATAGGGATTTTATGAGGTAAGAAGTAATTTATTTTTGAAATTAATTACTAAATGAAGAATCAGTTAAGTATGTGAGATATTTTTAAATGATTTGTTTTATTTAAAAATATAGAAGTGTCACACATAATAATTAAATAATTACAAATAATTATTTAATTTAGAAGAAGTGGTTAATTAATTAAATAAATTCGTAAATATATTTAATTAAGAGGATTTAGGAATTAGTGACACATTAAATAAATATATTTTAAATATATTTAACAATAATCAGGAGGACATTTATGATAAGGATTAATTAAGTAAATAAGATTTTATTTAATTGCAAGAAGACTTTGATAGTTAGTGACGTATTAGATAAATAAATAAGATTTATTTATTTAATAATCATGAACAATGATAAATTATGAATTAATTAAATAATTATAAATTATTTAATTAATAGTTGAATGTAGGTTAGAAACATAATTAAAATGTTATAATCATGTCATGACGAAAGGTGGTAAAATAGTGCTTGCAGGTCTTGGTCATTTTTATGTGTCTACATTTGCCCCTCTTTGTCATAATGTAGCTTGTCGCATTGTGGCAAAGAAAACAAGTCCATAATATGCCCCAATGAAGGTATAGAGTGTCTATGCCCCCTTAGGAAAATTCTTGAATTTCGACCCGGAGTCAAAAAGACTTGGAAAATATCCTGATTAGTCAAATTAATGACTAGATAAGTAATGGTGCGAACGATTTTGAAAACGGAGGATGCTAAGCTAGCAAAAATGCTGGTCAAAAGTGGTCAAATGAGCCTCCATAAGAACCTACTAGGTCCAAACCCTAATTTTCAACCTATAAATAGGTTGAAAAGGTCAATCCAAATGTCTTTTTCTCATTTGTCATATATAGAATTCATAAATCAGAGCTCTCAGAGGCGATGGTGATTTTGATGACTACACACCATGGATACCATGTGCGCACATTTCGATGACCTGAGGGCCTAGAGGCACCATTAAGTACCCTATCCAACTTGTCAAATTTCAAATTTTTTATGCATTTATTAGGGTTTAATGGGGGGAAAACAGATATAGTGCGACACAAATGCTATCGTGAAAGTTGCAAATGCCTTCGCGTTCGCCGCATTTGATTGCGTCGCGATGCAAGTGTGATGGGTAGGTTAGATTTTACGCGATTGCGCATTTGCAAGGCTAAATGACGCAAGCGCCATATTGCAACGCAATTGATGTTTTTGTGACGCATTTACCATTTCACAATGCAATGATAAGTCGAACGATGCATATATTGTTGCATCACACAATCAATAGATGAAATGATGCATTTTTTGTTGGGTCACGTATATGCTGGTCAGAACGACGCATTTGAAATATTGTGATGCATTTTCCATGTAACAAGTCACAATTGAATAATTGTGATGCATCTGTGGTCAATGCGTTGCAATTGAAGTTGACTAGAGTTGAATTTTGTTGACCTTGTACTGAGATTAACCTTTATGTACCCTTGACTTGCTAGTAGTAGTAAAAATTTTCGTAATGTTGCTCAATATGTGTTAATCCTTGGCCTTTCCTTGTGCAGAGTTAGTCGGTGCCCATTTACACATGAGAGTTTCAACCAGCGACCTATGCTTTCAGAGATCATCTCAATGATAGATAGAGACAGCGATTGATGGCCCTAGACCTATACCATGTTACCTACATGCCCGTTATTCAGGCAAATAAAGGTTTTCTTATAGCTCTTTGCCAGAGGTGGCATCCTAAGACCTACTCGTTTCACTTGCCTATTGGAGAGGTGATAGTGGCTTTGGAGGATGTGTACCGTATTCTTCGGATTCCAATTAGCGGAGAGAGGGTGGTCTATGATCCACACCAAGGGTGATAGGTCTTGACAAAGAGGTATGAGGGTATCGATGGTTCCCTGTTTATCTCAGAAAGTTATGAGATTAGCTGGGACATTATAGCCGACCGATTTCCCAAGTTCAATGCCATGCTCATGACCCTGATCACTAGATTACTAATCCCAGATCGTCGTGGTCACAAATTTCCCATTGGATGGGGGGTGTTCTTGTTCGCATGCGACTATAGGGGACTATTTTCGCTTGGGGGCCATGCTATACCACCAGTTACATGAGGTTGTCTATCGCTAGGGGCACAGTATCAGTTGTGGTACTACCCTCTTAATGATCTAGGTATGGGAACACATTCCCATGTTTCGACCACCAGTGCAAATTCAGCAACTAGGTGATGGGATGCCCCATGTTTACTTATATGTGGGATCAGTTAGCCAGACTCACGTGGGAGACACCGAGTACTAGTGTCATCGGATTGATACGATGATCAGTTTCGTTTGGAGACCCTACAAAGATTGCGCTTAGTGGTCAGATGAGGATGGCCACTTGTCCTTTTGCAGACAGTTCCGATATTTGATTGGCTGTGGTGCAGGAGCACACCTTGGTTAACCTCCATTTTTGTTATTTTGGCTTGTACTTGACTCTAGCCAAGTCAGGAAGTTTGTTTGCTTTCAGACCTTAGAAGATCATTTCTTTTGTGGGCTAGGTGAGTTATTCATTAGGACTAAGGTCACACATTTAGCCATTGTTAGTAAATTATGTTCTCTTAATGTTAGTTGTCTAGGGGAGATTAGAGTCTTAAAGTTGTTCTAAACACTTAATGTGGTTGTAAAGATGCCTTAAGGCAATTCAATGAGTTGGTTCCTTGGAATCTAGAGGGAATGGTGGTCCTAAGAAATAGGATCAAGGCATGAAGAAAGATGCCAAATGGTGTAAGGAAGTTAGCATGGCAACCTTGGCAATTATTGAAATTGTTGCATGCAACTCGGTTGCCTTTGGATTCCCTTGAGAATAGGAAGTGGGAAATCGGCCAACAAGCCCTAGAATCATGGAGTTGGCATCTATTATAACCCAAAATACTTGAATCTCATGTAGAGGATGAGTTATGTAATTTGTAATTAGTTTTGAAGTGTAATATAGAGCTCTGCAATAGTGTTTTTCAAGAACAACTTGAGTTTTGTGTTGATAGAGATGCTTAATGGATTGATAGACTGAGTTTAGTGTTTGTTTAGTGTTCTTTAGTATTATCTTCGATGTTTTCATTTGATAGGAAAGTTGTTTATAGTAGATATTTTGTGTTATTTAAATTGTTTGGGTCTTAAGTTCTTACTAGTTTAGTTTTGACCAGTCGGTGCTTTCATGGCTCCCCCATGAATTCTAGCCTTGGGATATACCTAAGGATAGGTGGGAATGTTAGGGTAGTCATTAGTGTACATAGTTGTAGGTTTAGGAAGTATGAAAGAGTGGAGATCTCTTTTAATCACTAGTCTCTAGGCGAGCAGACAGAGCCCAGTGAGAGGTCTAGGAATGTCATTGAAGATTTCTTACAGGGTAAGGAAGTACTGTACAGAACAGGTACAGGTTCAAGTAGGGTTTCACCTTAGCTCAACATTCTAGGTGGATTGAAGTCATGTCAATCATTTTGTTTATGATTTGAGCAAGTTACAAACAAGAATACAGTCAGTCCTAGTAATTAGGCCTAATTGCCCTATTGTCCTAAGTTGTAGGAAGCTAGTGTACGGAAATTGTCAGGCCAGAAGCCCCACTGAACTTTTAAAACTTCCAAAAGGGTATCCGAATCTGCTTTTAGATTTGTAGGGTCTTTGGGAAAGTTTTGCAAAACTTGACAAAACAGGACTGGTAAAGAATACAAGAAATAGGCCTATTTAAGGTCTCAAGTGGTGAATCCTTGAACCTGGTAAGGATAGTGTTGAAGAACCTTCTAAAATGGTACAATTATGCAAGGTTATGAATGTTATCAATAGGATGGACACCCCTACAATGAAGAATGATGTTTGTGAAGAAGATAGCACTAAGAGTTTTCTAAGTGAGGAAGAGGAATTGAACTTGCCAAATGGTGTTAGTCCTCCAAGGTGAAGCACAAGGGATAGAAATCTTATAACAGAGTTAGGATTGCACTTAGTTAATCATCTAAGCCAATTAGGACCTAGAGGAGACTAGGTTCCTAGAAGAGACAAGCTGGGTCTCTTATTTGCAATGCAAGCAATCCTTGGAACACTCACATCAAGCTACACAGTATAGACTCAGCAGATCATCGAGATGTACTTGCCCCAATGGGTACTACGATAGTTTGGGGAGCAATAGATTGTGCCAGTAGGCACTGCAGAGTATGCTCAATTGTCCAGGGAGACCATGTGGGGGCCGCCCATATTAGTCATAGTAGCAAAGCAATAGGTTGACAACCTGGTGGTAGTTCAGTGGGTATGGAGACGGGATCTAGTAGATCTAGGGATGTCTACTGAGTTTGACACCTTGTGGCAGGTTCACAAGCCCATCCCATTGACAGATCCGGATGGTCCACCGCTGATAGATCATAGATCAGTCATTCCATGGATATCGAGGAGAGGTTGGGGTGGCAGAGATGGAGGCAGAGATGGCCAAGGTGCTAGGGGTAGAGATGGAGGCAAGGAAGGAGGAGGCAAAGATGGGGGAGATGGAGGAGGTGGGGGAGGTGGAGGAGATGGAGGAGACGACAAAGGTGGAGGAGATGGAGGGGGAGGAGGCGATGCTAGGGGTGTTAGGAGGAGGAGGGATGATCGAGGGTGGAGGCAGCCCAGGAGAGTGAGGCTGAGAGTGGGTGGTTTACCATTGTCACCCGTTCGGGAGGAGGGGGAGGAGAGAGAGACAGAGGCAAGGGCTGAGGAGGTCAGAGGAGGTGAGGAGGAGGTGGAGGTGGTGGCAGAGGAGAGAGTGGAGGTGGTGGTAGAGGAGAGAGTGGAGGAGGATCCACTAGTTGGGGGACACCCTCTTGACATAGATGTGGAGGAGGTCCGGGTTGAGAGGGAGAGAGATGAGTAGGAGGATGAGGAGGAGGATGAGGTAGATCAGCGACTGCAATAGCGCATGATCTCTGAAGATGATGAGGGTGACAGATCACCCATTTTTCCCATGGATGCTACTATTGATCAATGGATTGTAGATCTATAGAGAAGACTAGATGCATCCTTGTCTCAAAACAAGGCCTTGGTAGCGGAGCTAGAGGTCACTCGAGTGGAGAGAGATCAGGCCATTCTTCGGGGGGAGGGGTCAGATCAATGGATCACCAAGTTTGTAGAGTTGTTCTCTGGACCGAGAGGGGATATGGCTCGAGAGTTATCCAGGATGGCAGAGAGTAGGGGCTGATACAGGGTGTTATATAAGAAGGTTGTTCCACCAGATAGATGAGACCTAGGGTTGTCCCTATCCTATAGCAGGACAAGAAGTGGCAGTCAGACACACAGCAGTAGATCTCATAGCAGTAGTCACACTAGTGTTGGGGGGTCTACTGCATCAGGGCAGTCTTTAGGTAATAGGTCACATAGCTCTCATAGGCACTTGTTAGGGCACAGCCACAGATCAGAGCATGGTCATAGATCAATGTCTTCAGGGCAGCAGACAGAGTAGAGCCAGCCTCTGGTTACTGATCCCACAGGTTCCTAGAGTGAGACACAGGAGAGGACACCTATTCAGGTCACTTTTTTGTTGATGGGTCATCCACGATCACCTCACAGTTCACCTCCATGGGACAAAGGAGGGCCATCTTAGAAATTTCTTTTAGACACATGTATATTTTGATATTCAAGCCTGCGAGCTCTATTTTTGGGATATCATATGAGTTTATCCTATGACATTACATGTTTTTGAGAGTATATATATGTGATGCAGTTTTGATGTGGCCTATATGGTGTTATGTGTTATGGTATTCTAATGCTTTATGAGATGCTTATGTGATGTTTTTATGATGCTATGAGATGTATGGATATTATTCTTATGTTTATGAATGCAATTATGGATGTGGTTATGTATGCATTAATGTGATGATGATGTGATTCCTATATGCTGATGTAAATGTTTATTTATGATGCTTATATGTTGATGCAAATGATGGTTTATAAATGTAATATGGATGAATATAAATGATAGCATTATGTAATGTGAATTATGGTAATTGATTTATGTAGATGTGAATATGAAATGCTCATGCCATTATGTATGCAACTTTGTTTTTGTATGTCACAGGATATCATCAACGAACCAGAGAAGAGAAGATGAAATATGGATGTTAGTGTGAAGAAAGATATGCATGTTAGTGCAGAAATGAAAATCCTTCAAAGCTTTGCTATAGTGCTATCCTAGTTTCTCTTTAATCATCATTGGGCGAAAATATCATGATAGCTGACAAACACTATGATATGACATAGATCAATAGTGTGCCAGGTCAAACCATCATGTAGATCAATAGTCGAGAACAAAGGATGATCATGACTCGTGCGAGGAACCCAATTGCCCCTAGTTACTTCATCATGATCAACCGCCAGAAAAAAACCAAGCCAATCATGAGACATCGCTGCTTCTCTAAATCCTGATAATAGGACATCCTTGAGAAACTAGCCACATGATAGTAAAGAAACAGAAAGTAAAAAAATCATTGTACTACGTCATTGCTTCTCTAAATCCTGAAATCAAGACATCCTAGAGAAACTAATAGTAGAGTGATAAGAAGACAAGGATAGTCATCATGATACGTCGTGGTTCCTAAGACATAAGGAACTAATATCATGATAATTATCAAAAGATAGAAAAATTTTTCCAAGTGTATGCCAAGTGTTTTAATGTCAGGTGTTTGTTAAATGTTGAGCGATATCAAATTCAGGAAGGACACATCCTGAATGTCATTGATATCTAGGAGATCAATTCTCATAGTTAGGAGAATCCATCAAAATCCTAGATGATGATGATGATGCTTAGGAAGAACACATCCAAAAGCATAAAGAAGTGCGAGAGTTGCTCTTCAAAAGGACACATCTTGAAGAAGAACTTCAAGTTTTGCCATGATAAATTGTCTTGATATGATTTTGACTACATGTCATTGCTGACATGCTAAAGTGACTAAAAGTGTTGATTGAACCGATTGTCGATAGATTGATAGTTTGAGACTGATAGAAGATATGCTTGATTTAAAAAGAAAAGATTTTCTTGATTTGATAGATGATTTGCTTGATTTGAAGATAGTTTGTCGTGTGTGCAAGTGTTACCATAAACCCTAATGGACTGACCTAGTGTGGCCTTGGGGTCCATTGATTGATGCCCTTAACTACGTCATGCACTCAGAGACCTCATAGTTCAACACAACTAAAGACGTTGTCCAAAGGATGAAAGATTGAAACATGATTTTCTTTTGAACAACCTAGAAGGACTGACCTACTATCTCAGGGATTCAAAGATGAATCTTGCCTATGTAGCAAATGCACAGAGACAACGTAGTTTGGACTAGGACAAAGATTGAAATGACATGATCAATTGGATTGATTAGATTGACTTTGATTTTGGGATTTTGAAATTGATTTGGATGTTTTTGTATTTTCTCAGGACGCTTTTTGAATTTTTAGATCTTTTTTCAGGACTTTTTCACATTTTTAGGATTTTTTTAAGACTTTTCAGATTTTTTATGATTTTTTCAGGACTTTTTAAGAATGTAGTATCATGTGCGGTACCCATTGCAATTGCATGTTTTTTTTTCCCCCAGATAGGTCAAGGAATACCGAGTTCAATGATATGGAGATAGGCAGACAAAAGGAAAGGATATGCAAGGGATGATGTCAAACAAATGCTTAACCATGGTCGGAATTGACAGAACTTAGGATGGATGCCGTGAATGTGTCAGGCCTTTGTGATTATGACAAATGAATTAAGGTCGATTTCGAGTAACAGTAGATGGTGAAGCAATGATCAACTACGCATGGTTCCTGTTTGCTAGGTTTTCACCATGGTACTTATCCAAAGCGCCTATTTTCCAGGTTTTCACTATTGGATGAATTCCTTTCTTTTTTACTATCACCAAGATGCCTGTTTGCTAGGTTTTCATCAAGGGATGATTTTTTTGCTATTCTTCAATTTTATTTTTTTTGTATTTTGTAGGTTTTTAGCCCAACTCTCTGATGCTATGTGTAGAACTTTCTCAGATGCAAGTCGTTGATGGGTTCTATCAGTTGTTCTCCGTCAAGTGTGGCCAGCTGATACGCTTCGGAACCAAATGTGGCCATAATGATATAAGGACCAAGCCAATTAGCCTCAAACTTTCTAGGTTTTTCATGGTCTACCTGATATCTGGGGTTCTGCATGAGAACCAAGTCACCGATTTCAAACTTTCTCACCATGACTCTTTTGTTATAAATTCGACAAAGATGATTTTGATATGCCTGTAGATGATTTAAGGCATTTTTCCATCTTTCTTGTAACATTTCCAGCTCATGTAGGCAAGTATGTCTGTATTCTTCATCATCAATCATTCCTTTCAAAGAGACTCGGAGAGAAGGAATTTCGACCTCGATGGGTAATATGGCCTCAGATCCATAGACCAGGGAAGATGGAGTGGCTCCAATAGGGGTACGGATGCTAGTACGATAGGCCCAGAATGTAGGATTAAGTTGTAGGTTCTAATCTTGGCTAGCGTCATTGATGGTCTTCTTCAGAATACGAAGAATTGTTTTGTTGGATGCCTCAGCTTGGTCGTTACCTTGTGGGTAATATGGGGTGGAAAAATGGTGTTGGATGTGGAATCGCTCACAGAGTTCACGAACATCCTAATTTTTGAACGGACTGCCATTATCCGTGATGATGGATTGTGGGACACAATACTGACAAATGATGTAATTTAGGATAAACTTGGATATTTTTTTACCGGTGATGTAGGTGAGAGGGACGGCTTCGATCCACTTAGTAAAATACTCAGTGGTGATTATTATGAATATATGGCCATTGGAAGAGGATGGATGGATTTTACCCACGAGTTCGATTCCCCATTGTGCAAAAGGCCATGGAGAAGTGATAGGTCTTAATTCCTGCATAGGTGCATGAATCAGATCACTATGCACATGGCATTTATGACATGTTCTGACAAACTGAAGAGCATCTTTTTCCAATGTTAGCTAGTAGTACCCTAGTCTGGTGACTTTCCTAGCTAAGGTTGGACCACTCGAATGAGATCCACATATACCCTCATGTACTTCTCATAACATTGTTTGGGCTTCATCAGTGTTGAGACAGTGAAGAAGGGTGTTGTCAAAGCCACAACGGTATAAGGTGTGACTGATGATGGTATGTCTAGCTGCTTTTCAAATAAAGGATTTTCATTGGTTGTTGGACAGGTTGGGTGGGAGGGTTTGGGATTTAAGATAGTCATATATGTCCTGGTACCAAGGTGAATTGGGACCAACAATCTCACATACCATTTTTGACTCTGGAATGTCGTATGCAAGCATCAGTAGCTGTTCCACTAAGAATTCAAATTGTGACACATTCTTAGGGATGTCTAGGAGAGATCCAATGGTATCCATTGCATCAGCTGCTTTATTCTATGTTCTCGAGATTTGTTCAAATGCAATCATCTTGAAATACATTATGAAACTATCCACCATTCTTTTGTAGGGAAGAAACTTCTCATCTTTTATGTCATAGTTATCATTCACCTGATTGATAACTAATTAAGAATCTCTAAATATGAACAATGTCTGAATTTTCCATTTGATTGCTATCTTAAGACCTGTGACCAATGCCTCGTATTCTGCTATATTATTTGTACAAGGGAAAGTGATTCAAAATGATTTAGGAATTGAATCACCTTGTGGTGTGATAAATAATATGCCAGCTCCTGAATCGTGCCGAGTGTGGGATCCATCAAAGTATAGTTTCCATGGTAAGGTTGGTTCTATGTGAAAGATAGACTCATCAAGAAAATCAGTTACCAGCGGATGAGTGGCTTGGATTGGTGCATCTGCCAGTTGATCTGCTATTACTTGACCTTTTATAGCCTTGTGCTCCACATACTATATGTCATATTCGCTCAAGATCATGACCCATTTCGCCAAATGGCCTGTCAATGCTGCTCGACTCAAGAGATATTTTAATGGGTCAATCTTTGCTACTAAATGTGTTTGATGGTTGAGCATATAGTGTCTTAGTTTTTGTGCTGCAAAGACAACTGCTAGGCATGCCCATTCAATGGTTGTGTAATTGAGCTCATATGCAATTAATGTACGACTAATGTAATATATGGCTCTTTCTTTGTCTTCATGGTCATTTTGCACCAGTAATGCCCCTAGTGCATTTGTCATTGCAAAGACATATAGGATCAATGGTTTTCCCTCAATAGGCGGCATTAACACTGGTGGTGTTAATAGGTATTCTTTAATTTGGTCAAAGGCTATATTGCACTTATTTGTCCATACAAATAGAATGCTTTTGTAGAGAAAATATTGGAATGGTTGACACTTGTCTGCACACTATGCAATGAAGTGGCGAATAGACTGCAATCTGCCCTGAAGTGTTCGTAACCCACTGATTACTCTTGGAGGAGGCATGTCCAGAATTGATTTTACTTTCATAGGGTCCACCTCAATGCCTCAACGCAAAACTATGTATCCCAACAGCTTACCTGAAGTGACTCCGAAAACACATTTCTTTGGGTTCAATCGAATCTTGTAATCCTCAAGCAGTCTAAAGATTTTATCTAGGACTTCGAGATGATGTTTTCTTGTCAAATATTTTTCCAATAAGTCATCTACATAATCCTCCATTAAAATATGCATCATGTCATGGAAGATTGTTGTCATAGCCCTCTGGTACGTGGTGCCTGCATTTTTTAGGCCAAAAGACATGGCATTCCAATAGTATGTTCCCCAAGGACAAGTGAATGTTGTTTTATGTTGATCCTTTGTTGCAATTCGGATTTGGTTATAGCCTGAAAAACCATCCATGAGAGATAGCATCTCATATCCTATCGTGAGGTCAACAATCATGTCTATGTTTGGTAGGGGGAAGTCATCCTTTGGGAAAGCTTTGTTTAAATCCCTGAAATCTGTGCAAATATAGATTTGTCCATTCGGCTTGGTAATAGGGACAAGATTGGTTATCCAATCAACATAGTCTATTGACCTTATGAACTCAGCATCTAGTAGCTTTTTTAATTCAGGTTTGACAAGTAGTGCAATCTGTGGATGCATCTTGCAAAACTTTTGTTTGACTAGGTTGATTCCTAGGATTAAAGGAAGATTATGTAAAACCAATGTTAGATCAAGGCCTAGCATGTCAGCATATGACCATGTGAAGTTTACTTTCCTATCTGTGAAGAATTGTTAGAATTTAGGTTTTTCTTCGTCTGACAATGATGCGGCCAAGAGAATCATTTTGGGATTCTCTGATGTGGCTAAGTTAACTTCCATTGTGTCTTCAATGAGCATCGCTAAATTTTCCTATGTTACAGGAAGAAAGTCCAATCCTCCATCAATAGGCACCTTAGAGAGGTTTTCACCTTTGGATACATCCTTTTTTTTACTATTTTATTGCCAAAACGTGCCTTGCGGTTTTCACCTAAAGGTATTTCTTTTTCTTTTTCTTTTTTGTATTTTTGCAACTGGAGGATTGCACAGTCTCCTCGAAGTAAGCTGTGCAATCTAGATCAATGGAGAACCATGTTTTGTGATTACCCCATGGAATACCTTCTCTTAGCCCTATGAATTTTGCAATTGCCTCATCATTTTGAAATATGTCCATCACCGGTGAGTCTTGTTGGTCCCAATCGATCAGTTGTGGATAAACAAGAGGGATCCTATCATCAGTGTTGGTGAAGGGTGGGGAGGATGTGAAAAGTGTGCAAATTGATGCCTCAAGTGTAAAGGAAAAGTTGTCAATTTCCACTTCCATGTCTGATGCAATGGATGGTCCATACTCCGAGTTAGATGAATCGAATTCAAAGTCATAATATTGGATAAAATTGTCAACATCATGACTAGTGGTTGGCATTTCAGAAGTATGGATAGTGGGCTCAGGTAGGTTAGGCTCATGGGTGGGCTTAGGATTAGGGTGGGATGATTCAAGTATTACTGACGACACCTTGTGTTATTTTGGGTTCCAAGGAATGCATACCGATTCCTTATTTTTAGAATGTTAGTCAATAGGGTCTATGTTATATTCTTGGCAAAATCATTCTTCAAAGGAAAATTGGCTAGGTTCCAAGAATAGTTCATCAATGTCATAGTCACTGACTATTTTGTCAGATCCCCACTCCCATTCATTTGATTCAGTTTCAATGAGGGATTCTTTGCATGTCTCAACACTTTCTATAGCCATCACAACCTTACTTGAAAGTTCAAGGGTACATTGATCGTTAGTTCCAACTTGGTCAAACGCTAGCCCTATGTATCTTGGTCTTGTTGTCATGATAATAGGTTCTTGTCTTCCATTGTAGTGGGGGTAGCTCTACTAGGTCTTTGTAGATCCAGTTATCCATGTCAATAATGACTTCATTACCCATATCGCCCCACCGTGCAAAAAAACTTTTTGGTGGAACCTTGAAAGTTATTTTGGGCTCTACTACAAAACATGGTCTACCATAGACCTTAGGTGGCTTTGGTATTGTGGTTATATAGTAAGCCATATTTAATTTGAACTCCCCACAACCAAGGTCCTAAATCTGAAGGTCATTACTTTGGATGGAGGTCGATGGAGATGGTGTACTAGAAGATGATGTAATGGATGATTTCGTGAGTGTCGATGGGTCAATGTATTTGGATGAGGTAGAAGATGAGGCCTCCCAATTGATGGGTACTCGGTGCTTAGCAGTGGCTAATAAGTTGGTGCAATATTGAAATGGATCAGGATCTCCTGGGATGGTGATCTCAGTTCCATCAAAAGGGAATTTGAGGCATTGGTGGTACATGGATGGAATGGCCTTTAGAGCATGAATCCATGGATGGCCAAGTAATATATTATAGTGTATGTCATGATCCAGGACCTGACGTGTTGTGTCTATGATGACGGGTCCTACCCGGAGTGGAATGGTAATGATGCCTTTAGAAGTGCGTTCTTCATCATTGTATGCCTTGATGACGATGCTCTTGCTAGCATCTACACATGGATCAGAAAAACCAAGAGCTTTGACCAATTTGAGAGAGTAGATGTTCAATCCTACTCTGCCATCTACTAGGACTCATCTAACCTTATGCTTATGGACAAAGACTTCAATGTGAAGGGCATCGTTATGTGATGGTTTGGGTGAGGAATAGTCATTGTCTGAAAAGGTGATGTGGTGAGGTGAATTCAGGTATCTGACCATAGTCTCAAAATGGTTGACATTGATCTTGGTTGGGACAGATAACTCTTGTAGTACTTTATCTAGGATGGCCTTATGCGTAGGTGAAATACGGAGCAGTTCGAGAATGAATATTTGAGCAGGTGTTTTATTTAACTGCTCAATAATGTTGAACTCTAGTTTTGGGTTGGATTGTCTGGTAGATGGACTAGGTATGGTGACCTTTGGTTGATGGGCAGAAGGACCTGGGATAGTGACCTTTCCTTTACGTGTAGTCACATTGCATTATGGGGCCTTTTTAATGTTAATGGTATTAACACATTCATCTTCATTAGCAGCGCGAAGATTGTTGATAAAAGTACCATTAGGATAATTGTATGTATGATGGGAATTATTATAGGCCAGACATATGTGGTTGGCTTGATTTTTGGTATGCTTTGTGCCAGACGAGGAAGCTTTACCATGATCCTGTAGTGGGTTTTTGTGTATGGTATGATTTGCATTAGATGTAAAAGATTGACCACCCAACTCAATGGTGTGGTTCTCTATGAGGTCTTGCACTAGATTTCACAATTGGTGACAAGAGGAAGTTTTGTGCCCTTTGGCACGGTGGTAATCACAAAATGAACTAAGATCCCACCATGATGGCTTGAATTGACCCGAGTCATACGGTTTTGGCTCTTCTAACTGTATGACACCGTTTTGAAGGAGTTTCTTTAAGACAATTTCAATTGGTTCCCCCAAAGGGGTGTACGTGCGTTTTTGGAATTGTTGGGGTTGATGCAACCTCCTTTGATTTGTTTGTGCATGATTGCTTTGGATAGCATTAGCAGCTAGTGTTGGTGTAGTTAAAGGTGTGTTTTGATTTTTTACTCCTTTGATTGTGAGTACATGACCTATTGCATTGACGGGTTTTGCATCAACTACACCATCACTGGTGATGTGCTTGCTCTTAACCCAGTATTTTTTCTTGTCATTTGAGCTACTCGGGTTATTATTGGTGGTGGTGTTGATTGTTTTGCCACCATATTTCAATTCGCCTTTGGCGATCAAGGCTTTCTCAAGTTGCACACCCTTTTCAATAAGGTCAACAAAAGTGGTGCAACAATGGACTTGTAATCCAAGGAGAGTTTGTAAAAACATGTTTACTTTCTCCTTTTCAGACATTTCTACTGGACATCTACTTGCTAAGGTTCTCCATCTTTGAAAGAATGGAATGAAAGTCTCTCCTACATCCTCTTGGGTAAGATTGCATAAGGAGGCAATGTCAATGTCTGTGTCAATTTTGTAAGCATACTTTTTGACAAACTTGTTTGCCAATTCATCCCATGTTTTTATTCCCTTAGGCAAGAGCGAGAACCATTCTAGTGCATGACTTGCAAGACTTCTAGAAAAGAGTCTCATGAGATAAGTTTTCTCATACGCAATGTCGATGCAACTAGTGGTGAATTCTCTTATGTGTTCAATGGGGTTTGTTTTGCCTTTATACTTAGGAAAATGAGGGACCACATATCCATGAGGAAATGGTGGCATATACAAGGTTGTGTCAAACGGATATGGACACAAGTCATGTGACATGCATGACTTTTTATTGGATTGTTGCAAGGTCTCCACTTGTGTTTGAAGAGCAATGAGTTGGAGTGTGAGTGCTTCCACCATGGGATGGTTGGTAGCATCACCTATGTTAGTGATAGGGGCATCTTGAGTCCCCAAATGTTGTGAGGAGATGTGTTGATTTGGAATGGGTGTTGTGATTAGGCAGTTGTTGGAAATGAGTATTTTTATGAGGGATGTGCTATTGCTTTTGGACTTGAGAGGCGTAAGTGGGGATGTGATATCCTACCATGTTGGACTGAATTTGAAGACCTTGTTGGTTTTGATTTTGCTGAAGTCCAAATGGAGTGAAGGATTGATGGCCTTGTTGATTTTGAGCTTGTTGATGCCCAAATGGAGTGTAGGATTGAGCGCCTTGATTGTCTTGTCCAAATAAAAGATTGTGGACTTGAGGGATGTTAATGTTTAGAGTCACAAGAATGTTGGTATTAACATGTGAGGAAGTGGGTTGGGTGCCTTGTATGGTAACTCTTCATTTATTTCTCCCAAAATGGTTAGATGAGTTAGTTGCCATAGCACTTGAAGAACCTAATAATAGGTTTGTTGATGTACTCATGGAACTAGATGTAGTTCCAAAGAGGTTTGATGTGGTTGCCCCCATTATTTGTGAGGGGATGGTGGATGTTTGTTGGGGGATGGATTGTGATGTGGTGTTGGTTTGGGAAGATGATCCCCCAATAGATGTTGTGTTGGTTGTGGTGGTAGTATGACCAAGGGAGGTAGCATTGATTGTGTTGATGGAATTTTGTGAAGAGGCTCCCATGGAGGAATTGTGTGATGTTGGAGTGGGAGAAGTTTCTCTAAGAGTGTTATGATCAAATCCCTTTAGTAACTTAGCCCCTTGGTCAAGGAGCATAGCTAGGAATATAGAAGAGTCATTTAAGACCATTTCTTCCATAAAAGAAGACACTTCTAGGTTTTGGGCAGCAGCTTGTATGTCTTCTTCAAAGATGTCCCCATTTTGATCCCGTCAGATAAATGGTTTAGAAAAATGTGATGGAGATGATGGGATGTTCATCTCACTAAAAGGATTGAAGTTAGAATTTTCCATGTCAAAACAAGGATTGTCCATGTCATTAGGAAATGAGTTCATGCCAGTTGTGAACTCAAGAAATTTGGTGTCCTGTCTAAAAGAATCCATGAGTCTTTTCTTTTTCCGTAATCTAGTTTCAACCATACAAAGTTTTGCTCAACTTGGGATGAATGATCTAAGTATGTGACTATGTTTTTGGTTTCTTTTTGGATTTTTAAAGGATGCTATGAAATTAAACCAAGATTAAAAGCTTGTGAATGCAAGTGGTGTGACACTAAATGGAGATTCCAAAATGATATGCAAAAAGGATCCTAAGATGCACTTACTAGTGAGATCTAAAGAGGACAAACTTGGATAAAGAATTTTTTTGCAATGATTCAATTTTGGAAAACCAATGGACCATAGAAGGACTATAAATAGGACAAAGTGAAGTTTCCACACTGGACTATTGAGTGGGAAATAATTCACAAAAGGATTGAAAAAGTGACAAGGATAATTGGGTCCAATGATAACCTACCATTGAATGCAAAGTTTGGACAATGAATGGAAGAGTCAACTCCTAAAATCTGCAAAAGTGAGTATCTAAGGAGATGGTGAAGCTACCAACGCAATCTAATGGAAGGCCAAATGAAACCTATTGTGGGCCTAAAATGGTACCTAAAATGCAATATTTGATGAAAAGTTGAGAAATTCAAGGTTTGGTTTGAACTGTAATAGAGAAGGAAGACTTGATTGAATTGAAGACAAGTTGTGGACTTTCTATTTTTGACAGTGAGGAGTTGTTTGTAGTTTTGAGAAAATGCATCGCAGCAAATGTGGTATGACAGAGCAAATACGGCTCACAGAGTCAAATGCGGTTCAGGAAATGTTGATTGCGACATAATATGGTGAATGCGGGTTGATATCTGTCAAATGTGGCTCAAGTCACCAAATGTGGTTCACAGATGGAAAATGTGGCTCTGTATAGTTCAAATGCAGTTTAACAGAGAGAATGTGGCTCAGTAGTTGGCAATTGCGGTGCAGTAGAGCAATTGCATTGCAATATACAGTTTTTTGGAAAAAACCAAAAATAGTTTTGCAGTTTTGACAAGTTTTTTCTGGTTCAGATTTGTGATTTTCAATTTTGTTAGGAATAAGGTGTCTCAACCTTGGATAATTCCTATTCTTATTATTTGTTTTGTAAAATGTATTTCTTGCAAATAATGTAATTAAGTGTGAGTGTACATGTCTAGTTTGCATGTTGATGTGTCACTCCACTTAATGTGTCGGCATCTTGAATTGTGTGTAAGGAGATCATGGCTGAAACGGTTATGACGGATTCCTATGACACGTAAGAGCTATGTCTGGAAGATTCAATGACAGGTGAAGACATGTGGCAATTGATAAAGTTGAGTACTGTACACTCTTCCACGATAGTAAAACCCTAATACAGTTATCTTCGGAAGTTGCCCTAAAAGGGAAGCGCATGATATAAGCATTTTTTAGGGTTGCGAAGATTTGTGATGTGAGTGTATTGTTGGAACGTTTTTTCATGCTGCCGCATTTTTGTCTTCAAGAGTTGGAAATCTCCTGAAAGAACTTGCATTGCAAGTGTGTTGTAACCGTTGTGTTGAAGATAATACATTGTGCAGGTTTTGGAGTGCTGGGGTTTTTTACCGAAAGGTTTTCCCCAGGGTAAATCATTGTGTCATTCTTCATTTTCTGTATGTATGGTATATTGCTGCAATATCTTTGTTAAGTAGATTAACGAATCTGAAATTGTAAGGGTTTAAAACGAATTTGCACCATACTTTCCTTAAGAGATTAGTGTAGGAAGCTGTTTCCGCACCTGAGTTTCCTTACAAATTTGTTGAAGTTTGTTACAAACAGTTGGAAAACACAGAAATTAAAACCATTAGTGTATGTTCAAGCAGACTCACTCTTATAATCAAATGGGTCATCATAAAAATCACAGCCCACAGCTTAAAATCGCATCAGCTCACACAGTCGTGTCACCCCCTAGAGGGTGCCCATGTTTTTGTCTTTTCTAGGTGTGTACTCAAGGTGACGAAAGTGAATATTGAATCCCCTAAGCAAAAAATCCTTGGTGATTATATGGTGAGTGTCTTGGGGGTAGATTCTTCCTTCCCCTTGCACTATGACAGAAACGATGTTTGGTTACTGACACGGCTGGCTACTACACTATGGTTCTTAGTAAGTATTTTTGTTCACTGTGGCAAAAGATATACTCCCTCAAGAGACCTCCCAACCTTTAGAACAAAGGCTTTGGGTATGGTTATCCTGCCTACTACTATCAAGTTTGATTTTCATCAACAACTTGCTTTTGATTAGAGTGGGTTGGAAACCTTGGCTTTGGGTGTTCTCACTTAGGTCATTCCTCTTTGGTGAGTATTTTTTCCCACAAGAGCAGGCCTTCTAAGGGTTGTAAGAAAACATTAAATGCATAAGTATAAAAAATGGATAGGTCTAGCTTTTTGATCACCCATTAAAGGGGAGAGCATATGCCTATTATCCAATCAAACACAAAAAGCAAGTTTGTTCAATTTTAAACCCAAATAACAATTTTCTATTCTAGGTGAAGATATTGCTTCACAAAAACATGGTGTTCATTGTTAACCAAAATGAAAAGTGTGGTGACTACCCTAGGATTGATAAATTTCAATTAATTTAGATGTCTATCCTAGGATTGATAAATTTTAGTTAATGTGTCTATCCTAGGGTTGGTTCTTTTTAAATACCAAAAGAGAAAAAAAAAAATCAATTTTTGGCCATGGATGCATAGGATCCAGATTAAAACAACAACCAGAAAGACAATGAATTTTCACCAGTTACTTGCGGCTCGACAGAGCGGATGTGGCTCAGTTTCTGTCAGATGCATCGCGTCCAGTCAAATATGTCACTTGAAGGATCGTATGTGTTGCGACAGAGCAATTGCGTCACTCACGATTGCAAATGCGATGCGACAGAGCGATTGTGTTGTTTAAGCCTACAAATGCATCATTCCATACCCTGAACCTGTAACAAAAAATTGAAGTCGTACAAAACCTACAAAAAGACATGTTAGAAAGTCGGGTTCACCAATGTAATGATATAAAATGTTCCTGCAAGATAAATCAATTGATTAGTTGTACCTACAAGTTAGTAACATATCAAACAATAGAATGCAAAGGAATAATAAATAAATGGAGGAAAACTAAAAAGGTCTCACCCATTTAGTACTCCATGTCTAACTTCTATTGCACCTCCCCAAGCTTGTTGTGATATAATGCCCTCAGATTTGCGAGCAAATTATGTGTGCCTAGCCTTAGCAATGCCTTTGAAGGATTTATGAAAATAAGCTAATGTGCAAACTAGAAACTCAATCCTATTATTGCAAATAGTAAAATGAAAGTCTATGATATGAAGAATGCCTATAATAAAAGTAGTCTAAGCAAATGATCATGGATCCAAAAATGAGATCAAGATTGTCATTTTATAGAAAATGCAATCTTGAACGGAAAGACAAGATGAGAGCCTTAAGGAATGCCCTAGAATCAAAGGTCAAGATTCAATAAGGCAAATCTCAAGTAGGGTTAGGGTAAAATACCCATATGTGTGAATAATATTTAATTAAATGAATTAAATCAAGATTGAATGTGACAGTTGAGATGAAATTAGTAAAAATCAGAAGACAAGAGGATGGGATTTTTAAAAATCAGTAATTTTAGAAATTACTTGATTTGTAGAGGAATAATTCCATTTTGAATTAAATTAATTCAAAATAGGGATTTTATGAGGTAGGAAGTAATTAATTTTTGAAATTAATTACTAAATGAAGAATCAGTTAAGTATGTGAGATATTTTTAAATGATTTGTTTTATTAAAAAATATAGAAGTTTCACACATAATAATTAAATAGTTCCAAATAATTATTTAATTTAGAAGAAGTGGTTAATTAATTAAATAAATTGGCAAATCTATTTAATTAGGAGGATTTAGGAATTAGTGACACATTAAATAAATATATTTATCAATAATCAGGAGGACATTTATGATAAGGATTAATTAAGTAAATAAGATTTTATTTAATTGCAAGAAGACTTTGATAATTAGTGACCTATTAGATAAATAAATAAGATTTATTTATTTAATAATCATGAAGAATGATAAATTATGAATTAATTAAATAATTATAAATTATTTAATTAATAGTTGAATGTGGGTTAGAAACATAATTAAAATGTTATAATCATGTCATGACGAAAGGTGGTAAAATAGTGCTTGCAAGTCTTGGTCATTTTTATGTGTCTACATTAGGCACTCTGAAAATTCTATGGCTGGCATAAAACATTACTAAGTCTATGACTTGCATAAACAATGTTGGAATGTTTCTCTATCAGGTTCTACTTCAACTATCCAAAATAAATCTTAAAATCACTGTGACTTACTTGAAGGAATTTAATTATGACTTGTAGACACTAATTAGTTAAATCACACAAAATGAGAGTGCACTTTGATAAATCAGAAATATACATGATATATTGATTTAAATGATAGAAAGATCTCAAGTTGGAGACAACCAAAAATAAAGAAATTAAATAATTTTATCACAGCAATTGAACACCAAAAAGAAATTCAGCAGTTTAAAACATTTTCTCCATTGATTCTGCTTCAAGAAAGATATTGTCATTATTTACATTCCCAATCCCTTCTAAGGAAAAATATCACTCCTACTCTAACTACTTGCTTCTTTTTCTATCTCCCTTTTACAACTGATTTTTTAAAATATTTTATACTTTACTTCTGAAGAGTCACGACCCTTCATTATCAGCTGCAACTATTCACATTTGGTTACAGAACAAAATATTCAATTAATTGCCTAGTCGTCAAATTATATATTTTATTACATAGTTATGCATTTAAATTTTCTTTAATACTTTATCAACCTTCAATATTTCGCTTTATACCTTGACCGGTCTCCATTTATGGTTATCGTTCTACCACGGTCAACTTGTTGACCAGCCACAATATAGCGGTGGCCATTTAACTGTTATGCTTGCCATCTACTGCATTACCACAGTCTACACTTTGCCCCATCGCGGTACCGCGGTAGCCGCTCACTGATTGTTATACCTACTATTTTTTGTTTACTGCACCACCACGGTCTCCTCCTTATCCATCCATGGTAGCGTGGTAGCCGCATCGCTGACTACTAACAATTTACCACCTTCACCATGGTCAGTGTCTTTGCTACTTGTGGTATCATGGTAGCCACTAACAGTCATCTTTGTTGTCTTTATTATATACTTCCTGGCTAGTAACTTACTACCCACCGCACTACCGCGGTCTATGTTTAGACCGCGTGCGGTGGCGCAGTAAACATTTACTGTTATGCCGATTGTTCACCATGCCAATCCATCACTTGCTTTGCTATTATCTGACTATTTCATGAACTGGTATCGCCATACCATGAGCCCCCTGGTGGGAGGCCACGGTAAAGCGGTAAGACATAAAAGGTAAATATTAAAGTAGCGGAGTAAGGTATTTTAGCTTTATAAAAAGTGGTGAATGATTTTTTTATGAAAGGTAATGAAATACAATGGAATATAAATGGGGGATAAAGTATAGAAGGCAGTTAATGAATTTTATGGGAAAGATAGTGAAAATATAAGGCATGAATAAATAAAATACCTTAGGGTTTTGATGGAATTTTATTGAAAATAATAGAAAACCCCTAGGAATTTTTATGGAAATTTTGTGTTCTAACAGACACCATTTATAGGGGTTGGAGATTACCCCTGCACAAAATTCGACATGGTGGCAAACCGATTCAAATGGAGTACAATGAAGGAACACCATTTCATGTGGATCTTTTCAAGCCTTATATGAAGTACACCTATTTTTTGGTGGGACAGTTATTGGGAATGAAAGTTCTAGAGTATATGGAAATTGTGCCTATGGTGATTGCAGTAGATATTTAATATCATAACTCCAGGCCTTTGGATTATGCCTCATATGTATTTAAGGAACTTGATGTTGGGTTAATGGCAATAAAAAATGGAGCCTGTGTCCTGCACCTCAAGAATTATTCATTAATGATGCATTTGGTGTTATACTTCGGATAGGAATTAGGGTTGTGGCCCAAGGAGCTGAGAATTTCACAATTTGATAATGAAGGGAAGCCATTTCCTATTCAATCATGGACTATTTTTTGGGACAACAGGTTTGCTAATTCCAGTTTTGTGCATCTTGAGGAATACTTTGTAAAACCTTGTATAAATTCTACAATCATCCATGTGATTATTCTTTGTCTGATGAGATTAAAAGGTTTTTGAGACCTAAAGATTCTAATGGACCATTTAGCCATAATTGGGGGGATTGGTATTGTCTAGATAATGCCACCATGATTAGGGTCTTTGGATTTGAAGATGCTCCATTTATCTTGCTTAGAACAGTTCCAGACAGGATTGCCTACTTAGAAATTGATAGGCAAATGGATTTATCCAGTGTCATGAATTTAAGCTCTTTTGGAAAGCAGGCTTTTATGCCCAGCACATTGTGTTTTTGTGACTTTACTGTGTTAGCAAAGGAAGGATGTAACCTAATTCTTGATAGGTTATTATAGTTCAACATGAAGAGAGGGCCATTAAGAAAATTTTTGATCCAGAAGGGTATATCCAATTGGCTAAACATAAGATAAAATTTGGAGGATATCATCATGTGCCCTACCAATTTGATTATATGATAAGAAATATCGAAGCAAAAGAGGCAGAGATGGTGATTGAGTGACATAATTAGGATTTGTTGGATATGGAATTGTTGTCCTCTAGTGAAAAAGCATCAAGGGCCAACATGTCACAAGGTCCATCCGATAAGGTATCAAGGACAAGAACTTAGGGTTATACCTATTCTTCCAGAGAAATAAATCTTGAGGAAAGTGTAGATACAGATGCAAGACATGAAGAATACAAATATTTTATAGCAGATGATGAATTTGTAAAAACTTCAAAATTCAAAACATTTCTATACAAGCAAAAGGGAAGGAAAATAAGAGAACTGGTTGACAATGTGACATTAGGAAATGAAGAACAATTGTTGAAGAATTTGAGAGATGATGTAGAGAAAGAGATGACAAGTATGACCCCTGAGAAAGGGAGAGAAATGTTGGAAAAGGCTGGTGTCATAATTTTCAAAGGATTAGACATCAACTTTGCATTGGTCCTCGACATTTTCCTAAAGGACAATAACACTACACACAAGCTCAGCTTGGAAAATGTGACAAAAGTTTGTGTAGGATCAAAATACAACCCAGATGAGGAGACATTAATGATTTGGGGCCTGCGCCTACCTCACAAGTATTCAGTTGTCATTGATACTGAGAAATAATTTGGACATGTCATGACTCTAAGGGCTAAGGAGGCTGATCCAGTTGCAATAGCAGAAATTGGGATCAATGTAGCAAAATTGAATAAAGCCCAAATATAGGCATTGATCAGAGAAAAGGAGATGTACAAAATAAATAACAAAAGAATGTTGAGAGAAAATGAGCATCTAAAATATTTAGTGGATATTACAATAGAGCCAACAAATGGGATACTCCTGACAATACAATGATTGAGGATGCTAATCGTGTTATGGATAAGCATGGGGTATTCTTTGAGGAGTTACAAGAGGATGCACAAGAACTGATAGAAGCCGCCGAAAATGGATTGACTATGTTCTTTGATGATGGAGGAAAATTAAAAGAAATGGCTACATGGAAGAACAAAAGTGAATTAATACTCCAAGAGATTTTAAAGACAACCACTGCAAAGGATGCAACATTGGATGAAGCATGTGAGCAGAACGAATGAATGGTGATGATGGAGATCATGATCCACAATACATTAGGAGAACCAAGACTACATAGATCACATGTCGAGAGTTCATTTATGGCTTAACAGAGCTTAGTTAATCTTAATCTTGTTAGTGTTTCATGCTTAAGACATTTCTGAAAGGGAACATCTTTTAAGGCAGTTGATATATAAATATCCATGTTTGTAACATGAGAGGATATTATCAAAATATTTTAGAATAGGGATAGATTGCAGCAAGCATAATATTTTCAGAATTTTTGCATTCAAGAAGACTATGTTGCATGTATAAATTTTGAGGAAGATAATGAAAGACTATTTATTTGGTGGCTTCATTCTAGTATCAGTTGTTTGTTGGATTTATGCAATTATTTGATTGTCTCCAATCTGATGTTTCTTGATTCTTTAAATTGAAATATCAAGTGTATGTTCAATTTATCAGTACACATTTGTTGTACCTATGTGATTTAATTAATTAGGTTCTTTAAATAAGAATTAAATTCCTTTCAGTCGATTACAACAATTGGGGAATGTTATTTGGATTATTAAGAAGAATCAAAGAGTTAGGATTGATATTCTGCCTCAAGCAGGGTTTGTCAATCATATTCTTGTATGTTTATACCAGTTATAAACTCATATTTGTATGCCAAACAACTAGACAACTTTCCAGATAGAAACCACTCATCTAAGACTTTCATTTGACTCTTTTTTAACCCAATAAGGCACTGCTCTTCCTTTATTTTCATTATTTAGTTTTATTCACTTTATTAACATCTATTAACTGAACATAGTAGGCTTCACCTTGATATTGCATATACAATTTATACCAGATTTAAATCATATCTCTCCACTATCAAATTGCCATTTGTGGATATTTTGGTCAAGTAGGAAGCATAGTTCAAAATCTGCAACATTCATATAGGCACACCTGTTTAGGTTTAGCATAGCCTCAAGAGTAGAAGGTTCAACTATACTCATTGGCCTTGTTAGTTGGCCAATAGTGTTGTGAGATCTTAGCAACCTCTCGTGGTTCAAACCCACATTTTTGAGACCCAAAAAATTGGCGACTCTACTAGGGACACTTGAGAAAAGTCTAGTGGCAGGCAAGCTTTCCATATATAGTCATTGAAAGAGAATTCACAGTTAAAGAAATTTGAAAAATTGACTCCACTCGGTGAAATAATAACATTTTTCTCACTTTTAAAAAGTGGGTGACGACTCTAAATGAACAAATGCATTGAGACTGATAAAATAAAATACAGATCAACAAGAAATCATCCTAGAGTTCAGATCATCACAATTAATCACAACATGTAGGGAAGAAGATCTTTGTACAAAGCTAGTGATGGTCCTAATGATAGAAGTAAGTGAAATTCTAAAAATGATCAAGGCAAGAAAGTGTTTGATGATCAGGCCCTAGCAACAAAAAAAAAAACATTGAAACCACCGATGGAAACACACAATTCATATGATGCATTAAAAAATGAAAACAACCCATCTAAAGAACTTCACACTCTAGAAGAGAAGAGAAACCCCCTATGGAAAATGAACCATGAGAAGGAGGATGAGTTCATGGCTGATTTTGAGGCTAAAATAGGAGAGAGTTTGAATATGAGCAGAGAACAACACTTTTTGAGGGACTTGAGTATGAAGAAGCATCTGAAGAAAATCATGAACTTATGACCCAAACTGAGGTAGATGCATAGTGGGAATGCATGAGACAAGAAAGATAAAGATCAAGGATAAAGTATGAGAAAAGGCTTCAAGCAATGAAATTATTTGAGAAATTAAAGTTGCAAAAGGCTCAGATTAAAATACCAATGGCTGACTCACCTAAGTATATGCCCCCTTATAAAAAAAACAATATGAGACCATAAAATTCCCCACAAGCCCACCAAAATAAGCCAAGGAGCCAATGTGGACATCAAAATGCTCCACCACAACATAAGGGTTTACAGCCAACTCCTTATTAGTAGCATGTATCCCCACAAGGTTAGAAATATGTGGCAAATAGTAATAAATTATACCAGCATCAACATTACCAAAATCCTCCTCCATAGTATACAACCATGATTAGGCAGTTTGATTTGACCAGATTTCAGATATACTCTCACCCTCTGGATAGCAATTGGAGAAACCTGTTGGTGTAATTAAATGTTTTGTACCTTGTCCTAGGTCATAATTACACCTTATTTAAGTTTACTCAGGGACCACATAGGATTTTTTGGAGAATTTACACCTTTGGTGGAATTATCATCTTATTAATTTATCACCTCCACCTTTCATGGACATATCATGTGATTAGGTTTCCACCATTTGTGGGTGATCCACTATTTGTGGTGGTTATCACATTATCACTTTCCAGTTTAGGTGGAGTGATAGATTTTCATTGTTGTCTCATGTCATAAGATTATGACACTTGTCATAATCTTATGCACTCCTATGTTCTCACCTTGGCTATATAACCAAGGGGTCTCTCATTGTAAATCAAGCAACACATTGAATCATATCATATTGATATTGAATACGGTTTATTCTTGTCACATTAAAAGAAATGGCTACATAGAAGAGAGAAATTGAATTAATAATGTAGGAGATTAGGTTTCTCTTAACTTTGATGATGGAGGAAAATTAAAAGAAATGGCTAGATGGAAGAGAGAAAGTGAGTTAATAATGCAGGATATTTTAAAGACAACCACTATGGAAGATGCAACATTGGATGAAGCATGTGAACAGAACGAATGAATGGTGATGATGGAGATCATGATCTGCAATGCATTAGGAGATGCAGATACACATGAGTGTCGAGACTACACATATCACATGTTGAGAGCTCATTATGGCTTAACAGAGCTTAGTTAATGTTAATCTTGTTAGTGTTTCATGCTTAAGACTTTTATGAAAGGACACATCTTTTCAGGCGGTTGATATATATAAATATCCATTTTTGTAACATGAGAGGATATTATCAGAAGATTTTAGAATAGGGATAGATTGCGGCAAGCATAATATTTTCAGAATTTTTACATTCAAGAAGACTATGTTGCATGTATACATTTTGAGGAAGATAATGAAAGACTGTTGATTTGGTGGCTTCATTCTGGTATCAGTTGTTTGTTGGATTTCTGCAATTATTTAATTGTCTCTAATCTAATGTTTCTTGATTATTTATATTGAAATATCCAGTGTATGTTCAATTTATCACTACACATTTTTTGTACCTATGTGATTTGATTAATTGGGTTCTTTAAATAAGAATTAAATTCCTTTCAGTCGATCACAACAATCTGAGAATGTTATTTGGATTATTAAGAAGAATAAAATAGTTAGGATTGATATTCTACCTCAAGTAGGGTCTGTTAGTCATATTCCTGTATGTTTATACCAGTTATAAACTCATATTTGTATGCCAAACAACTAGAGAACTTGCTAGATAGAAACCGCTCTAAGACTTTCATTTGACTTTGTTTTTACCCAACAAGGCACTAGTCTTCCTCTATTTTCATTATTTGGTTTTATTCACTTTGTTAACATCTATTAACTGAACATATAAGGCTTCACCATGATATTGAATATACAATTTATACCAAATTTAGATCATATCTCTCCACTATCAAATTTCCATTTGTGCATAGTTTGGTCAAGTAGGAAGCATAGTTCAAAATCTACAACATTCATATAGGTACACCCACCTAGTTTTAGCAGAGCCTCAAGAGTAGAAGGTTCAACTATACTGGTTGGCCTTGTTAGTTGGCCAATAGTGTTGAGAGAGCTTGGCAACCTCTCATGGTTGAAACCTACATTTTTGAGACCTGACAGGGTCGAAATGTTGACCGCATTTCTTATTGGGTGTTACTTCCTCATGGACACAAAAAAAAATGTGAGGACATGCAAGCGACCACTATAAAAGATGAATGGAATTTCTCATTGCAGGTTAGTTGAAAAAACTTGAAAATAAAAAGGTGATGGGCAATGCAGAACATAAATTCCAACTTAAGGAGAGATTAATAGTACATGCACCGAAGGTTGTTTTAAAAGACGACCTAGTCATGGTGGGTAAGGTAATGAAAGGGTCGGTAACTTACGATACTTAGGACCATGAAGGATTAATGAAATGACTAGAAACTAACTTGACCAATCTACTCAAAAATAGAAATTTGGAAGCCAAAAATGACATGGATATGAAAACTTCACAAGACCAAGACCCCAAGATGATGACCAATAGGGTTTAACCTCAATCTTTTAGTGGAACCAGAAAAAACTTAAAGGTTCCATTAGTGGATCTGATTGGGGATGTATGCCTCCTGCAAGCATAAAAAGATCTTTGAATCTTAGGTAGAAGAAAACTATTTGAATACAAACAATTTGATCTTGGGATTGCTTTTAGTTCTCCTTGATTTGATATGGTTTGATGGCCCTAGGCCACAAAATGAAAAAGAACACTCAATTCTTACCCCTTCAAAAATCTTGTCCTATTGTTCATGCGATGGAAATACCCATGGGTCAGGCATGCCAAGGTGACTCAAATTACTCCAATTGGCATCCCCAATCTTGTCCTGCATTATGTTCTCAATTTCGTCAGCTTGAAAGACCCAAATCCCATTTGATTGGGATGGTAAGACAAAATATTCATATCCTACCTGGTGACTGTCTAGGACAATCAAGGTGAGGTTGTTATTATCTAGCAAAAAAAAACCTATAATAAGGCCCAAAAGATTAGGATAATCTGAAAAAAAATCTAGCACACAATCGTACTAGTCACCATCACATATCAAATTAGGCGCATGCACACCAGAAATTTGCTCATTACAATAGACATTTATTGACTTATCTTGATTTTTATGCCGGTCTAACATTTGGAGGGTTGACTGATCTAAGTCAACAACTGTGAGAGTAAAATGTGAGTCATTCATACCACCTTGGTTTTTACCCTCGGTCACCATATTCATGTGATCATCAGTACCTTTGCATGGTATATCTACCATGAAATCATCAGAGCTTGCAACAAATAGTGGATTATCCCTACACCAATAAGAATAAACTCCCATATTATCATCTATTGGTGAAGGTTCATCATGCATGGGGTTATACCATATTATCATTGTACTTACATCCACCCCTATCATTTGAGTATTTAGGTCACAATATCTCATACCTTGAGATTCTTCATCAAGATCACCTTCATCACTTACACTCAGACTTATGGAACCACATTCTGAAAATTCATCATACGAGGAAAAAAATCTAGCCTCAACCACTTGAATCCCCTAATGATCACCAAAATTTCCCCTATCAGAGGCCACAAACCCCATCTCCACTACATAGGATGACCTATATCTAATAAAACCATGGTCTGAATCCAACTCATCACCAAAGAAACCACCTATTTGCATGTTGAGATCATCAATCTGGCCAAAAAGTGATACCTCCCCTTGCTTTTTCTTGTCTCTCACAATACCCCAAGGGTGAAAATTAGGTACCACTTCACCATCCTGGTATGGTATCTCAACAACTACATCATTCATCAGACAAACAAGATCACCAATCCATTTTTCATGTTCAGAGAAATTGTCATGATCTAACAACAAATATTCTTGATCCTCCTAGTAATGAGTACCATTGATGCCACTTTGATATGACATATGTCCTACCTATTCATTGTAAATTCTCTCAATGATCCTAACCCAATCAATGACCTGGCTCAAGGCATGGGGCTTTACCTCTTCTAATAGAGCACTCATTCCAAGTTGATATAATTCGCAAAACAAATCAATGCATGTTAGGGCACTGGTCCTAAATTTTTTAGGTATATCAAGCAAAGAATCAGTGAACCTCAAGAGAAGATGATCAAGGTATTCCCCTCCATTCCTTTGCATGTCACACAACCTCCAAACTAAAAATGCTCAGTCATCTCTGTCATGCACAGGGACACCATCCCCTTCAACCATAGTATAAATTTCTTGTGGTGCTATTGATGGGTTGGAGATGGAAAAAGTCTCATTATCTTGTTATAACTCATTATTGATTGACTCATCTATCAGGGAAACATCATGGGGAGTATTTAGTTTCTCATCAAAAATATTGAAATCTCCCCTCATCATTGAGTATTTGAAATTGTTCTCAATGTCTATGGCAATGTGAAATGTTTGTTGTAATGTTGTAGGCTCCTTATCTCTTAACAAGTAATTCATATTTATTTCAAATTCTCACAAGGATAAAACCAAAAATTCAACACCATTTGGTCTTATATGTGCCGGGATTTCCTTCACCTTTGAAAACTAGAGATTAAATGAAGGGACCAACTCCTCTTCATTATTTTATGTCGATAATTTTTTGTCTAACCGGGACTGAATCAATTATTTCTTCAAAATCTTCCATGAACACCAATTTGAATTCTCTCCATGAGTTTATAGAAGAAATGTGTAAATAAGATAGACAATCTCTAGCATCTCCTTTCAAAGATTGAAAAATTAGTTTCATAACTACATCTTCAAAGGTCACTTCATAGTCTCCCATCGCATCAACAAATTGATGTTGATTTTTCGACTCAACATGTTTACCTGTAAATATTGGTATCTTATCCCTGATCTTGTATGGTGCAACATTTGGGTACCCATAAATTTTACTAAAATCCAAAGACTTATACCTTTCACTATTGAAACCTCCTTTATGTGACAATGGGGGCCCATTGTTTACATCCTTATCAGGAAACATGGCCTGACTATACATCTTGTTGTTTCTAGCAAGTCTTGTTACATACACTCCCAGGGAGGTTCAAAATGTTTTACTAGACAAAACTCTAAGCTCTACTTGCTTAGGATCAGGATTTATATGTTCCTTTTATAGCTACATATAATTTCACAGCCCTCATTTAAAAACATACAAAATTCAACTACCCTTTCCCTTAGTTCGTGCTCTTTTCACTTAGTGAGAAATCATTTACACTTTTGAAAATAAAAAATTCTCATAATCTGTTAACATAACAATACGAGAATACCTGGCTTTCCTACAAAATTCACTTAGATTTTCCTTTTAGCACACATATCTGGAACTTTAGCATAATTTGTGTCAGGTTCTTTGGTTAGAGTCGCCATCTCCCATTGAGAGAAAATAAATGAAGCGAAATTTATTATTACATCAGCACATTATGGGTTTAACTCCTCAACGAAATCACTTTCAGGTCCTTTAAGTTATGTTGTAGTCAATTCTTGACTAGGGTGAAGAATTATTTAAGATACGAACAAATTTTCCATACTACTTACAAAATTTGACTTTGTGATTCAAAAATCTGCATCTGGAGAGTGAAATTTGTTCCCCAGTAGAGTCGCCAATCATGTTGGTGTTTGTTCCAGTACACCTTAAAAGAGCTCTAGAAGGTAGCCATCCATCATTGTCAAGAATCTAATAGATGAATGGACAACTCGGTGGGTAAAGGGTTTAGTACCTTTGACCCTTGCACTTTAGCCTCTATGGGACCAGGGAGGGTATTTCCTGAAAAAATTCACACAAATTTATCCAAATGAGTGAACATCTTGCACAGATGTGTTACTCTACACAAAAATAGGAATTATTTAGAAAAATATTGTTTGGATTTTATACAAATAACCCCCCATTGACTAGGAATGGGGTTTCATTTTGGACTTGCATTTTAGAATGAGAAAAAATTGATTTAATTTTAACGTCGCTATGAGTCCTTGACAAGGTATATCGGGTATCCTACTAAATTAAAAATACATACACAAAAAAAAATTGCTTCATCCATTGGACATGGAGTCGAACACATGAAAATCGGTAATGCACAAATTACGAAACAAATGGATTCTTCCCATAATGCCTTAGATTATGAAAAAATCACATTCACCAAAACACCACTTCCTATCAAAATTCTGGGTAACTTCTTACAAACCTACAAATCCTTTCATGTATTTAATCAACCCCTTAGACTAACACTAGAAAATAAATTATACATTCAATTAAGAATTGATAGAAAATTGATAAAACACTTGGTTTCTCATTCATAATATTGTAATAGTCACTCATAGGAGAGTAGGTATCCAGATTTTACATATTCATCATAATATCAAAGTGTTATGTAAAATAGTCTAAGATCATCATGTACGAGATTCAAACCCAAGACAAAACCCTAGTATGTCATATATACATTCTATATTCCATTTACATTTAGCCAGTACCTTAGTTGTTTTCAGGCTCAAAAAGATATTGATCTCCCGAAATGAACCTTGAAATCCATTTTATAAGCCAAGGGAGCAACATGAAAAGGGTCCATTTTAGTTACATTTCATGGTAATTTTGAGGCCATTTTGAGTCATATGGATTTATCCCTGAAAAATTATCTTTCCATTCATTACAGGAGAGAAAAAAGAAAAAGAGGCACCAAGTCATTAGGCAGTGATTCCATGCAAGCCTTCCAAAAGGAATCACCATCATAATCCATAATTTACCAAAAATAGTAAAAGTCACCATCACGCCTAAAAAAAAAAAACCTCTCATAAAACCTTTGTTAGGAACCACATCATCAACCTAGGACCCAATCATTTACAATCAAGGAACATTAAGGATTACCACTTGCTTTACTGGTCATACTTAGAAATAGTGAATAGCTGCTTTAAAACCACTATGTACCTAGCCATATCCCAAGGCTATCAATCCTTGGAAGGCATTTCATCGATCCAAAAAACATGAACAAATACTAGCCATAGTTTGAAAAAATCTCTCATTGCTAGTTTATCCTTTCCATACATGTTTCATCTATCGATGGCTAAGAATCTAGTGATGAAACATCAACCGTTGATATTAATCATGCAGGGATCTTTACCATTGGTACTTAACCACATCATTGATCGTGCATTGATACCTACCTGCATTGTCCTATCCCTTGAAAAATCGAGCACACGGGGATGATGGAACCTATTCCATCAATAGTCACGAGTTTCATCCTAACCTGCAATGGGCAACACATGACAATGGAGGATCCAATGATATAGACCACAAGTATTCCATTGGTACCAAACCCTACCACATCACCCCTTGCACGTTACCCCCCAAGTTGACTAGCCTCAACCAGCGATACATTGCACCCTAGCAATGGAATACAATCAAGCCATCGCTCGCCACTAGTTTAAGAACATCCTACACAAGACAACCTGTGATAGTTATAAATATAGTGATGGGTCAAGATTTTGACTGCATCGTGCGTCAAGTGTTACTTCTTCATGGAAACAAACAAACATGCGAGGACATGCAAGTGACTGATATAAAAGAGGAAGGGCATTGCTCATCATAGGTTACTTGAAAAAACTTAAAAACAGACAGGTGATGGACGATGCAGAACATAAAGCCTGAATTAAGGAGAGATTAATAGCATGTGTGTCGAAGGTTGTTTTAAAAGATGACCTAATCATCGTGGGTAAGACAATGAAAGGGTCAGTAACTCATGAGACTTAGGACTACAAAGAATTAATGAAATGACTGGAAATCAACTCGACCAGTCAACTCAAAAAAAGAAAGTTGGAGGCCAAAAAGGACATGGACATGAAAACTTCACAAGACCAAGACCCCAGGATGATGACCAACAGGGTTTAACCTAAATCTTTTAGTGGAACCAAGAGAAAATTAAAGGTTCCATCGAACTCCTTTTCACTCTATTCCATGGTCTTTTACATCTTCTTTGTGCATGATACTGGGTCACATGGAATTCATAACAACTGCTATTATTTCCTTCATTTTTCTATGATCCTCTGACACTCATATGCTTTGATATAGTAGTGATAATTTGCAACTATTTTCCCTCTATATATTGTCTTTCATTCCTATCCCTTGCATGCCTTGGACTACTATTATCATGCATTGCAAATTGGAACTCTTTATTCACTTTATCGGTAACTCATTGACATTGTCATTTTTTGTATTCAATGCTATCTTATGATGATTGTTCTTCATAGTCAATCCTTAAAATCATTGTTCTGATAAAAACATATTTTTTCTCTTTTTTTAACATTAGGATATCATTGCTTTGAACCTTGTGCTTTCTGATTATCACATCTTTGTTACAATCTCTTCAAGGACTGACTTTCTTTCTCTATTGACTACAAGAGACCCCTTTGATCTTATAACCCCAAGCCTCTTAAAGAAAACTTAGAATAAATTGGTAACAGTGAACAAAAAACCATCCTAGCTAATTTAATTTCTTTTCCAAGAGCATTCAGTGAAAATATAATGGAAAATACACATCACTCTATGGGGTAGGGTTTATTTGATTTGAAAACCTACCTTTAATTTCCATGTGAAAAATTCAGCCTACCAAGTTTGTGCTGAGTCCTCCAAGTCTTAAGTAAAAAATCAGCCTGCCAAGACTGTTTTATGTCCAAGTCTTGTATCTATGATACAAGTATGATAAATGTTTGAAATTACTATACACAATTGTATGATACAATTCATAAACTTGTACACTTTCTCATTATATCAAAAAATTCAAACTACAACTCATAAAAAATATAAATGAGTTATAAAAAACTTATTGTCAAGTACAATTTGCTCCAAATCAAAATTGCATTATCCAATTTTCATAAATTTTTGTTTAACTAATTTTTGTGGGAAAAAACACTTAGTGTACAAAGTAAAGAAAGAGTTTCTTTCCAGGATTTCAAAGGCCTATTGTTCACAAGGTCAATAAGATCATTATTGACCATAGAAAAAACCACCTACACTATTAGTGTTAAGTCAAAAATATTCCACAAAAATAAATATATTTTAGTTAAACAAAGCCAGTTAGCCTTCTAAAATCCAGATAGTTGAATACAAGAAGGAGGGTAAAAAATAAAACATTAAAAGACCTTAATACATTGCAAATGCCATGCAATTAGTATAGAAGCATAACATTAAGATAGGAACAATTCATTTTTCTTAAATATTCATCACGATTTCTCTCTCATAAAGAACTCCCCCCGACATGAGCAATGAGAAGTGCATTTGCCATCTTGTTTGTTGACAGACATTGCATGACAGCTCCCTTATAATCACCAACAACTAAATAAATTTGAATGCATTAATTGCATTCTTAGTATTCAATTGAATCTTTAGTAGCTTCATGTTTCACCTCTTCTCCATTGCCTAGGGTATCCTTCCCAACAACAAAATAATTTTCAGTGAGAGGAAGTGAGGAATATTCTTTAAGACTATGAAAATTATCAAAAAACTCCTCGCCATTGTCTCTGGGGGATGTAACATCTTGTCCACCATTTGACTGAATTGATGGATCTAATTTTTTTGTATCATCAAGAGTGATGTTGATTATTTCATTGCTAATATCATCAATGTTGGTAGATTGAGCTTCCTGTAAGTCTTGATTCTTTGTTGATTGCACTTGAAATCCAGGGTACTCAAGTAGCTTTTTCCTAGCATTTCCTTCATCTTCAAACATGACTCTTAGGAAATTCCATGTCTCCCTCTCTTCTTCCAAACTAAATCAATGTAGAAACCAAAATTCTCTAAGTGAAACAATACAAATGAATGTAAATTGTTATTAATCCCATTCAAAAATTATCCACAAATAACTAAATGAGAATCCTAAGACTTCTTATCACACAAAGCTCACAATGATGATTTTTCACCATCTGTTATTCCAGCTTCAAACTCTGTTGAACGAAGCACCAAGCTATCCTCGATAACGATATTGTGTATATATACCTATGAAAATAGCAAAAAAATAAGACCATATATCATCTTAATGGCATGTACCAAAGAATAAATTATACTCTACCTCAGAAGAGCCAACAACACTTTGTGATGTTGTAGCAAGCCGAAATGTAGCAAGCTTTCCTCCAAATCCAAAACTAACACCAACTGGTCTCTTCAACCACTTAGGAGCTTTCAAGAGTGCACTTGAAAGGGGAAAAATGAAAAGATAGGCATCATGTATTTGCATACAAGATCCCAATTCATTGGGGGATGTAACATTTTGTCCACATTTTGACCGAACTAATGGATCTAATTGTGTTGTATCATCAAGAGTGATATTGCTGATTATTTCACTGTTAATATCATCAATGTTGGTAGATTGATCTTCCTATAAGTCTTGATTCTCTATTGACTACACTTAAAATCCAAGGTGCTCAAGTAGATTTTTCCTAGCATTAGCTTCATCTTCAAACATGACTCTTAGGAAATTTCATGTCTCCCTCTCTTCTTCCAAACTAAATCAATGTAGAAACCAAATTTTTCCAAGTGAAATAATACAAATGAATGTAAATTATTATTAATTCCATTCAAAAAGTATCCACAAATAAGTAATTAAGAATCTTGAGACTTCTTTTTGCACAAAGCTCAATGATTAAATGGATATGACCAATGCCTTGTTGGGTAAATGGAGTCAAATGAAGATCTAGATTGAATGACTTATATTGGTTGTAAGTCAAATTTTTTGGCACACTAATATTGGTTTATAACTTGTATGAACGTGCAATGATGCAATTAACAAGTTCTTCTTATTGATCCAAATGACCTTTTCTAGATTATTGTGATTAATTAAAAGAATGTAATCCTTCCTTGAAGGAGTCAATTAACAGAACCACGAAAGAATAGAAAATATGCCTTGATAAATTGAAAATATCCTTGATATATCAATTTAAATAATAAAGATATGCCAACCTTGGAGACAACCAGATAATATTCTTCAATTAATTCAAAAACAATCGATACCAATATGACGCCACAAAATTAGAGATCTTTCATTAACTTCTTCAAAATGATGCTTGAAACATGGTCTTTTGAAATGTAAGCACTATGATATCATTTTCTTATCCATCTATCCCTATTCTCCTATTTCTTTCTCTTATATCTTATCTCCTAAAATTTATTTTGGTCTTGGTCTCTCTTATTTATACAAGAGGAAACAAGCTTCAAACCAAAAGACATGTCTTTTGATAACAAAACATAATTTTGAAATTAAACACAACTAAAGAAAACTAATCATAACATGTGTATCAGTCCATTAATCTTTGAGTAAAAGCATGTGGTCATCTAAGACCTACTGAAATATTTTATTGTGTGATACTTTCTCTTTTTAATGTATAGAATTAATCTTCATCAGAGCCCAAATATTTTTCCTGCCACTTATTGATTGTCAAATCACTCGACCATTTGAATTCTTGTGCAGTTGTGAAATTTTAAAGATGAATTTGCAGTCTATTGTCCAAGAGGTTCCTGACATCTACCACAAAATTTATGTATCTGCTATCTAGTATGATGATCCCATCAAGTAAAGTATGGATTTTTTTGAGATTGATCTTCCCATCGTTCTGTATATGTGTCAATCATTTAGGAATCATTTGATCAATTTATTCTCTCCATTCATCCATACCATTTATCTGATTATCATTTTTAAATATGGATGAGCTAAAGGTGTATTTAATGGAGTCAAATGCACTCCTCCTACTTTATGTTTTCTTCCTTATATCCACCAAATACTTGTACTCATCAATCATGCCTTTCACCATTTTTTTTGTAGGTTTCATCCTTTATGGGACATCTGTATCCATGTTTGTAGATTTGCATAGAGTGGTCACTATGTGATAGGTGGGTTGCCATTTGTTTTGAAGCTCTTCAAGGATAGGAGAGTTAGCATTTATCTATTTCAAAGCTTTAATCAAATTGTTGAAGCTTTCATGTAATCCATTTATCTTCTCCTTCAATATCCTGACTCTATGTTCTATTATTTTCCTTAAAATATCCATGATATGATGATTGGCATCCTCCATGATATGTTTCTTCATTTGATCAATTTCATCTTTCATTTTTTGTCTCTATGGATCCTCTTCCTGGACAGGGGGTGATAGACAATTAATTCATCCCCTCTCACTATGGTGGCCTACTGCAACTATTTTTTTAACTTTACATTTTCAATACACAATTTTTTCACCTCATCATTTGATAATTTTAATCTTTTCTCATACTCATTAATCATTTTCTCCATATTTTCAACTACATCCTTGGCAAACATTGTAGAATGCATGGTAATAGTGGTAGCTTCTATAGTTGTATCCCTCATTTTTCTAACCATAGATGACCCCCTCATCTCCTGCACTACATCCAAAATTTGAGGTTTCCTTGTACTTTTTTGTTTCATCCATAGAGAAAGTGTTTGGGTATTAGGGTTATATCATATTCCTCAAACACCTTCCTTTGAATCAAAATCTGTTACCAACATAGGGTCCTCCTATGCTTTGGCTTGATCTAGAAGAAATATTTTGGATAGCTCCATCCTCGGTATAATTAGCATGCCAATTTTTAATACTATTTCTCTTGCCTCCTGGGGGTGACATTAATGTTGTCAATATTTAATTCTGCAAATGTTTGAGCCTAAGTCTCAGCCTATTTTAACTCATCAACTTCTATAAGATTGATTTTCAATCTATCATCAAATTGTTTCATCTTCATTTTAATCCAAAATACCTTAAATTCATTGGTATGGATAAAAATATCATCTTCCATGAACCTTAGAGAGGCTACTACCCTCTCATCCTCTTGAATTTCATCAGCTCCCTCCTTTGAAAGCCTGATCTTAGGATCATGAGGTTTTTGATTTTTCTGTTGTTCTGCTACATCCTTCATTTACGTTAGAGTTATGAATTCTTCTTCTTTTTTAGCATCACCAGAGTTATATTAAACCAATGGCTCAATCTTCTATTTTTTAGCTTGTGGTTCATGAGTAGGAGATGGAGGGGATGGATGTGTAGGTGATGGGTGTGGTTTCCGTCATGTTGATGCCTCATGTGATGGTTAGTGAGGTGTGGGGAGAGGAATCAACCCCTCATGTTTGGCCATTTTGTATAATTCATCAAATTTATCAAGGATCATCCACATCCTTTTCAAGAGATTAGGTTCATCAGTGAAAAACCCATTGAAACTTTTATCCTTCTCCTTCTTTTGATTTTCCCACTTCATCATTTTTATCCACCTTTTTCTAATCTGCACTACATCAAAAAACTACACCAAGTTTTGTATAACATCCTCCTCAGGGTGAAACTCATGTGATATAGCCCTCTTTCTCATAAAGGTTCTTATAATCATGTTGATATGACCCTTTGAGTCACACACTCTTTCTTTTCAAGACTTGAGGGGATAGTTAACCCTCATGAACCTCTGCAATTCTTCCAACATATCAGATCCAATGGAAAATTCTTCAAATACTATCAAATCACGCAAAAATGTTCCTTCCCTCTAATTCCTCATCAAATCATGTTCCATCCAAAACATCTGCCACATGAATTCCAGAAAACAGACCCTTGCAGGTACAAACTTGGGCAAGATATGTGGTGCTTGCTTGCACCCGTATACTCTAATAATGGTGTGTTGTGGCATAATGAACTAATCAACATAGTTATGAGTACAACCCTAAGCTGGATTATATTATACAAGCCTCATTGCTTTCATCAACGATTCAGGTAACCTTGGAGTTTTGTAACCAAGGGCATCTATCAATCTAACAGTAAAATAATCTTGAAATACTACAAAATCACATTATGTACATCTTTTATCCCAAATATAACACCGATTCTGCATAGGGAGTCTTAATCCATTATCTTGTGTACATAATTTCATTCTTTTAGTCTATTTCACTTCATTTGGATATAGGATTAAATGGCACAACAAATAATATTTCCTAAAGTTAATAGGAGCCTTAGCATCCTTAACTTGTAGCAATTTGTCATGTATTTTCTCCTCGATTATAGATGCAAAATCAAAATCTACATTTGACTAAGAATGCTGAGTTATCATGGCCATTCTCATCAGTCCTATTGACATGTGTTCCTCTGCATCTATTCCCAAGACTTGACATAATGCATGATGAGTGTTTTTGAAATAAATCTAAAATTTTGAAATTGGGAAAGGCTCCATTTTAGAGGAAGGCATGGGTAGTATTTTTTTATTTTAACCCTTCTTCATGTGTAGGGGGAGCTCATCACTTCAGTATGTTATTCTCAACCTCTTATACTCTTGCTCTAGTTTCACTAAATTCACTTATGTTACAACTTTTTTATTCAAGTTAAAACACTTGATGATAGCATGTCTTAAGACATCAATGAAGCACTCACCATTTGGAAGCCTAACAGTTTTGGCTGGGGCATGGTAGCTCCTAGCAAGGGCTTTGATTAGCTCAATATCAATGAAACTATTAGGGATAATTAATTTAGCCAAATCTAGGGTCCATGGGTTTGATGTCGGAACCTTGTCGTTCCTTTTTTGGTAGAAGTACCAATAGAGGTTCCAACCCGATTGAGCTATAATGGGGTCCCTACAACTTTGAGCTAAGTCTCTTGTTGTGTAGTTTTTGCACACACACCCCACTAAAAATGGGGACCCTCATTTTTTTTCTTTTTGATGTCTTGACCCTTCTTTTTGGAGGTTTTGCTTGCTTGAAGCCAGTGCTTTAATGTTTATCTTGCTAGTTTGAGTGGCACATTTGTGAATTTTATTGAAAAATCTTAAGACTTGAGTGCATTTGACTTTTCACCATTTTCGAGAAAATCCACCCTGGTCAGATTTTCCGGGTTTTCTTTTGGAGCCCGGAGGTGGTTGCCTTTCATCCCAAATCTGGGGAAATCCGTCGTGTCTGAATTTCTCCGAAGTCCATTGTCCTGTTGGATTTCTGGGTTTTGGTCTTGGTTGTCTTGTCGATCGCATTAATGGTGATTATGCTACTTTTGGGGCATTGATATATTGAATCTTTGGGAGTGATTGGCCATTTGAGTTTGTTTGTTCACTTTTCATTTGAGTTTGAGTGCTGGAGCTTGAGGTGTGTTGCTAGATCATGCATTTCAAAGCTATTTCAAGTGTTGCATTTGAATTCAGTGAGTGTTGCTTGTATCCTACTTGTGTTTGTGGGTTGATTGATGGCATCATTGGTTCTAGTTCTTTTGTTCTCATGGTATGTGGATATGCTCCTTTCCTCTGTTGGTTTCGAGTTATTTTGCTTCATTTTCTTTGTGGTCTTTCATTGCTTCATTCTTTCTTGGGTGTGCATGCCATGTCCAGGCATTTAGTGTTTCTGTTAATCTACCAGTACATCAAGCTAGTCACTGAATATTTGTTTTGGTCTGGTATTTCACTATTAGTTTTGATGCTTGCTTGCATTTGTCCTAAAACTCCTATCTCATTCATAAGAGAGATGTGCTTGGTTTTTTCCATGCTCCCATGGCAGAGATTTTAGGGTTTTTCAACCTAGGGCATAGCCAATTCATCTCGAATTGTTGAGAGGTGAATTTTAAATTTATATTTGATCCGTTGGGGTCTGTGGTTAGGTCATTGTCGAGGTGCAGACCCTAGGTCTATGGTCATTTGATTTGTTTTGGTAAAAATGAGAGAATATGGATGAGTTCGGGTTCTCAGTGTCTTCGTAGAATTCTGCTTCCTTCGGATTTCCCTAGCTTTCCCATTCCTTCTCTTTTTCCACTTAAACCAGATTTTTGTCTGCCTCGCGAAAATCCTTTTCCTCCAGATTTTCCTGGTATCTGTGGTCGGATCATTCTATTGGATTCATGCTTTGTGGTAATTTATCTTATTCCCACTAAAATCCGTTTCTGTTGGATTTTCCCAGATATTCTGTGTCTCCTCCATTTTCTCGAGTTGATTATAACTTTTACCATTTTCAAAAAAATCCACCCTAGTTGAATTCCTCCAAAGTTTTGTGAAAATATTGAATATAGCGATTGTGAGGAATTGGTTTATTGATGATATACTAAAATGATCAAATGAACTTATGATAAGTTTTTCTAAGCTTATTCCTTTATTGAATTGATGCATTGGGTGATATTAGGGGGGTTTATATGTTTGTCTCACTGGATTCCATGAGGGGGGCTCAAACCCGAACTTTGAGATATGTGTTTCTTGCATTTTTTGTTTCTCTTGGATCTCATTTTGGTTATATTTACTTGTTTACAAGCAGGGTCAGTACAAGATTCTATTGGTCGTGGCAAGGGAAAGGCAATAGATCCAAGTGTAGAGAGTTTTTCTATCTCTGATGCAAAAAAGGTAAAATTAGATATAAGGAGTAAGATTCTTGAGAGCAAGCTGACTTCTATTTGGTCAAGAATGACCGATACCAATGTGGATATGTGGGATTATGAGGAATTCAAAGTTGACATGGCAGCACAGAGCCTCCCTTTTCTGGAAAAAAGAACACTAGAATTCGGATTGGCACATGCAGCAGGTTTCCCCTCTATGGTGCAGTGCTACGAGTTGGTGCTTGAATGTGCCAGGAATTATGATAGAGGGATGCAAAGGATAATTGATCCTCAGGGAAGGATTGTGGTAGGCTTTAGTCCTGTATCCATTGCTATGAATTTTGATATGCCTGATAGGTCACATGTGGTGGCTTTTGATATGGACATAACGAGAAAATACTATGAGGAAAATGTAGTTAAGTCCCAGCAGGTGATCAACTCTTGGTTGGAGAAGCCCAAGTCTCATTATCCAAATTACCAAAGCAGCTATTCAGGCTTAAGTTCAAAAGGGAGTACTACAATGTTATCACTTTTCTCAATAGACTGGTAGGATTGAAGAGTGCAAGAGTGTTTGAAATTCGGATGTTTAATGTCATTGCTCAGATGGAGCAGGGTATACATTATTACTGGGCAGGTGCCATAAGTGCAGTCATCCATGAGCAGTTGTGCAATGTCTTACAAACTGAGACTTTCACCATGACCTCCTACCTAGTGTATGCATTGGAAATGTTTCACCCATATAAGGGGTTAAGCACTAGAGTTATTTTTGGACAAGATGTAATATATGAGGTATACCCATAGCTCCACCTAACTGGAGAAATTTATAGAAGAGAAAATGATGCTTTCACAATGTATATCACCAGATTGCTCCAAGGTGCACAACATGTGATGATTTATGACAAGGCTAAAGAATTGATAAGGAGGTATGGGGCATGGTTTATCCAGTTCCCCACTTTCTCTTACATTAGGATTCATGGTTGTCAAAGGGCTCCCTACAGACTCCCGAGGTACCCTACTGATCATATTATATTGTTGGAGGTCACTAGGCAGATTTGTGACTTCGACATAGTTGTAAAGGGAAATAAGAATAGAATAGGTTTTGGGAATTATTTTTCCTTGAAGATAGGAATGAGTGAAGTTTGTGCTTCTATCTAGTCCACTCATGATTTTGAGGAGGAGATGAGTACTTTTGGTCTCTCTTTCCATTCCAAGAGAGCAAGGTTTGACATCAATGGTTAGGCACAAAAGAAATCTAGTAGGGAGTATAGCCATAAGGCCAATATTGAATATTATTGGGTTAACCTTGATGATGAATTTGAGGTAAGGAAGAAGAAATTCTCTAGGTTACCAGTGAACTTGATAAGGTTATACAATGTGAAGGCCATCCCTGACCAAGTGGGAGAGGATAGAAATTTGATTTAGGGTCATGTCTTCAAGGCTGTGAAAGACAAACTAGTTGGACAGGTTGATTGGTTGGAAGAAGAGAAAAAAAAATTAGACCAAATCATGACTCCTGTGATTAAGTACACTAAAATTTGGCTGAAGCATAAAATGATGGAGTTAGAAATTGGGGGTGTCCAATGCACTTATGATATTATGGGAGACTTGGAGTCTCATTCTGCTTCTAAGGAATCACACGAATAAGATCCTAAAGGTAAGACAAAGTTGGATTCCCCTTTCAACATTCAGGTTAGGGATGTTGAAACTGAGAAGTTGGCAAAAGTGGGTAAATAGAGGAAACCTATTGCCAAGAAGAAGAGACATGTCTCAAGGAAAGAGGCTGAAAAAGACAAAGAAAAGAAGGAAGAGGTAGATGTTACCCCTCCATCGACAAAGAGAAGAAGGCTTGTGAAGTTGTCACAGAAATAGGAGGAGACTCCTAAAACTGATAAGGAGGTTGAACCACTAGTGGTAGAAGTAGAGAGTTTAGGGGAAAGAACACAAGTATATATGCGGAGGTCAAGGAATACTTCCCTAAAGAGTGGTTTTATGAAGGAGGATGTTCCTGTGACTTCTCCCATTTCTTAACAAGAAAGTATCTCCATTCCTTAGGATATGGTGCAAGAGCACCTACACCTTGTGAAGTCTAAGTTGATAGCTAGGTGTGTCTTGTGTTCATTTATGCTTAATAAGGTCTAAAGGACCAGTCATAATGTAATTTGAAAAGGTTTTGAATCATTTAGTTGAATTTGTCAATTTGATTCATAATGCCAAAGCCATGTGAAATCATGAGTTTTAAGGGATATGGGGAGTAGGGTCTTATTCCATGTTAAATAAGGTCTCAATGACCATTTTAAATGTATTGGAGGGCTTAATAGGTCAGTTAGGTGGTATTTGGAAAATCAAGTTGATCAAGTTGTAATGGGATAGTGATTAAGAGCAAAATTGGCAAAAATTGTCATCTTAGACTCTAACAAAAGGTGGTTATGGTAGTTGGTCGGTTCAAGGGGTGGTTTGGATGTGATTACATGATATATTGTTGGAATATCTCGAAGAGAGGCTGTTGGAGAAGTTTGGAATGAGTTTCTAATAAGAAGTTTGCTGTTTTTTTGTGTTTTCCATTAAGAAATTGCTGATCCCGTGCATTGTACGACCTGTACATATTTTTTTACACTACAAGCCTACTATGGTTGGATAGATAATTGAATAACCTTTCTTTTGGCATTGGAATGGTGTGATTTCATTAAAAATTGAGTGAGATATCCTTGTTTTACTGCCGGGTGGTCTCAAATCCTATGTTTTTCCTGTTTTCCTGAACTTTGCAAGTATTGTATGGATCTGTACCACCACCATATGATCTGAGACTTATATCATCTTGTAGGGAAATGAAATATCTTTCATCTGAATCAAATTAGAGGTTCTAATATTGAGTTTTGAGAGAGATCTCTTCATTTTTCTGGGACTGCCTGTTTCTAACTAATTTGAAGGTTTGATTGGTGTAAAAAATGATGTTCTAGTCATTCCACTTGCTGTCCAGCCCTGTAACTCGGTGGAATGACTTTTTTCATGGAATTTTAGATGTACCAATGGTTTTGGAGGCATAAAATACAAGTTTTATGGTTTTAGGGGCATGCCCTAGGGTGTTTTCATGAGTTTTCCAAGTGAAATTGAGGAACTAAAGTAAGGTTTTGGAAAAATATGATTGGAACTCTATATGTGATAGTGTTTTGAGTTTTTGCAGGTCATTTTATGAAGGTCTAATGTAGTGGAATGTTATGATAAGTCTTGGAACCCATATTTTCAATAAACCCTCATGAATTGTGCCTAAAACAAGGTTTTTCAAGTTTGGCATGTATTTGTCCGTACCAATGGAATATTTTTGTGATTTTGGAGGTTTGAAGGCATATGAATTGCTGCACCAAGGTTTCATGGTCCTATGATAGATTTAAAGACATGTTGCTTTAAAAAATAGGCCTAATCAGCATAATTGAGCCTCTTGGGTCTGCATCAGGATACTGGTAGTTTACAAGAAGAGACAAGGAAGGATGAAGATCCTAAGGACTTGGGTGAGAAGGAATTTTAGGAAGGGGACCTCTATAGTGTACAGTCAAAACTTGACAAGATGATACAGTCCCCTTTGGTAACCAATGCAGATTCACCTATGGGAGAGAAATCAAGAAAATCTCCTCAGCATAAGGACATACCAGCTAAGATCCTCTCACTAGCACAAGTTGTTTTAGAGGAGTAGTTTTAGGACAAGGAGGATCCAATTAGGGATATCCTTGGTGTGCCAAGTGTTGAGAAGGATCCACCAAATGCCCAACAAGAGCAGGATGGGAAAGATAAAGTCTCAACTGAGTTTACTATTCCAAGTTGGCTGGATAAGGAATTGAAAATTAAACCGGTGATAATGGATGATGCCCCTCCTAATTGGGATGACTTAATGGCCAATGTTGAAAAATGAAAGACTTAGAAGAAGGCTAGGGTTGTGTCCCAGATTGAGAGGGATGGGTCAGGAAATAGAGTGGCTCACATTGCTACCCTTGCTCTAGATAAAGATAGAGCTAATGTAACTACTGAGGATTATCATGTGCAGACTATTGACCTAGGGAATTCTTCTGTGGAGCAAGATATTAATGAGTATGAGGGCTCTAGTATTTTAATTATGGGCAGATTGAAGAATGTTGTACAAACTAGGCATGAGTTAGAGAGAGAGAATGAAAAACTAAAAAAATGCTTGCAGGAGTTGATGAAACCCTTGCAACCCATTAACTCTTCCTCCTCCGCTACGGGTTTCTTGCCTCAGGAAACAATCTCCGAGCTTGAGAAGATGAAAGGCATCACACTTGCCACAGTGGCTTGGTTGCAAGGAGTTCAAACAAGTGGAGATACTTTCATCAAAGATATCTTGTTGACTGGAGGGGATGCCATGAGGTCAGTGGACTGGTTGAAGATTGTGTTGACTCAAGATAAGGAGGATTTTGATCTCCTATTGCAGAGAGAAAAAATAACTATGGAGTTTACTAAGGATAAGTTGGAAAAGAGTGGGATTATTACTTTCCCAAGGGTTTCTGAGCCTTGGGAATGGTTTGAAATCTTGCAAATGAGGCAGAAGGCCTTGAAGAAGATTCACAAACAAGGAAGGCAGATTGAGGACACTATGACTGGTATTCATGATAAGTGTATCTCATTATTTGAAGTTATAATAGGAAGGAAAAAGTTTTCTCCAAAGAATCTTAATCTAGAGTATCTTAGGAAATGGTGGAGAGATGTTTATTCTCCAATTGGTGTGGGACCAATCACTGAACATTAGCTAGATGATGTTGCAGCCTATATTGTAGTTATTGATAGATACTTAACTAATAGGGCTGATTGGGATGGTACAGTAAGGCAAGCAAGGGATGATATTAAGTCTCTTGAAAGAAGAGTTAGGGTTTTTCCTGTGCCACCTGTTGATGCGCTAGACAGAGTATTGTTGGTTGTCCATGGTGAAGAAGATCAAGCTAAGGACAAGGATGGGAAGTAGTTATGTAGGCCTAAATTGAGATTTGTTCTTCCCATTACTCACATGCATTGGGCCGACCCTTTGATATCTAGGCCGACTCGGATGAAATTAGTGTGAATTGCACATTTCATAATATATCAAATATCTTTTGAGGTCGACCTCTTGTAGTTCATGCTTTTATTGTAAATTCTTATTTTTGGGCCAACCTATCTTAGGGATTCTCTATAAAATGGGCATGTTGCCTCATTTGAGATATATAGATAGGTGATACATTATATGCATAGAGAAGTAGAATAGAGATTTCATATTTGAGCGAATTAGGGTGTATTTTCAAGCAAGTGTTGTAACAAAAAGTTGGAATTGTTGCCATTTTGGATGACTTAATATAAGAAAGGATATTGTGATTTGGTATCTATCTTGTGGAGCTTCATCTAGCATGGTTCTTGTTGTTCTATCTTAAAAATTTCTTATAAGTTAATAATGAAATATTTTTGTGATGCTTAGGGTTTCATGTTTGGAATGTTTGCAGTGATCTCTAGTCCATAATTTTTGTAGTTAGTTGATTGTTAGCTGCTTTGCAAAGCTAGCCTAGACTAAAATTTGTGCTTAGTTCAATTATAAGGATTGTTTGAATGAATGTTTATGATTTAAAAATCTTTAAATACCTTAGAATATTGCACTTAGATTTATCTAGATTAAACAGAAAGTAGTTTATGAGGGATCGATCCATTTTGAACATTTAATCTTTTGGAATTATCAATCTTAGGGTTAGAAGTAGTCTTAGAATTATCTCTGAGGCCTTCATCTTTTGATATTTCTTTATTATCTGGCTTAAATTTTTGTTTTGAAGTATCAATATATTGGTAGATCTGATAAATTCGAGTCCAGTATTTTCTTGTAGTAAGGTCCCTTTGTGATTACCAGCATTTTCACATTATCTCTGAGTTGTTTCACTACATTTTAAAGACCTAACATTAGAGAACTTGGGGTTATCTCTGTTCCCATAGAGATTTACCTTTCAACAGAGATAGGATATCATATTTTGTCTGAGTTGTTGTTGTGCAAAAAACACCATTAACAGATTGGCGCTAGAAGGAGGGCCTTGAATAAGCAAGATGGAGTGTTTCCTAAATGCCATCTCTCCTGAGAGGCTTAGAAGAAGAACTAGATCTACTCTAGAAGAAGAAGAATTCCAAGAATTACAAGCCCCTACTAGGTCAAGAAGAACCAGAGGAGGGGAAGAATCATCATCCGCTCACCCACTTCCATCATCTCTATCACCCTCATCCTCATCTGACTCTAAGGGAATTCCTATACCACAACCACAACTAGTCAAAAATCAGTTATTATCACCTCCACCCCCACTGATGGCTTTCCTCACTAATAATCCATCCCCATTGATCTTTAATAATTACAATTTCATGCCTAGAAACCCTGAGCATTTTTGCTCTAAGTTTCATACTCATGACCCCAACAAAACAAAAAAAGAGCATATTAGGATTTTCCAAACATGCCTGAGGGATAGAGGAATCAACCATGAGGATGTTGCATGCAGGTTTTTCCCTTATTCCCTAGGAGAAGAGGACTTTTATTGGTACAATCACTTACCTGCTGCTTGCATCCATAATTGGACTAAATTAGAAACTGCATTTCTCCAAAATTTCAAAATTCCCATCAGTGCTAATGAGCTATACCTACAATTTACTGGAGTCAAAAGAGAGATTAATGATCCCATAGGATCATTCAAGGATAGGTTCCATTGAGCATATACCAAACTCTAGACACTTTATGCTGGAAACAAAAATACTGCTTTAGAAGTTTACCTTGAGGCCTTGGATAGCCTTACAACCACTTTCCTTAAACAAAGGACTAATCCTCTGAACACTTTTCTCACTCTGTATGCAGAGGCTGTGAAGGTTAGCACGGACTTGAGGCAACACTTATCAAGACCTTTACCATCCTTAGGACCTGCTACTCACCGTAGAAAAATTCAAGCCCTTAACCAAGCTTTGACCAGTCATGCTCCCATAATGAATATGATTCCCTTATTGCCTTTGGTCCCTCATCCAAGTCCTCCACTAAATCAAGATCAACCTATGATGCCTTATACTCAACAAAGATCTAATCAATCCCTTCATCAACAACAAGTTGGTTTTCCTACATATTTACAAAATTCAAAAGTTTTGAATTAGGTTGTTGGTCCTAGAGGCATACCTGGATATCCTTCTGGTAGTGTCAATTTGGCACCACCTAACAGTCTGGATAAGGAAAGGTTGGATGAGTTATCTGAACAAGTGAAAAGGTTGAATACAAAGGTAACCTATTTGAGAAATCAAAATAGCCAGCTTTAGGTTGCTTAAAAGAACATGCAATCTAACTATGGTAGGGAGAACAAAAAAATTAAAAGAGGGTAATATTTTGACACAAATAAAAACTATGACAAAGGACAAGGTTGTGGTCAAAATTTTAATAGAAATCAAAAGGTTGATAGGGATTTGACATAGGGCAACCACTTAGGTAGAATAGGTCATGGAATACTGGACCTAATAATGGAGGGATTCCTACTCCATTGGATCAACCTTCTACTCAGGAGAAGGCTCCAAATGGTGTATACTTGGTATAAGCATCTATATCTTGTTGGTGCATAGTCCATAAGACAAGTCAACACTCTGAGTTAGACTGTATCGAATTTTAGACCACGACTTCTATTTTTCAGTATGAAGTGGAGAATAATTCCAGTGGTTAGGAAATTGTGCCCTCAAACCCCTATGATTCTCCAGTACTAGTACTCAACCATGCCCCATTCCCCAAAGGTGAAGAAAATGAACTAGAAGAATAATCTAGTGACCAAAAGGATGAGGCAAATCAGGTGCTAAATGAAGTTGATATTTCCCAGTTGTTTAATGAGGAAAATGAGAATGATAATGGTCCCTTGGATGAGGACGAAGTTCATATGTTTCAACAACCAACAAAGAAATATGATTTGAGAAATAGACCTAATAGGGGTTTGTAGGCTGGAGGTCCTTTAACTACTCCTATCCCTCCTAACAATTTTAATACTCCACTAGATCCACAAGCTAGTAATAATCCACCTTATCCTCATGTACCCACATAATACCTGTCAAAGGGAAACAATGTTGAAGTGTCCAAAGATAGGCATGCCAGCGGCTACAAGGAAGTCCATGCTGACCTGAATGTGGAGCAATTAGGCGAATATGTGACTAAGGAATTCAAGAAAGTAAAGGTAAGTCTTTTTGATTTCGAGTTATTAAGAGTTCCTACTATTAGGAATGCAGTTTTTGGGTCATTTAGTTTGAATATAGCACCACAAGGGGTAACTACCAATGAGGTTGTTACTAAGTATTCTAATTCCTAGACACCTAGAATTCAAATCCCACTTGTAGACAAAGGGAGAGATAATGATGAAGGTCAAGTTTCACAAGTTGACACTCATTTGAGTTTATTTTAAGGCAAGACAAAAATCCCTCCTTTCCTAATTTCCGTTCGTATCTTCAGAAAGAATTTGCATAATTGTCTTCTAGACTAAGGAGCCTCTACAAATGTTATGCCTTTTTCTATTTACAAAGTATTGGGTATCACCCCTATAGCTTATCAAAATAAGGTTACTCAATTGGACAAAACTAAGGTAAGTGTAGTTGGGAAATTGAACATGATCCCTACAGAGCTTGCATCAGATCCTAGGGTGCAACAAGTGATCAATATCTAGGTTGCTGACATTCCTGATACTTATGGTTTAATTTAAGGTAGGTATTTCAGTAAAGCATTGAATGGGTATACATATCTGGATCATTATCACATGTGGTTACCCTAGAAGGGAGTTATGAATCAGATTCAAAGTGGAAGAGAGCCCCGAAAAAAGTATGTAATCACTTAATACGAGAATTTTTTGAATGAGGTTTTGGTGTCTGAGGTTAGCATGGGAAACTATGTGTTAGCGACATAGGTCAAAAAGGATGAGGAGGTTTTTATGCTACAAGAATCCTTAGATGAAGAAATTCCAGTGAATAGTAGTCCTGGAGTACTGATAGAGCAAGTGGATGAAACAAATGACTAAGAGGATAGGAAGCTTAGTCTGTTGGATAATTTTTAGGAATTTATCTAGAAATGTCTAGAGAATCAGATACAACTAAAGGGAAGTATGACCTTTGAGGAACTATTTCTTCCCAATTGGTGCAGAGTCCATGATGCTCCTCATTCCAAGTTGGAATGTGACCTATGTCAGGCTACTTTCCAATGGATATAGAAATGTATTAATCCAGATATACATAGTGATAGGGGTAAGAACCCAACGCTTTTTGAGAACCCCCCCATTTTCAGAAAAGAGAAAGATAAAGTAAAACTAAGGGAACCTGATGGCTGTTGGATATTAATATTTGATGGATCCAAATCTAAGTAGGGTGTCGAAGTAGGATTTGAGTTGATCAGTCCCAAAGTTAAGAATTACTTTATTGCTCATAGACTCCAATTCCAATGCAGTAATAATGTTGTTGAGTATGAAGCTTTCATCCATGGCTTGTTATTGGCATCAAGGAAGAAGGTTAAGATATTACAAGTTTTCAAAGATTCTGAGTTAGTAATCAAACAAGGAAACAATATTCATGCAATGATAGGAGAATGACCAATTACAAGCATGGAGTGTGGGATCTTATTGAGGGGTTTGATGCTTTCAATATCCAGTTGATCCCTCGAAGCAAGAATCAAGTTGAAAATTATCTAGCACAAGTTGCTAGCACCTTGCAGCCTTTACCACTTTCGGGATTGAATAAATTTATAGTTGAGCTCACTCCAGTGCCTTCAGTGTCTGGCAATATTACTAATTTCTAGGTATTTGAAGACGATAAGCATATTTTGGACTTTATTACAAGCTGTGATGTGTTCTCTTCCCAAGTCATTGATGAGATAGAGCCTCAAGAAGCAAAAATAGACTTGGTAGGAATCATTAATTTGAAGACCAACACCATTCCAAGAGGTATGGTGCAGCTTGAATAAATTTTTGATTTGGATAAGATAGGAGACCAGGAACAACAAGCTAAAAGGGATTCCCTCAGTAGCCAGTGTGAAACATATAATATGGGGATACCAAATAACATGAAGAATTTTTTTGTCAATAGGGTGTGTACTCCAAAAGAAAGAAAGGGGATTATTGATACCTTACATATATATCATGATGTAATAGCTTGGAGTTATGAAGATTTGAAAACATACGATACTTCAATCATCACACAAACCATCCCTTTGAAGTCAGATGTCAAATCATTTAGGTAGAGACAAAGGCCAATCAATGCTCTGTTAGAAATCATTATTCAAAAGGAGGTGCAGAAATTGCTTTCAGCACGCATTATATTTCTAGTACGACACTCTACTTGGGTTGCAAATTTGGTTCCGGGAAGGAAAAAGAATGGAGAAATCAGACTATGCATGGATTTTAGAAATCTAAATAGAGCATCAGAAAAGGATAATTATCTAATCCCTTCACTAGATGAGGTGCTTCAGATCATTAATGGATCTCAAATGATGTCCTTTTTGGATGGGTATTCTGAATACAATCAAGTTATGGTGCAATATGAGGATAGGAACAAAACTGCCTTCACTACAAAATGGAGAATTTTTTCTTACAGAAGGATGCCATTTGGGTTGATCAATGCTAGAGATACACTCTAGAGAGCTATGGACATATCTTTTAAGGACATAATTGGTAAGTGCATTGTTATTTATATGGATGATTTGACATTTTTTTCTAAGAAACAAGGAGATCATATAGCAGATTTATGCAAAGTATTCCAAAGATGCAGAGATTTTGGGATTTCACTTAATCCAAGGAGGTGTATTTCTGGAGTCACAAAAGGAAAGTTGTTGGGACATATTATCTCAGAATAGGGTATAGCTATTGACCCTAAATGAATACAAGTTATCTTGAAGATACAACCTTCTGCAAGTAAGAAAGAGATGAAGTCATTCTTTGCTAAGATTAACTTTTTTAGAAAATTTATCACTGGATTTGTAGAGATAGTTAAACCATTGAATGCTATGTTGAAACAAGAAGCAAAAATAGAGTGGAATGTAGAAGCTAAGGAAGCATTTAAAGAGATCAAGAAAGCTATCAGTGAGGCCTCAATATTGGTGAGTCCGGATTATGCTAAGCCTTTCTACATATATTCATTCTCTTTTGATCACTCTTGTGCTACAATGTTAACTCAAAAGGTTGATCAAGGTGATGAGCATCCTATAGCCTTCATGAGTAATCCTTTAAAGGATGCAGAATTAAGATATCATAATGTAGAAAATCAGGCCTATGCTTTGGTCAAAGCAGTGAAAAAGTTCAAGCATTATATTTTGAGAATAAAGTTTTTGACATAGTACCAGATCCTATAGTAAAGTTGTTGTTAATGAAGAATGAGTTAGGTGAATGAAGGGCCAAATGGGTGACTATGTTGTAGAAATTTGATATGGAAATCCAACCCATGAAATTGGTGAGAGGACAAGGACTTATAAAGGCAATGGCTGAGATAGGTCCCAATCTCATAGCTCAACACTATTATCTTCAAGAAGTATCTCTAGGAGATTGGTATGATGAAATCATTTTCAATTTGTTGAATCAGCAATGTCTCGATAACCTTAATGCAGTTCAGAGGTGGGCTTTACGCCTAAAGAGTGGAAGTTTCATGATGAAGGGAGTTTTCCTATATAAACGAAATCATGAGGGTGTATACTTAAGATGTTTGGGAAAAGAGGAAGTTGTAAGAGTAATGACTGAATTTCATGAGAAATATGGCACAAGCCATGGTTCTACATCATCCACTACAAACCAAATCTTGAGGGCGGAATATTACTGGCCTACTTTGATCAAATATGCACACCAACATGTGAGGACTTGCCACATATGTCAAACAATAATAAGTAAGGAGAAACATGTAGCTCTTCCACTTCAGCCAGTCATAGAGGTAAAACTATTTGCTTAGTAGGGTATGCACTTCATAGGTCCAATTAATCCTCCATCTTTTGTAGGTCACAGGTATATTCTTATCATAACTGATTATTTTACTAGATGGAAAAAGGTTCTCTCTTGTAAACAATGTACTTTGGATGTGGTAATCAATTTTCTTGAGTTGGGAATCTTCAATCGTTTTGGTTGTCCACTATCTCTAGTTTGTGATAATGGTCCTGCATTTGCATCACTGAAATTTTCTAATTGGGTGTTTGATCATGGGATTGTTATTAAATTTTCATCCAATTATTACCCTTAGGGTAATGGCCTAGTTGATTCTTCCAATAAGAACCTACTGACAGTTATTTGTAAGTTGTTAGAACAAAATCCTAAGGATTGGCACACCCAACTTCACTTTGCTCTCTGGGCTGACCATACTAGACAAAAGGCATCCATAGGAACCTCTCCTTATACTTGGTGTATGGTTTGGAACCCGTGTTTCCTATCCAATTGAAGATCCCTAACCTGTAATTTATCAACGAATACTACGATGAGAAAGATAAGTGTGAAGCCTGTTTGGTTGAGTTATTGCACCTAGAAGAGAAAAGAGATGAAGCCCTAGAAAAATTTGCTAAACATCAGGGTGTGGTGAAAAGATGGTTTGATAGGAGAGCTAAGGTGAGGGCCTTTAGAATTTATGACTTAGTTCTTTACTAGGATAAATCCCGTGACTGTAAGGGAGAGCATGGTAAATTTGATAAACTTTGGCATGGTCTCTACCAGATTTCAGAAATTTTGGGAGATAATGTTTTTAGCTTGAAAACCCTCACTAGTGAGGATATCTCGCTGCCTATCAATGGGCAATAGTTGAAGCATTATTTCCAACCTTGAACTATTTGTAGTTCATCTTGTACATAGCTTAGAGTAGGCTTTTTTTCTGTTTTGATTTGTTAGTTTGCTTTGCTTTGCTTTTTTTTGCTTTATTAGTTTAGGTTTGATTTGGTTTTCTCTTTCCATTTTGGTTTTTGCTGTTGGGTTCCTTGCTTTCTTGGGATTGTTGCATCTCTATAATGGGCTATTTACTTGGGATTATTTTGGGAATTTCTTTTATAAACTCTAATTAGTTTTATAGAGTCAAGTGTTGGAAGTCGTCTATTTGATATCCCTTGTACTTGGAATTAGATTCACTTGTTTTGGATACACTTTGGAATATATTCGAGTCTCACATTATTCACACTAAAATTGAAAATTCTGAAGTTGCATAGGGTTCTTGGGTAATTTGGCCTCATGAAAAATATTATGTTCTTCTTCAGTGTCACTGTGTTCCTCATCCCTAAGTGTGAGTTTCATTACTTATGAAGGTGAAAGAGAAAATTTCTTAAAAAAAAAAAAAAGAGAAAAGGGAAAACATGGAAAATCTAAGAAAGCTTCACCTTATTAGGGGTATCCTAGTATCTCTTTCGGGGCTATAGATGCCTGACTAGCAGTAGAGCTATGCTTGGGAGGGTCACAACGATAACCTCACAGAGGCTATGGATGCCTAAATGGCAGCGAGGCTCTACTCAAGTTTCTTTTGAAGTTTGAACTTTTATGTAGCTTGCTTAGATTTGCTCTAGTCCCCATTGCACTTATAGGATGGGAAATAAATACACAATAAACAAACTTGGACCCTGATATAGGAAAAGGTCTTCTTGCTTGTGGTTTCTAAAACTTTTTTCATAGGTTTTCTGATGAGAGGATTGAAATCGAAGATTCTGGGTCCTTTATTTTAGTTTGTTCTTGAAATGCTTTAGAGCATTTCCCTAGCATAGTCGCCATTTGTTGTGCAGTTTTTGCACACACAGCCCACTAAAAAATGGGGACCCTCCCTTTTTTTATTTTTGATGTCTTGGCCCTTCTTTTTGGAGGTTTTTATTGCTTGAATCCTATGCTTTAATGTTCATCTTGCCAGTTGGAGTGGCACATTTGTGAATTTAATTAAAAAATCTTAAGATTTGAGTGCATTTCAGACTTTTCACCATTTTCGGGAAAATCCAGAGTGGCCGGATTTTCCCGGTTTTATTTTGGAGCCCAAAGTTGGTTGCCTTTCATCCCAAATCCATGGAAATTCATCATGCTCGGATTTCTCCGAAGTCCGTTGCCCTGTCGGATTTTTGGGTTTTGGTCTTGGATGTCTTGTCGATCACATTAATGGCGATTATGCTACTTTTGGGGCATTGATATATTGAATCTTGGGGAGTGATTGGCCATTTGAGTTTGAGTGTTGGAGCTTGAGGTGTGTTGCTAGATCATGCATTTTGAAGCTATTTCGAGTGTTGCATTTGAATTTACTGAGCGTTGCTCATATCTTTCTTGTGTTTGTGGGTTGATTGTTGGCATCGTTGGTTCCAGTTCTTTTGTTATCATGGTATGTGGATATGCTCCTTTCCTTTGTTGGTTTTGAGTTATTTTTCTTTGTTTTCTTTTTGGTCTTTCGTTGCTTCGTTCTTTCTTGAGTGTGTGTGCCATGTCCAGACATTTAGGGTTTTCGTTGTTCTGCCAGTCCATCAGGTTGGTCACTGAATATTTGTTTTGGTCTGGTATTTCACTATTCTTTTCAACACATTCTTGTGTTTGTCCTAAAAATCCTATCTTGTTCATAAGCAAGTCATGCCTGGTGTTTTCCATGCTCCCATGGCAGAGATTTTAGGATTTCTTGACCTAGGGCATAGCCAATCCATCTCAAATTGTTGAGAGGTGAGTTTTAAATTCATATTTGATTCGTTGGGGTCCGTGGTTAGGTCATTGTCAAGGTGCAGCCCCTAGGTCCGTGGTCGTTTGATTTGTTTTGGCAAAAATGAGAGAATATGGATGAGTTTGGGTTTACGGTGTCTTCAAAAAATTATGCTTCCTCTAGATTTCCCCAACTTTTCTTGTTCCTTCTCTTTTGCCACTTAAACCGGATTTTTGTTTTCCTCATGAAAATCCGCTTACTCCAGATTTTCCCGATATCCGTGGTCGGGTCATTCTGCCGGATTCATGCTTTGTGGTAATTTATCTTTTCCCACTAAAATCCACTTCCATCGGCTTTTCCTAGATGTTCCGTGTCTCCTCCATTTTCCCGAGTTGATTATAACTATTACCATTTTCGGGAAAATCCACCCTGGTCAGATTCCTTTGAAGTTTTGTGAAAATATTGAATATAGCGATTGTGAGGAATTGGTTTATTGATGATATACTAAAGTGATCAAATGAACTTATGATAAGCTATTCTAAGGTTATTCCTTTATTGAATTGATGGATTGGGTGATATTAGGGGGTTTTATATGTTTGTCTCGCTAGATTCCACCTGGTCCGGATTTCCTTGGAATTCCTCTTCAGTCTGGATTTCGCAAGGGGGCCTAAAACCCAAACTTTTAGATATGTGTTTCTTGTATTTGTAGTTTCTCTTGGATCTCATTTTGCTCATATTTACATGCTTACAGGCACGATCAGGACAAGATGTTGCTGGTCATGGCAAGGGACAAGCAACAGATCCAAGTGAAGAGAGTTTTGCTATCTTTGATGCAGAAAAGGTAAAATTGGATATAAGGAGTAAGATTCCTTAGAGCAAGCTAACTTCTATTCGTTCAAGAATAACTAATACTAATGTGGGTATGTGGGATTATGAGGAATTCAAAGTTGACATGGCAGCATAGAGCCTCCCTTTTCTGGGAAAAAGAACCCTAGAATCCAGATTGGCACATGTAGTAGGTTTCCCCTCCACGATGCAGTGCTATGAGTTGGTACTTGAATGTGCCAAGAATAATGACAGAGGGACACAAAGGATAATTGGTCCTTAGGGAAGGATTGTGGTAGGATTTAGTCTTGTATCCATTGCTAGGACTTTTGGTATGCCTAATAGGTCACCTGTGGTGGCTTTTGATATGGACACAGTGAGGAAATACTATGAGGAAAATGTAGTTAAGTCCCAATAGGTGATCAAATATTGGTTGGAAAAGCCCAAGTCTCATTTATCCAAATTGCCAAAGCAGGTATTCAAGCTCAAGTTCAAAAGGGAGTATTACAATGTTATCACTCTTCTCAGTAGACTAGTAACATTGAAGAGTGTCGGAGTGTTTGAAAGCTCGATGTTTAATGTCATTGCTCGGATGGAGCAGGATATAGATTATCACTAGGTAGATGCCATAAGTGCAGTCATCCATGAGAAATTGTGCAATATCTTACAAACAAGGACTTTCACCATGACCTCCTACCTACTGTATGCATTGGCAATATTTCACCCATATAAGGGGTTAAGCACTAGAGGTACTTTTGGAAAAGATGCAATATATGAGGTATACCCATAGTTGCACCTAACTGGAGGAAGTTATAGAAGATAAAACAATGCTTTCACAATGTATATCACTAGATTTCTCCAAGGTGCAGAGCATGTGAGGATTTATGAAAAGGCTAAAGAATTGATAAGGAGGTATGGGGCATGGTTTATCCAGTTCCCCACTTTCTCTTACATTAGGATTGATGGTTTTCAAAGGGATCCCTATAGACTCCTGAGGTACCCTATTGATCATATTATATTGTTGGAGGTCACTAGGTAGATTTGTGACTTCGACATAGCTGTAAAGGGGGATAAGCATAAAATAGGTTTTGGGAATGATTTTCCCTTGAAGATAGGAATGAGTGAATTTTGTACTTTTATCAAGTTCGCTCATGCTTTTGAGGAGGAGATGAGTACTTTTGGTCTCTCTTTCCATTCCAAGAGAGCAAGGTTTGACATCACTGGTGAGGCACAAAAAAAAGCCAGTAGGGAGTATAACCATAAGGCTAATATTGAAGACTATTGGGTTAATCTTGATGATGAATTTGAGGTAAGGAACAAGAAATTCTCTAGGTTTCCAATGGACTTGGTAAGGTTATACAATGTGAAGGTCATCCCTAACCAAGTGGAAAAGGATGGAAATTTGATTTATGGTCGTGTCTTTGAGGCTGTGAAAGAAAAACCAGTTGGAGAGGTTGATTGGTTGGAATAAGAGAAAACAAAATTAGCCCAAATCATGACTCTTGTGATTGAGTACACCAAAATGTGGTTGAAGCATAAACTGCTGGAGTTAGAAAGTGGGGGTGTCCAATGCACTTATGGTCTAATGGGAGACTTGGAGTCTCATTCTGCTTCTAAGGAATCACATGAACATGATCCTAAAGGTAAGACAAAGGTGGATTCTCCTTTCAAGATTTAGGTTAGGGATGTTCAAACTGAGAAGGTGGCAGAAGTGGGTAAACAAAGGAAACCTATTTCCAAGAAGAGGAGACATGTCTTGAGGAAAGAGGTTGAAAAAGATAAAGAAGACAAGGAAGAGGTAGATGTTACCCATCCATTGACAAAGAGAAGGCTCATGAAGCTATCACAAAAATAGGAGGAGGCTCCTAAAATTGATAAGGATGTTGAACCACTAGCGGTAGAAGTATAGATTTTGGGGGAAAAAAAACAAGTATATATGTGGAGGTCAAGGAATCCTCCCCCAAAGAGTGCTGCTATGAAAGAGGATGTTCCTCTGACTACTCCCATTGTTGAACAGGAAATTATCTCCATTCCTTGAGATACTAGTAGTGTACAAGAAGAGCCAAGAAAGGATGAAGATCTTAAGGACTTGGGTGAGAATGAATTTTACGAAGGGGACCTCTATAGTGCAGAGGAAGAAATTGACAAGGTAATCTAGTCCCCTTTGGTAACCTATGCAGATTCACCCATGGGAGAGAAATCGAGCAAATCTCCTCAACATGAGGAGATACCAGCTAAGATCCCTTCACAAGCATAGGTTGTTGCAGAGGAGTAGTTGCAGGACAAGGAGGATCCAATTAGGGATATCCCTAGTGTGCCAAGTGTTGAGAAGGATCTACCAAATGCCCAATCGGAGCAGGATGGGCAAGATACAGTGTTAACTGAGTTTACTATTCCAAGTTGGATGGATAAGGAATTGAAAAGTAAACAGGTGATAATGGATGATGCTACTCCTAATTAGGATGACTTAATTACCAATGTTGATAAAGGAAAGACTAAGAATAAGGCTAGGGTTGTGTCCCAGATTGAGAGGGATGGGTCAGGCAATAGAGTGGATCACATTGCTACCCCTGATCCAAATAAATATAGAGATAATGTAACTACCAAGGATTATCATGTGCAAACTATTGACATAGGGCATGCTTCTATGGAGCAAGATATTGAGGAGTACGAAGGCTCTAGTGCTATAATTGTGGGAAGATTGAAGAAGGTTGTACAAACTAGGCATGAGTTGGAGAGAGAGAATGAGAAACTAAAAAAATACTTTCAGGAGTTGATGAAACCCTTACAGTCCATTAAATCTTCCTCCTTTGTTGTGGGTTTCTTGCCTCAGGAAACAATCTCCGAGATTGAGAAGATGATAGGAACCACACTTGTCAACTGGAGGGGATTCCATGAGATCAGTGGACTGGTTGAAGACTGTGCTGACTCAAGATATGAGGATATTGATCTCCTAATACAAAAATAAAATAAAATTATGGAGTTTACTAAGGATAAGCTAGTAAAGAGTGGGATTCTTCCTTTCCCAAGGGTTTCTGAGCCTTGGGAATGGTTTGAAATACATCAAATGAGGGAGAAGGCCTTGAAGAATATTCACAAACAAGGAAGGCAGATTGAGGATACTTTGACTGTTATTCATGTTAAGTGTATCTAATTCTTTGAAATTAGGACAGGAAGGAAATTTTTTGCTCCAAAGCATCTTAATCTGGAGCAGCTTAGGAAATGGTGGAGAGATGTTTATTCTCCATTTGGTGAGGGACCAGTCACTAAACAGTAGCTAGATGATGTGGCAACCTATATTGTAGTTATTGACAGATACTTAACTAATAGGGTTGATTGGGATGATACAGTAAGGTAGGCAAGGGATGATATTAAGTCTCTTGAAAGAAGAGTTAGGGTTTTGCCTATGCCACCTATTGCTGAGCTGTACAAATTATTGTTGGTTGTGCATGGTGAAGAAGATCGAGCTAAGGACAAGGATGGGAAGTATTTATATAGGCCTACATTGAGATTTATGCTTCCGATTACTCACATGCACTGGGCCGACCCTTTGATACCTAGGCCGACTTGGATAAAATTGGTGCGAATTGCACATTTCATAATATATTCGAATATCTTTTGAGGCCGACCTCTTGTAGGTGATGATTTGATTGTAAATTCTTATTTTTGGGCTAACCTATCTTAGGGATTCTCTATAAAATGGGCATGTTGCCTCATTTGAGATATATAGATAGGTGATACATGATATGCATAGAGAATTAGAATAGAGATTTCATATTTTAGCGAATTTGGATTTATTTTCAAGAAAGTGTTGTAACAGAAAGTTGGAATTGATTCCATTTTGGACGACTTAATATAGGAAAGTATATTGTGATTTGGTATCTATCTTTTGGAGCTTCATCTGGCATGGTTCTTGTTGTTCTATCTTTAAATTCTCTTATAATTTCATAATTAAATAGTTTTGTGTTGCTTAGGGTTTCATGTTTGGAATGTTTGCAGTGATATCTAGTCCATACTTTTTGTAGTTAGCTGATTGTTAGCTGCTTTGCAAAGTTAGCCTGGACTTAAAATTGTGTTTATTTCAATTATAAGGATTTGTTCAGGATTGCTTGGATGAAAATTTGTGATTTAAAAATATTTAAATACCTTAGAAGATTGCACTATTTTTGTGAAATTGCAGATTTATCTAGATTAAACAGAAAGTAGTTTATGAGGGACTAGTCCATTTTGAGCATTTTATCTTTTGGCATTATCAATCTTAGGGTTAGAAGTAGTCTTAGAATTATCTCTGAAACCTTCATCTTTTTCTATTTCTTTATTATCTAGGTTAAATTTAGGTTTTGAAGTACCAATATATTGCTAGATCTGATAAATTTGAGTTTAGTATTTACTTGTAGTAAGGTCCCTTTATGATTACCAACATTTTCACATTATCTCTGAGTTGTTTCACTGCATTTCCAAGACCTGACATTAGAGACCTTGGGGTTATCTTTGTTCCTATAGAGATTTACCTTTCAAGGATATCATATTATTTCCGAGTTGTGCAGAGAACACCATCAACATCTCTGAAAACTTTCTTAGGTCCCTTTTCCAGTGAATCGGGCAATAAGGAAAGCAATGGGGATTGCAATGATTGTTTACTTTTTTTGGCCTCATCCTTTTTAATTCCTACTTCACTCTTCTTTGGTGCCATTTTATGAAATTCATAGAGAGTGATGAGAAAACCTTACCCGGTGATATTATTTACCTTGAATAATTCCCTTTACTTTCATACTTTGAGCTTGTCTGCAAATTGCTTTCAACTATTGTCAATGAAAAATATAAACTTATTTCATGTATTTTAACACTGAGACGCATTTACTCCTGACTCATAAATTCACACAATTCAAATCTTTGTATTCAACTCAATTTTATATTTTGATGTTGATTGATGTGATTCGTGTGCTTTAAATGACCCAATGATTGATTTATCGCACTACCTCATGCCACTTTTCACTCCCTTGTGGTACCACGGTGCCCCTTAGTAGTGGCTCACCTCTTGCTTTCTTGTGGTACCGTGATGTCTTCTTAGTGCTTCTCTTTAGTATACTGCTCTACTGCAGAGTATGTTTTGACCCTTTGAGGTATAGCGATAAAGGGTGAAGATTACAGTGTATAGTAGTGGCTCCTTTTACTTTCATACCACACATTTCTTGGTGATGAGTTTTTCTAGAGATGTATGATGTGTGGGTTATGAGGGATGGCCAATATAGTAGCGGTATTGTGGTAAAGGGAAAAAATGACTTTATGGATGGCGATAATGTGATTTTTTATGAAATGCTATTCAGAATCTCATATTTTGATTGATAAATTCCTTAGATTTTTTTATGAAAAATCTGGTTCCAACAACTTGTCTATATTTATAAGTCAGACAACTTGTAAAATTTATAAATTTTGGCATGGGAATGAAATTGGATTGTTGTTGAAATTTGTTATTCTCATGGATATGTATTGAAGATCTTGCATGGGCATTAAAGCTTGTTTGGATAGAACCTGAAGAATTTTAAAAAGGTGGGCAAGGAATTCAGAGTTTTTTGCAATGAATTTGAAGTCAGCGAGGTACTTTGCAGTGAATTCAAAGGTAATTTAAAACCCCTATTGTCGAACGTGAGCTGATAGGAAACACAAACATATTCCATTCTCAGTAGGTAAAATTCAAATGAATGTAAGATAGATCTAAGAACAATGAATCATTATATCCTCTTCTTTTTGTTATGGTCTATACTAAAAGTTACTACTTTCAACAATGTTTTGGCATCTCTATTTTCATATTTATGTTTTTTTCTTTAAATCATAAACTAAATTAATATGGGAATGAAAAATATTATAGATGGATGAGAATCAAAGGTTTAATACGAATCAATATCATGCATATGATGAGAGAGTGTCTAATGAGAGGGACATTGGGAAATATCCATTTCTATGTAAAAATTGTCTTGGTGGAAAGGTGAAAAAAATAAATATGATTTGACATATGATAAGATATAGGCATAGTGGTATAAGCCCTTGGGCTTACAATTATTATGAAGATATGATATTATGTCAGAATGTGAGAGATGAAGAGGCAACAAACATAGATGAAGTGGCACCAAACATAGATGAAGAGGTAGAAATGTTTGACGAAGGGTTTGAAGTTGATAGAATCTTGAATGAGGGTCTAAACGATGATTGGGCCAAGTCAATGGATGATGATTTAAATCCTATGTATTCTAAATGTAAGTTAAGTCATTTGAGAACAATACTTCAAATTCTTAACTTGCAAGTGGTGCATGGTTGGACAAATGAGAGTGTAGATCAGTTATTAGCATTATTAAGTTCATTTTTACCAACTGAATCCACATTCTTGACAAAACGGAGTCAATGTAAATACAAATTTATTAAGCTTAGCTTGGGGTATGAAAACATCCACACATGTGTGAATGGTTGTGTATTATTTCACAAAAATCTTGCAAATGAGAGTGAATGTTTGAAATGTCATGAACTGAGGTATAGTTAAGGGTTGAAATCAGTTGTGGTTCCTAGAAAGGTTCTTCACCACCTTTCAATAATCCCACAATTACATTGAATATATAGGTGAAGAGACATTGTTGAACTTATTCAGTGGCATGCCCAAAATAAGAGCGCTGATTGAAAGCAATGACATGTGCTTGATTCTAAGAAGTGGATTGTATTTGATAACAAATGGCCTAATTTTTCTCAAGATCCTCATAATATAAGGTTTGGTTTTGCTCTAGATGGGGTGAACCCATTCTCAAATCAAAGTACTAAATGGTCAACTTGGCCAATGTTTCTAATAAATTATAAATTGCCTCCATGGTTAGCAACTAAATTTTTTTTCTTAATGTTATCATTGATTATACCAGGAAAGAAAAGTGTGACTTCAAATACAATAGATGCTTATCTAGAGCCATTATATGATGAGCTAATGTAATTTTGGAAAGGAATTGAAGAAATTCAATCTTTAAGGGATGGTCACTCAATCAAATTCACCTTAAGAGGTTCCTTATTGTTTATGATTCATGATCTTCCTGCATATGGCACATTGTATAGTCTCTTTGTTCATGGATACCATGGATGGCCTGCTTGCAGCTTTAAGATTTTGTGAGGCACTGAATAATTTTACATAAGCATATTTATTGTGGATATTGTGCTTACCTTAAATGGATCATCCATATTGTTGACAAAAAACATGTTTGAATGGTCAATAAGAGAATCGTGAAGTTCCATTGCTAATAATAGGTGATTAAATTATTGAAAATGGACAAAAAATAATGTCATTGATTGAAAATGATGGGATTGTTGGTAGTAGATATGATCCATGTAATGAAAGTAGTGTAAAATGGTTGTGCATATTGTATAAGTTGCCATACTTTAAGGATATAGACATTAGGCATACTATTGAATTTATGCATACTAAGAAAAATATAGCTTATGCTATTATAGAAACTCTTTTCGGTGCTCTTGATACTATTTCATCATGTGAAGACTTTGAAGAAATAAAGATTCGTCAAAATATTTGGGTTGAAAAATATGATAATGAAAAATTTAGAAAACCTAGTGCTCCTTATGTATGGAAAAAAGGAAGAAAATGAACAATTCTTATAGTTGATGTCTTAGACTCATTTTCCCACTGGATATGTAAGTAGCACAATTAAAAGACGAAATGACATTAATAGCTTAAGAGGCCTCAAGACCCATGACTATCATGTCATAATCGATAATATTTTACCTATTGTGGTAAATATATCAAGTTTGGCAAAGGGACCAAGATTGGAAATTATAAGGTTGGGCCTAATATTAAAGAGAATGAGTTTACATGTATTAGATCCTTAAAACTTGGATAGTTTGAGGGAGAAGGTTGTTGAAGTCCTTTGTCTATTGGAACAAGAATTTCCACCAAAAATCTTTAACATTTCTATGCATCTTTTGATACATCTAGAATATGAACTAGAGCATTGTGGCCCAGTAAGAACGAGATGGATGTATCCTATATAATGATATATGAAGGTTTTGAAAAAAATTGTCCATACTAGGAAAAAACTAGAAGGAAACATGTATGAGGGATATTCAATGCAAGAGACCATGGGATTTTGCATAGAATATATGAAGGATTTTAAAAATGTCAATCAACATGTATGGGATGATGACAAAGATGAGATAGTTGCAGGTGAAGTATTAGAAGGCAATGGATTTTACTTCAAGCTATCATATCAAGAAAGAAGTGCAATACATGCCTTTATTTTTCAAAACACATCTTTGTTCTATAAGTGGCATGGGTAAAAAAAAATTACACAATAATTTATTAACTCAATTGCATTTACACATTTATATTATTAAAATTACTATTTATACGCCATTATTCTATGTTGAAAATATGAATAAGAGAGTCAAACTTGGATGCAACATCAAACTAAAAGGCACATACGTCATTATTTGATTGGAGGCAATTCTTTTCCAAAATTTGATGGGTTGCTAATGCAATCGGTGATGCAAAAGGAGAAGGTCAAGATATAACAACAAAGGAAAGTGAGATTTCACGCCATCCACATTTATGGGCTATGTGTTTTAGTGTAATGTGGGCCTATGGTAGTCATTTAAGAGTGGACTAAAAAGATAAAGGAAAGATAAATTGTGATTGTGTTGTTAGTGCTGAATTTCTACATCAAATTGATAAGGAGTTTATTGTTGGATTCGTCCAAGAAATTATTCAAGTAGATTTTGGTGAAAATAGTCCTATATTATTAAAATATAAGTGGATCCAACCATCCATAGTATAATTTGATGAGTATGGATTTGTACATGAAAATACACAATAATTTTTATCAAAGACAGATGAGTTGTATGTTTCCCCTCTTCAAATTAACCAATCATTTCTAATTGATGATGTAAGAAGCCCAAGTTGGTCATATGTCATTCAAATAGAGTCTTGTTCAAGATGAAAATTCATGGAAGTTGTTGATGTAATTTCTGATGGGAAATATGTTAATTTATAGGAAATATTTGAAGACAATGAGGGATTGTTTGAAGAGATTTTGATTACCAATGAAGAAATTAGGAGAGATAATGTATTGCATGTTAGAAATAAGGATGAGGAAGAAAATCAAGTAGATGTAGACACAAGTGATCAGGATTTTGATCTTGATAGAAATGCAGATGATTATTGATGAGCCCCATTTTATGACCTTTTATGTAAGACTTTTATGTTGTTTTAAGACTGTTTTATGTTTTAAGGACATAGACCTTCAAACTAATACCCATTTTAAAGCTTTAATGTTGAATAAAGTTGCTATATGAATGCAATATGGATATGTTTTGATATAAAAATGAGCATGAATTATGAATATGTTTTCATATATGAATGCAATATGAATATGTTTTCATATATAAATATTGTATGCAATATGCATATTTATACCATCATTTCTTTATGTATACCAATATGAAGCCATAGACTCAAATTTATTGCATTGATATCCTCAAATCATACTTGAAACATAGTCTTTTTAAATGGTAACATCATAGAAGTCTTTTATTGTCTATCTATCCCTATTCGCCTATCCCTTTTGTCACTATGTAACAGATTTATACATATCAAAACTTGTAAGGGAAACACCCCTTCATGAAATATATTTTGATAATAACAACAACTAAAAATGATTAAACATAAATAATTAGGCTCTAGTTAGCCATAAGTGAAATTTTGATAGATGGTCCAGATAATCTTTTCTTTTGTGAGTATCAACTTGTCCTAATGTATTCCTAACTACTATCTATGTGTTCACCATTTTCTCATTTTTCTCGCATGCTTCATCCAATGTTGAGTGTTTACCTATAGCCACTTCCAAAATATTTTGTATTGTCAACTCACATTCTTCAATCCATTTAGTCTTTTCTTTTGTTTTTCCATCATTTTCAAATAGTGCTGGTATTCCTTCATTTGTGGCATCAATTAATCCTTTTGCATCTCCTTGAAGTTACTCAGTAATATTCATGATTTCTTATGATTTCCTTAGCACTAGTGATAGAATCATTGTCAAGAGTATCTCTCTTCTGTATTTCTTGAAATTTCTCTTGGATTCTATCACTAATTCTTTTATACTCCTCTATAACATAATTGTCTGACTGAGTTCCCAAGAGTTTTCTTAGCCAAAACATCAAGTTACCCTGTCTTTTTCTAATCACTACAGAAAGTGTATCAAATTTTCCTTGAGAATATACATTTGATCTATTGTGCACTTTTTGCACACACACCCCACTGAAAGTAGGGACCCTCTTTTTCTCTCTTTTTTCTTTCGCTCTTAGTATTTTTGGCCCTTTGTATTTTGAGGATTTTCTTGCTTGGGCATGTTCTTTGATGTTTATCTTGCTTGCTGGAATAGTCCATCTATGATATATACTGAAAAGCTTAAGTTTTGGACTCATTCTGAGTTTTTCATTATTCTCGACAAAATCCACTCCTGGCAGAATTTCTCAGTTTCCTTTTACAACCCGGTGACAAATTCTTTTCATTGAAAATCCAGAGATTCTAGTCCTTCATGAAATTCCATTGGGACCGAATTTCCCCGAATGTTCATCACCATGTTGAATTCCTAAATTTTGGTTTGACCCATCTTGACTACATTAATTGTGTGACTTCCATAGTGGGTATTAAGTTGACTTTTGGAATTTTTGTGTCATTAAATTTTTATCATTTGCTTCCTTTTGATTTGGAGTGCTTGGACTTGGGTGTTGTTGTTGGGTTGTGCGATTGGAATTATGGTCAATTGTTGCAGTTGGATTTTGTGTAAAGCCATTTGCACTCTGCTCAGAATTTCGAGTTTCTTGCCAGCTTCTGTTGTTTTCGACTTTCTCTATCCTCATGGTATGTACATGACGCTTTCTCTCTTTTAATGATTGGAATGAATTACTTCATTATTTGTGTGTATGTTATATGAGTCAAGATTTTTTTGATCATATTGGCGATTGATGCTTGGGTTTCTGGTTTTCATTTGGTGCCCTTTCATGTTGTTCACATTGCTTTTTTTTTGCTTGATTGAATGTGCGTGCTTCTTTGGCATTTTGGGTATGCCTAGGGTTTGAGTTTCTACCTATTTTGGCATTATATTTTGAGGCTAAGGTCATCCCATTTTTTTTGGATTCTGATCCCAAGTGAGTCTCCAAGATTTCCTTTTGATTTCATCCTGAGATGGCTTTCTTGTGTGGGTCGGGATGAGCTTTCGGTAAAACTTTGCAAACAAATGAGTTGAGCCCGAGCTTGTCCTCCATGTTCACTGTGGAATTTTAGGGTTTCGTGTCTAGGGAGTCAACAATCCTTCTTGATTTACCTTAGGGTGATTTCATATTCCAAGATGGTCTAAAGGATGTTTGAATCGAGTTGGTTTCAAACTCCAGTTCCTCAAATTTGTGATCATTCGATCAATTTGAGTGAGTTCGAGAGAAAACATAGGTATTCGGGTTTTTAGAGTCTTCATGAAATTCCTTATCTACCGAAATTCCTTGACTTCATGTTTTCTCTTTGTTTACTTAAAATTTGAATTGATCCGGATTTCTACCTACCTCACAAATTTCTGCTACCTTTGGATTTCCCCGGTTTGTCTGTTGCCTTGTCATTTTCTCGAAATTGGGCTTAAATTGTGAAAATTGCATTAGCTTCGCTAAAATCCGTGTCTTCAGGATTTTCTCGAAAGTTCTTGGTTCCATCATTTTCATACAGTTTTTGAATTATTTCAATTCTCACGGATTTCTGTCCCTGACGAGATTTTGTTGAAAATGGAGAATTGAGGAATTGCATGAAGTTTGATTAATGATTATGCATTTGATGATTGAATTTGAATTATTTGGAGATTTTTCATGCTACTTATTAGTGATTATAAGTTAATTGAATGATTAATGGATGCTTGTGTGCTTGTTTTGACAAAATCCAACTGGTTTTGAATTTCCTGAAAATCCTCTCTGGCCTGGATTCTAAGGAAGGGCTGAAAACCCAAACTTTGGAATGATTATTTTTTATTATGGTTTTGAGAATTTTGGCTTATCATGGGACTTGTATTTAAGGATGAAATTATCCTGGTAATTGATTAACTTGTGTTCCATGTGATCCTTACTATGGTTTTTTGTCGAATGCAGGTTGAATTAGGTAAGGCAATGACAAGTGGAACCAAGGGTAAGGTAGTGGATCAAGGTGTAGAGGGGTCTTCCATTTCTGAGGTAGAAAGGACCAAGATGGATATCAAAATCAGAATTCCAAAGAGCAATCTTACTTCCATCTAGTCAGGGGTAACTGATACCAATGTTGGATTGTGGGAGTATAAGAGTTTAGGACAAGAATGGCAACACAAAATCCCTCTTTGTTGGCCAAGAGAACATTGGAATATGGATTGGCACATGTAGTTGGATTTCCTCCTATAGTGCAGTGTTATGAGCTGGTACCAGAATGTGCATGACACTATGACAGAGGTACACAAAGGATAGTCAGTCCCCAAGGGAGGATTGTGGAAAATTTGAATCTTGTGTATATAGCCTAGACCTTTGACATGCTTGATAGGTCTCATGTGGTGACTTTTGAAATGGATGTGGCAAAGAATTTCTACGAGGAGGATACCATCAAATCCCAATAGGTCATTAATTCCTAGTTGGAAAAACCTAAGTTCCACTTCTCCAAGTTGCCCAAGTAGTTGGTCAGACTCAAATTTAAGGACTATTATGATTTTATCACCCTTCTCAATAGGGTGGTAGGATTGAAGAGTGTGGGAATTTTTGAGAATTGGATGCTCCATGTTATTGCTAGGATGCAACAGGGTATAGACTACCACTGGTCAAGCATTATAAGTGCCATGATTCTTGAACAAATGTGCAATTCCTGCAGACCAAGAGTTTCACAATGACCTCCGACCTATTCTATGCTTTGGCTAGGTTCCACCCATACAAGGGAGAAGCACAGGACAATATTTGGTGATGACTTCCCTTTGAGGATAGGCACTAGTGAAGTATACCCTTCTATCAACTCAGCCCATGCTTCTGAAGAGGAGATGAGCACTCTTAGTCTCTCCTTCCACTCCAAAAGACCAATGTTTGATATACTTGGTGAAGCCCAGAGGAAAGCTAGCATAGAATATAGCCACAAGGATGACTTAGACAACTACTGGGCCAATGTTGGTGATGAGTTTGAGGTCATAAAGAATATTTTTTCTAGGTTACCATTCAGCTTGGTATGATTATACAACATGAGGGTTGTTCCTGATTAGGTTGAGGAGGATGGAAATTTAATCTAGGGCCATAAATTTTAGGTTGTGAAGGATAAGATAGTTAAGGAGGTTGATTGGCTAGAGGAATAAAATACAAAGTTAGAACAAGTCATGACCCCGATAATCAAATCTACCAAGCTCTGGCTCAAGTATAAGATGTTGGAATTGGAAAGTGAGGGTGTGCGATGCACCTATGATCTCATGGGAGACTTGGAGTCTCACTCTGCATTTGAGGAATCACTTGAATAGGATCCAAAAGGAAAAACCAAGGTGGGCTCTCCTTTCAAAATTAAGATTAAGGATGTTCATGCAAAGGATGTAGGAGAGGCAGAGAAACAAAGGAATCCTATTTCCAAGAAAAGGAAACGTGTCTCGAGGAGGAAGAAGGCTGAGGAAGGTGAGAAATAAAAACAAGAGACTAGTGTCCCCTCACCGAAGAGAAGGAGAATTATGAGGTTGTCACAAAAGAGGAAGTGAACTTATAAGGCAAATGAAAGGGTTGACACACCTATGGTAGAAGTAGAGATGTTGGGAGAAAAGACACATGCATACACGAAGAGATCTAAGACTCCTTCTCCCAAGGATGTTGCACTAAAAGGAAATGTTCCCATGACTGCTCCTATCACTGAATAGGAAGACATCCCTCCTTCTCATGAGATTGCAAATATGTCAGATGAACCAAAAGATGTTGAAGATTCCCAAGATCATGGAGAAGAGGATTTCTAGGAGGGTGATCTCTACAATGTCAAGGTTGAGATAGAAAAGGGCATGTAGTCTCCTTTGGTAGCTTATGAGGACTCACCTTCAAGGGTTCATGAGGATAAATCTCCTCAGAAGGAGGAGATACCAGCCAAGATTCCCTCACTAGTACAAGAAAAAGGGGAGGAGCATAGTAAAGAAAAAGAGGATACGACTAAGAAGGCTCCTGAGAAGTCGAGTATGGAGGAGAGTATGCCCAATGTTCAATAGGAAGATGATGGACATGACAAAGTACAATCAAAATCCATTGTTCCAGGCTGGTTGGATAAGGAATTAAAGAGAAAAGAGATTATAGTGGAAGACACTCCTCCTAATTTGGATGAACTACTGGAAAATATTGGAAAGGGAAAGACAAAGAAGAAGGCAAGAGTTATTTCTATGATTGAGAGGGATGATGTGAATAACATGGTAGTCAACATTGCTACTCCTTCTCCTAGAAAGGATAGAGATGAGGTGACTGGAAAGGATTATATTGTGCAGACTATCAATCTTGGGCATGCTTCCATGGAGAAATACATTGAGGAGTATGAAGGGTCCAGTGTTGTAATCCTTGGAAGATTGAGGAAAGAGGTACATACTAAATCAGAGTTAGAGAAAGAAAATGAGAAACTTAAGAGATATTTGTAGGAGTTGATGAAACCCTTGCAATCCATCAGTTCTTCCTCATCTGTTGTAGGCTTCCTACCTTAGGAAACAATAATAGAGTTGGAAAGAATGAATAGCACCACACATGCTAAAGATGGTTGGTTGCAGGGGGTGAAAAACAAGGGAGATAATTCTATCAAAGACATCCTTTCAACTGGAGCAGATGCAATGAGGTCATTAGATTGGATGAAAGGTGTGTTGGCTTAAGATAAGGAAGATGTAGATCTCCTGCTGCAAAATACAAAGACTATCATGGAGTACACTGAAGAAAATTTGATAGGTGAGGGAATTCTTCCTTCCTCAAGAATTGTAGAGCCTTAGGAATGGTTTGAAATTTTGTAGATAAGGTTGAATACTTTGAAGAAGACATATAAACAAGGAAGGCAGATTGAGGACACTTTGACTGAAATCTACAATAAGTGTATTTCCTTTTTTGAAGTGATGACATGGAGAAATAAATTTGTTCCCAAGCATCTTAACCTAGAGCAGTTGAGAAAATGACAGTGAGATGTATATTCTCTAGTCAATGAGGGCCCTATCACTAAACATCAATTGGATGATGCAATGACTTGCATTGCAGATATTGATAGGTATCAAGCAAGTAAGGTGGATTGGGATAATATGGTGAGCCAGTCAAGAGATGATATCAAGTGCCTTGAGAGGAGAGTTAGGGTTTTTCCTATGCCACCTATTGTCGAATTAGATAGGGTGTTATTGTTTGTGCAGGATAAGGTGGAGCGTGCTAAAGAAAAAGGGGGAAGTAGTTAATGCAATGCTACATCAGAATTTGTGCTTCCCCATTATTTTCTCCTCTTCCTTTGCATGCATTGGACTGAGTTTTGTTGGAGACCCCAGGATGACTTGGATGAAATTGGTGCATATTGCACATTTCATATTTTTTGAATTTCTCTTGGCTGGCCTGTTGTGTAGCCATTTATAATTTTAAAACCTAATTGAGTTGACATATCCTGGGGGGTTTCTATCAGTTTGGCATTATGCCTCATTTGTAAGGGGTAATTAGAAGAAGTTAGATGAATTTTACATTTTAGAGCGAATTGTAAGAGCAAGAATTAGAGTTGGAGTTTAGTTTATCTTTTCAAGAAAGTGTTGTAACAAAAGGCTAGAATTGTTGCCACTTTGGATGATTTAATACAAGTAAAGACATTGTGATTTGGTGCCTTTCTTATGTTGAGTTTCATCTGGTATGTTTCTTGATGTTCTATCTTTAAAATTGCTTAAGTTTATTTGATTTTAGATGATTTGATGATGTCTAGGATTTTATGTTTGAAGTGTTTGCAGCAATCTCTAGTCCATAATTTTTATAGTTAGCTAATTGTTAGCTGCTTTCCAAACTTAGCCTGGACTTAAAACTGTGCTTAGTTCAATTATGATTGTTTGTTCATTTCAATTTCAATAGGGTTTTCTTGAATGAATATGCATGATCTAAAAATATTTAACACCTTAGAAAATTGCACTATTTCTATAAGATTGTGGATTTATCTAGGTGAAACAAGAATTATTTTCTGAGGGATTGGTCCATTTCGAGCATCTTATCATCTGCATTGTCAATCTTAGGGTTAGAATTAGTCCAAGAATTATCTCTGAAACCTTTATCTTTTGTTATTTTTTTTATTATCTAGGTTAGATTTAGGCTTCAAAGTATCAACATATTTTTAGATTTGATAAATTTGAGTTCAACATTTTCTTGTAGTAAGGTCCCTTTGTGATTACCAAGATTTTCACATTATCTCTGAGTTGTTTTATTTGCATTGTCAAGACTTGACATTAGAGACCTTGGGGTTATCTCTTGAGGCTTGCTGATAGAGATTTACCTTTCAAGAGAGATAGGATATCATATTCTATTTGAGTTGTTGTTGTGTAGAAAACACCATCAACATGATCCTTCCCACTTGTCCTTTTTTTGAGAGATTTCTCCTTGAGTCAACAACCTAGTGGTTCCTTTAATTGTGTTTTCAATCATATCCTTCAGGTGATCATTTTCCCTAAGTATCCTTTCATTGTTTATTTTATACATTTCCTTTTCTTTGATTAGCATTTGGATCTAGGCTTTATTTATCTTGGCAACATTGATGCCAATCTTAGTTGTAGACACCTGATCAACTTCTCCAACTTTTAGTGTCATGAAATTTCCAAAATCCTTTTTAGTGTTAATAATAATAGACTTCTTATGTGGTGGATACAGGGCCTAGATCATAAGGGAACCTTCATCAGGGCTATACTGTGATCTTGTATACAATTTTGTCACTCCCTCAGGGATAAGATTATGTGTAGAATTATTATCCTTCAAGAAACTATCAAAAAAAAGGGTAGATTTTAGATCCAATCCTGGAAAAATCATGACACCTAAATCTTCTAACAATTTTCTCCCTATCTCTGGGGTCATATCTTTCATTTCCTTTTCCACATTTAGCTTCAAATTATTCAATAATTGATCCTCATTATTCGGTGTTACATTTTCAACAGATTCTCTTATTTCTTTTCCCTTTTGTTTGTACAAGAAGGCTCTGAATTCTAGAGTTTTCACAAACTCATCATCTACTACAAAGGATCTATAAGCCATTTTCCTTGTGTCCATATCTGAACCGTCTTCAATTTATGGCTCTCTAGGAGGAAGCTTATAATCCTAAGTTTTCAATCTAGATATTTTATCAGTTGGACCTTGAGACCCCTCATCACTAGGTGACTCCTCACTAGAAGGTAACAACTCCACATATTGTATCTCTTTTATTTTTTGTTCTAATCCCTTGTTATAATCATCAAAAACCCTCTCAGCTTATTTATCTTCCAAATTTATGATAAAATCATCATAGTGATAAGGCATATGATTATAACCACCTAAGTTCATCTTTTTCTTACCAAAGTCAATGTATCCCTCCAGATCAAACCCTTTGCATGGTGGATATTTCTTCAAATTAAAATGCAATAAGTTATCCACAATCAAATCATACCCTTCCTTTGAAAATATAGTGAAATCTCCAAAGCACAAAGTGCTTGGCATGAATTCCTATTTTCCAAAGGAACTTAAATTCATTACATTTGAGAAATCCATTTGCCTAACAATTTCCAAGTAGGAAATTATATCAGACACTGTTTTAGGCAAGATTAATGGTGTATCTTCAAAAAAATACACTCTGATCATAGTATCATCTTCAAAACAATACCAATCTCCCCAGGTGTGACCAATAGGTCCATTGAAATCTTTGGGTTTGAGGAACCTCTTAATCTCATCAAATAATGCATAGTCACAATGATGATTAAAGAATCTATACAATGGTTTAACAAATTATTCTTCAAAATGCACAAAACTTGAATTGGAAAACCTCCTATCCCAAATAGCAGACCATAACTAAATTGGTAACAATTTACCCTCCCTATCAAACTGTGTAATCCTTAATTCTTCTGGCGAGATTCCCAATTCTAGTCCATAATACCATATTATATGCATAAAAATAGAGTAATGATTGAAATGTAAAATAGGGGATCTATTCTTTATTGCCATTAGCCTTGAATCAATTCCTTTGAAGATGTATGAAGCATAATCAAAGGGTTTGGCATTGTGATACTGAACATCAACTGTAATTATCATTGGTACAATTAACATAAGCTCAATATTTTCCATCCCTAATACCTTACATTCTGAGAAGTATTTATATTTCAAATAGGGTTCAAATAAGTCTACATGAAATGGAGGCCCGCCATTTTCATCTAGTGGAACCAATTTTCCATCCCTTTTAGGTCTATGCAATGGTAATCTCCACCCCTATAGGTGGTATCCATTCTCCAGAATTCTTTGTCCAAATTCTCATGCACAATAGCTTCATCACATGTGATTTCTAGGTGAAAAGCTTCACAAATTGCAACTTTTGACACATGTATGAAAGGTTTACCAAATGAATTGAAAATATATTTGAGTTTTGGATTGTAATGGGAAGCTAAGAGTTTTACTAATTCCACATCCACAAATATGTTTGGGACAACCAATTTTCCTAGGTTGGATTTCCAGGGATTTCATACTGGCTCGAACCTATCCCTCTGATGATAGTGAAACATAAATAGTTCATATCCCCAAATTGAAGTCCACACATCCCCTATGTGTTTTCATTTATCCTCAAATCTATCCACATCTACTCTAAGTTGTGTAGAATGTATAGCTTTAGGTCCCAAGCCAGGAAGTTTCTTAGTAAGATCTTGATTCAATTTCCTTTCAGCTATTTTTTATTCATCCCTAGTCTCAATATTTTGATTTTTTATCTAGGATGACTACCCTCACCTTGCTTTTTTTTCCTTTTTATTTTCCAGAGCTTGAACCCTCCATTTTATTTTCTCAAATTGACAAAATTAAAAATATAATTGTAGATAATTCACAAGATTACTTGAAAATCTTTGGCTGTAGAAAATTATCTGGCTTTTGTCTATTCTACCATTCCTTTTGCTGCAAACCTTGCAAATTGTCCTCAATTATTCTTGTTTCACTTAGAGAATTATCTAATAGTGTGTATCCGTGCAGCCATTAATGTCTAGCTTTGAACACGAGTGTAGCAGATTTTTCAAATTTTCCATTGTCAGACCGAATGATTATATCAGAATGAACTATTTAAACATTGGTCGATCTATGAGTTTGAATCAAGCAGAGTGTTCATTAGACACCTTATATGGTCAGGGGGGACCAAATATCATTCTTATCGATGTTAAATTGCTCTTTTGATTTATATCACCTTTGGAAAGAGATTTATTAAGTCACTTAGTTATCAGAACTGTCGCCAAGTGTTACATCGATGAGCTTAGTCTCCCCATTGTAAGTTACTCTAACATTATAAGTCTCCTTGATGTATCATCTTCCTCCTTCAGATGAATTGGCAAGAGTCTCTCTGATATTACTTTCATCAGTGTAAAATATGGAATTAGGAAGACATTTGAAACTCATTCTGAAAACACATGTCTCCCCGACATGTTTCTTTTTTCTTTATCGATGAAATTCCATTGGCATCGCATGTATGCTTAGGCTAACTTGAGGATCTCACTCTGATGGTATTTTTCTTGTTGATAACCTTTTCATCAATGAAACAACAAGCTTTGTCTTCCCAAATATGTATCCTCCTCAGTTGTTGATCGATGTGACAATGTTGACCTTTTGTCGATATGCCAGAAATGCCTAAATTGAAAGGCTATAACTTATGGGTCGGAGAGACATGGACATAGTCATGTCGTTATGGATTATTTATTCAGAGGCTCTTTCTCAATGATGATCAGAGGGATTTTGGTGTGTCAAAAGGTCAAATCTGATGGGATCACTAGTGGATATGATATGTAAAGAGGATTATAGAAATTTTGCACTCAAGATGTGGTTACCTTGTGGAGTTTACAAATGTAAGATATTATAAAATTTTGAAATTTTTATAGTCACAACAAATTACATGTTGCTCACATCCTTTGTTGTCTTCACATTATTTTCAACAGTGATATCTCTGTTATTAGCATTTTTGCTTCTGACTTTATGAACTAGAAATAACTGTCTCATATGTATCTTTAAATATTGTAAGGCCGTTGCTCCTCTTTGCTTTGATAAAATATTCTTCACTATTTTGCATATATCTTGAATTTCACTGTTGTTTGACTACTTAGTCCTCAAATCACGGCATTCATTTCTTGTAACTCACTGTTAACTCCATCATATATGTTATTTTTCATGAAATCTACCCCTTCATGAATGTATTTGGATGTTATGAACAAATTATTATGTAATAGAACAACAAAAGTAAGAATCACCAAATACCATAGACATTTCTTAGTGATGGTGCTATCACCTAAGCAAAGCATTGGTTTAGATGTACAAAATGGTTGTCATTCTACAAGTTCATGTTTTGTTAAAATTTTGTAACACAATATTTTTTATTGAACCATGAATGAAAACAACCATTGCTAAATATTTGATGGATTGGTTCAAATACATTGCTAAGTTTTTTATGCAAATGGCATTTTTGCAAGGCACCATTATTTAATATCTATTTGACTGAAATACCCACATCTAATGACTATTTTTTTTTATAGTTCTTTAGACTTCATAAGTTTTTTAATGACTGTTCATTAAAATTGAGACCTCATAAACTTGTATTTATGCAATTTTTGTTACGGTTAATTATCTTTGTATCAAGTTGCTAATTTATACAATATCATTTTTTTGGATATCAGGAAATGAAGAAAAAGAATGAAAGGCACAAATTAGATGATAGTGATCACAATGTTGATATTCCAGTGATACATTGTGAGTGCTTCTGTGAAGAACGTGTGGCCAAGAATAATGAATATTTATCACGTCTTGGTTTGCCAAATGAGAAAGTTGTAAATCCACTAAGTAGTAAGTTATTTGTTTAATACTATTGAATGAAATTTTATAGGCAACAAATTTATGTATATAAGACATGATATGATTTTGTTGTTTTGTTTTACAAGAAAGAAAAATAAAGTAGAGAAAATATAGAGAAAATGGAAATAAAAAATAAAAAGAAAGTAAAGATACAATCATGCCAGCTCGTAGAAGCCAATGCTTTCATGATTCAACAAATGAATTTGGTGAAAAAAATAGTTCTGGTGAAGTGAAATCTATGGAGACCACTACTGATCTACCTACTCATGTCACACATGATGTGGCCAAGGAGCATGAAGTTCTTGTTAATCAAAGTCATGAAGAGAGTCTGCTTGCATCTGATGTGCCTAAGAGTGCACTTGTCACATCTATAAATTTTGAAGGAATTAGTGGATCAACCAAAAATATTTTTAGTGGTGAAATAGAAGATGTGCCTGCTTATGTTAAAAGACAAATACTGAGTCAAGATTTATTCATATCTACAGAGAGGAATGCAAAAGAAATAATATTAGAAGGGAAGAATCCATTTTTGGTTAAGGTATCAAGAGATGGTGAACCCATTGGGAAAAATGCTGCAAGGTGGGCCTCCGAGTTGGGCGCAAGATGTAGGGTCCATTTGGATGTCTGCAAATCAATTTTTTTAGAGAAAGATCCATGAAATGTGGAATATTTAATACAAAAAGTGGTAAATTCCTTTGACAGTGTTGGTGGAAAAATCTCTAGAAAATATTACAAGCACAAGATGAGACTTCTAATGAACACTTTTAGATACAATTGCAAACAAAAATTCATGGAGGGAAAAGAGATGTTAGACAACACTCTATCTCCCAAAGAGTGGGAGGCATTGAAAGAAAGTATGCCTTCTGAAGAATATTTGACAAAAAGTAATAGAGGCAAGAGAGCAAGAGATAATGTGAGGACTGAATATACATCTGGTTGAGGCAGGTTGTAGGCCAAAATGGACAAATGTGGAGTAAGTGTATGGATTTTTGGTTCAATTTACATTGTGTTATTTATTTTAATTTTTTATTGAATTAACTATATATTGAAATTGACATTGTATTTTAGGTGGAAAACAATAATAGAGAAGAAAGTGTAGAATATGTTGTCAATTATATGGCAGCACTAGATCATACTAAATCGAATAGTAGTATCATTAGGAAATCTATTTCATCAATAGATATTTCACAGCGATATATTGAATGCCCAGTAAGAGCCTCTCTAAATCATGTCAACTCAAATGAAGAGTACCAACATATAATGAGTTGCTTAAACTATCTCATTGAGAAAGTTTCACAGTTGGATGCCTCTATTACACCTATAGTTTTTGCATGGAATGACCACAATTCCATGGGTTTAGATCAGGTAAGAGGCTATCCCTCAATATTTTGATTCTCAACTATATAATATTTATATTGAATTCTAAATATGTCTACGAATTTCATATTTTTTTTCCAAAACATGCCTTTATAAAATTACTCTTGTGATCTTCAAGCAAAGTATTACAATCATATATAGAACAGTGAATCTATGAATATTTTCCTTTTGTTCCATTGAAATCCATTGTGACTGTCCTAAATATTGTAGCTATGAGTTTTATGATAAAATAACTATGATATCAATGAATGATCTATTAGGTCTCAGAAGTGCAGGTTTTTAGACCATAAGGGGATGGCAATCCCTTAATACACCTTTGGCTCACTGGTGCAGGGGCACCTACACCTTATTTTCAAATTCTGGTTATTTGATGTTGATCATAAGTGGTTAGTAGGTTAGATTAAGGTTTTTTGGGTCTTATTATGCTAAATAAGGTCTTGTACAACCATTCACCATGTAAGGAGTTTTTGTTTTTGAGTCAATTGTATTTAGATGTCAAAAACTGCATAAAAATACAAAATGTTGTTAATCAAAAAGTGTCAAATGTAGTTTAAGAGAATATTAAGGGTCTTAGAATTTAAAAATTAGTTATGTACGTTGGATGGGTAGTTTTATATGGAAAAATGTATATAAGACTCTAAAAGGATTGAAGAATAGGGAGAGGATATTGATAGAACATTCCAATAAAAAATACAACATTCATTTTCTGCATAATTTTAGAGTTTCTAAATTTTTCTTCCTATGTATGATCTCGTACAACCACCAAATGATCTGAAACATATTGTTTCATGTAGATATATGATTTACGTTCCATTTGAACTCACCTTGAGAGTCAATTTTAGAGGAATTTTTCATTCATTTTTTGAAATTGTCGAGTAAAAACTAAAGAAACCATGTGTGGTGATTGAATAATGATTTAGGTCATTCCTCCTACTATCAAATCCTATTGCTCAGAGGAATGGAATGTATATTGTTAGTGTAGGTATTTTTTATCTATTTGGATTTATAACCAATTAGTTTGGTGGCTTTGGAGTAATGCCCTAGGGCTGGTAACCATGTTTTTCATGTGAAAATAAGGTATCAATGAAGGGTTTTTATGAATTGTTGAGGGAATTGGGCTTATGATGTTTTTGTGAGTCTGTACAGACCCAAATAAACCTGTTTGAGTCATTGGTTGTGTTTTGTGAGCATGGTATATAGGAGATTAATTAAAACCTAGGTGTTTGGAATGTAAATGGAGGGTTGGTGAGGTCAACATTGTAAAAGCCTTAAATCTAGAAATAAATCATGGAATCTGGTGTTTTGGCACATGACAAATGAATTTCCAATGAGTTTTTGTGAGAACTAGATGTTTAGGAGATGTTTCCTTTGTAAAAATGGGCTATTTTGGTGCCTAAAGGCAAGGGTGTTGTATTGGCTCTCATAATTTTTGCAAAGAAACCATATGGAATCTATATCTCTATGCTATATTGGAAATGCCTTTCAATTTCAAAAAAAATAGTTTTTTATCTCTTGTTCTACAATTTTTACCTTCTTTTTTTAAATCCAAATTTTTCCTGATTTTTTCCAAACTTTTTCTTAATTTTTTTTTAAAATCTTATACTTTTTGTTTGCCTTTTTTTTCCAAAATATTTTTGCTGCTATGGATCCTAAAGCAATAATAAAACTCTTGAAATTTTGTTCTTTTCTCAAAAAATTCTGATTATTTACAGTTCCAAGCTTCTGTACTTGCCCATACAGGGTTTCCTTGTTCTCTTTTGCATTCAATTAGGTGGTTGGGTGAGTTAAATTCAATTTGTTTCTAATTTGGTGGATTTTTGAATAATTTTGTGCATTTTGTAGTCAAATTGTTGAAATGGGCCTGTAAAGACAAGGTTGAAGGTTTGTGAGTCTACAAAAATAGATTTTCACGCATTCCACCTATTGTGAATTTTATGCTTGGAAAGGCTCTGTTGAATACTTTTTACCTGAATTACTCATTTGGATTTTATTTTTCTTGATGGTTAAACTACATGTTGAGCAATTTTATCAAAGTAGCATGAAAACAACAACTCCTTGATGCCAATCATAATTGTGTTGAAGTTGAGGTAATATAATAGTTGTTGTGGACAAAAAATTATAGCTTTTGCATTCTTTACTTGACTTATATTAAATTTTCATGATGATTAAACCACATACATGGAAATTATATCAAAGCACAACAAAAAGGAAAAGAACCTATCAATAGAGCTCTCGATAAAGCTACAAAAATTTAGGACAATGTTGACAGTGATTATGCTGAATTCGAGGAGTATATGCATGATATTGATAGTACTATGAAATGTTACTTTTCCTTGATTCTGAAACCCTTCATGTATTAATGACTGTTATGATCCCAAACAATGAACAAACTTATATAATAGTGAATAGATAACTAAAACATTGAATGCAACCTGTAGAACAATCATTGTACCTACTTTGTCACTTTTTAGTGGGGATTGTTGGCACTTCAATACTTTATGATGCTTTACTATGTTTTAGGGAATTGTAATTGACCTTGCCAACATCTTGAACTTAGTGTGTTGCTTCTTTCATTGGATGATACCCTTTTGTTCTTTCCTTCTTGGATTTGTTGTTAACTCTTCATTATGGCGCTTGTTGTTATTAAAAAAAGTTTCTTTTGATATTCTTGTCAATTTCTCTTAATGTCTTCTTGTTGCTTAGTAATGATATTTTCTGCTCAATCCATTAAACTCATTGTTATAGCCATAAGACTCACTTCCCTTGCACTAAATTCATTGCTACTACTACTTGTTCATTGGACATCATTCCTTACATATTTTTGCATACTCTTAAACTATTTTCTAATAGCCAAAGGCTCTTTCTCTATTATTTATGTGACCTCTACATCCAACCTTATTTGTTACTCCTTTACTACTGCTATGAAAGCCACAAAGAAAGACTACATTATTTCCTCAATGACTTCTCTTAATGGTCGTCACATGTTGCCTTGATACATTTTTTTTTTTTACTTCTTTTATATGTCATCATTGGTAGGGTTATGTTTCAAAGCTTTAATGCCACCATTTTTGTACATCATAATGTATTTCACCTTCACCTTGCAGCAACAGTAGTAGTGCTCTCATATTGCATTCTTTTTTTTTGTGCATTAGCTACCTTTTTTATGTGTAATAGTGTTGCCATAACCTTATGTATCTAGTATGTGTGCATGGTAATTTAGTGTTTATATTTGTGGCCTTTGTATCTGATTAGCATGAAGCTAATAGTAACATTGTAAGCATTGCTATGAGTGTTGGTCTTTTAGTAAATTAGATTGATCATTGCAATTATTTTTGAAATTTTCCTTTTGAAATTATTTTAACACACACATGCAAGTAATATTTAAGTAAGTAATGGTTGTTTTATTATGAAAACAAGGGTAATCATTACCTATCTAATATAATGTGTTATTTTTATTTTCCTTTTGCAAAAATGTATTGATAAACTCAAAGAAGGGGATAAAGCTAGGGTGTTGGATCCTTTTGATGGTGATTTTGTGGGCATTGGGCAGATTGACTCCCTATATATTGTACATGGAGTCAACTTGAAAGGAACAAGAGATGCAAATGTAAACATTTTAAAGTTCACAAGTATCATACCCCTTGTTTATGAAGACAAAATAGATGGAGTTGTTTGTCTGAAAGAGAAAGAGGGAACCTTCACACGGTGGCCACTAAAATATTTGCAAAAAATGACATAGTTGAACATGTTTATCATGTACTAGTTAATGTTAGACATCTTGGTTCACTGCTTTATGCAGTATTTTGAATGTGTTGTTCAAGGATCTTAATTATCATGGTGTATTTGAAAGAGTTGGAAACTCTTAGATAACTTTGAAAAATTTCATAATATTTACATATATACTCTTAGACAACTTTGAAATCTTGTAACTTGATATATATATATATATATATATGCATTAATTTTTTTAGTGCAGATTACCTTTATTTATCATGATGTTGAATCAATATTTTAATTCTAGTATGTTGTAGCTTGTTCGTATATGTAATACTTTTATTTTCTTTTATGTTTTAGTTAAAGTTTAACATTATATTATTTTTTCATTATAAAATGTGTGGTATTTAATAAATTATTCATCTCATGACTATATTTACTACCAATTAATGGAAACCAGTAAATAAAAATGACTAAATATATGACTAAATAAATCACTACCATGACTAAATAAATGAATAAATTAATGAATAAATCAATGACCAAATCAATGACCAAATTAATGACTAAAATCAATGACTAAATAAATGACTAAAATTGTTTAGTCATAAATTTAGTGGTGTTATAAATGACTACAAATAAACCACTAATAGTCATGTGACTAAAGTTAGTCATTTATATGCAATTTTTAGTAGTTTATTTAGTCATATATTGCTATTTGTGTACTAGTGTGCTCTAGATTGATCTCATGAAGTCACATAAAAATTATAGGATGTGAATCTTGTTAGGTGAAACATAGTGAAATGACCTCTAATTTATACATATGTTAACATTAATTCCAAAAATTCAAATAATCCAAGCTGATATGTGAATATGAATTTGAAATCATTAAAATACTACCAAAAACATAGTTTAGATTTAGGTGCTAGGCCTAAGTGATGACCCATTCACCCTATGGTGAATGGATCCTAGGTCACTTACCTAGGACACACATTCTTCAAGGATGAGTGTTATGTTTAGGAATTTATGAATTTCGGTTTTCCTCCTTAGAAATTGTAATTAATTAGTCTTGGATTTGAATTAAAGGATTCGATTAAGGACAATTAAACTCAATTAATTAATGAAGCCTTAGATAAGTGTGAAAGTGTAAAGGGGTACACTTTACAACACTAAAAATAAGGAAAAATTAAGTCCGTTTTAATAAATAAGGTCCTAAACTTAATTTGAATATGTAAAATATTATTACAACATTAAATTAAGGAATAATTTAGTTCATTTTAATTAATTCCAAATTAATGTGAAAAATGGATACTTTTTCCTAGACTACATTTAGTCCCCACTTTAGTGAGAGGATGATGCCATGTCAAACTCACATTAAAGTAGGCATTCAAGACATATGTATACAATAATGAAAAATATATTCATTCATACAACATCAAATACCAAGAAGATCAAGCCTCGACTGTCTAATGCATTGGAAAAAATAGCTAATCTTTTTTCTGTGTTCTCACTTCGGGGTAGTGGAACCTCAAACTATCCACTAGGTGAGTATCACAACGAGTGGAAAACATTATTGAAGCTATCCCTCTAACAAATTCAATAAGGTGATACAAGACAGTATTTTGTGATTCATAAGGCTCAACAAGTTGTGTTATGATAAGCACCTATGAACAAGGCAAGGTTCTACTGGAAAGCAAGGTGTGTTATTCTTGGTGGCCTTCAAGAGGGTTTTGGGCTCCATAAGGCTTAACAAGTTGTGTTATGCTAAGCAACTATGAACAAGGAAAGGCTCCACTCGAAAGAAAGGTGTATTATGCTTGGTGGCCTTGAAGAGGGTTTCAAACTCCATAGGGCTTAAAATATGAGTTATGCTAAACACCTATGAACAAGGCAAGGCTCCACTGGCAAGTAATGTGTGTGATACTTAGTGGCCTTGAATTTAGGGGTTCAATCTTCACAAGGTTAAAAATTTGTATTATGATAAACACTTATGAATAAAATGAAAATAAAGGTTTGTTCAAAGGGATTTTTCTTGATTTGTGTAAGGTCTTCTTCTTAGTGAACATTGTGCCTAATGTCTCCAAGAAAGGACAAGTTGAGAGTAAAATATTTGCAACTCTTAGAGGAAATTTGTACGCTAAGAATTATCGCACTCTTAGAGGGCATCAAACCCAATGACACCACCAAGAAAAGGACACATCATAGGAAGAAAGAAAATAACACCATGAAACATGATAAATGTTGAAAATATTGTTAATGTATGCCCCCACTTTAAACAAATTTCTACACTCTTGCTGTGAAAAATTTCTTAAAGTAGCCAATGTTCAATCCTAAGACATGATGAGAGCTTACTCAAATAGCCCTATTCCAAGTCATATGTTCTTGAAATGAAGCTACATCATGCAAAAGGAAGGAGGGGTTACCCCCAAAAACACATAAGGGATCTACAGATTCAAGGTCAGTATATATTTTCTACAATGTTGTTATAAAGCTCAGAAATGTCATCATTCTGAAAATACTTGCAAAATAGGAAGAATGACACATAAAGAGCTAAAATAAAGAAAAAATATTTTGGGTCAACATGGAAGAGGCCTAAATGCTCGATTCCTTGTGTCATCCGCAAAAGGAAAACACCTGACGAGTGAAAAAGATATTTTTTTTACAACATATAGAAGAACCTAGGTACAAATAGAGGAATGCACAAAAAGAGAGAGATACATAAAATAAAATATTAAGGGGGGATCACATTAGACACATGCAATCACACAAAGAAAATGAAAAACAAAACAATGCAAAGGACTAGTAAGGAACATGTGAATCAACCTATAGCAGGTCGTTCACATCCCAATATTTTTTAGTATATGCGGAAGGTGGAGAACTAGCCAAAGGGACAATATCAAGTGTCAAAATAGGATACCCACCAAGCTCAACACTCTTATTAGTAGGGTCATCTTTTAAGATCATAGAAGAGGAAAACATTTGATTCAATTCATTATGCACTTCCTCATCAATCTTAGCAATTTCCATATCACCATCTAAATGAATCACAACATGAGCTTGAATGATAATGTCCATAGGAGGTTTTTGTCATTTATGCTACAGTGAGGGTGAAGTGACATCATGCCTTGCTAGAGACAAGTTTGGATTTTTATTTTCTATGTTCTTTTCTTCTTTCATTTGCAACAAACGAGCAATACAACGATGTCTACACCTACACTCTAGTATTTTGATTTCTTCTCATTCTATTTTCAATTTGGATTCGTGTAGGAATGAGTTTATTAACAGTGGTTTATTTTCTTTCCTTAAGGGATGAATGAAAGGAACAATAGGAGGTGTAGACACTGAAAAATGTCCTAAGTCTATGAACATCATTTTTCCTAGTCATCATCTTTCAATAATTGAATAATTTTAATTATTCAATTATGTTCGATCATATTCCTTTATTAATTAAATAGTTTTTAATTATTTAATTGATTCACCTTCTCATTTCTATCTTGATCAATTAAAATTATTTAATTGCATCACTAATACCCCTTTCTTCAATAATTAAATAAATCATTATTTATTTAATTATTTATCTTTTATCACATGTCTATAGTCAGATAATAATAATTATTTGACCTTTTATTTTTCTATAATTAAATAATTAACGAAATTATTTAATTATGTGTCATTCTTCTCCTTTAAATAATTGATCCTAATCAATTATCCATATTTAATTTATATCTCCTCCTTTAATTAAATTTATGAATTTAGTTAAATCTCCTTTTTCATTTCCTCCAAATAAATGATTTAAAATAAATTATTTATTTGCCACTTGTCCTTCTCCTCCATTTTCGAATAAATAATTTAAAATAAATTATTTATTTGCCACTTGTCATCCTCTTCCATTTTCGAATAAATAATTTAAAATAAATTATTTATCCCTCTATTTTGGTCAAAGATCCCCTGTCATTATTTCATGTCATAGTCTGCATGTCCTGCATGTCTGTCATAGCCGTCAGGCGTCATAGCCGTCGGCGTCATATCTTTTCCATGCATGGCATATTCTGGTTGCATCAATTCTCAACCGTAGATCTTGGCATCTTTCTAGAAACTTGATCTTGGCCATCCATTTCGTAACTTCCCTCTCATGAATCCTCATCCGTTGATCTTAGAATCTTTCTGGAAGATCAATCTCGTCCGTCCATTCGAATGGTTGTCTATAAAAGAAACCCTTCCCCTCCATTTTCAATTTAACAGTCATTATCTCCAACTTTCTTGCTTACTATTTGCAGGTATTTGCACAACTTCATCAACAAATCTGAGGGCATTATTGGCATAAGAAGAAATAGGAGAGACAAGAGAAAGAATCAACTTCAAAGGGGAGTGTTTTATTTCATTTGCTTTCATTTTGATTGCTCTCTTTGTTTGTATTCTCTTGTTTAGATTGAGATAATAGTTTAGAAGTGTTGGCTGTCACTTTATCTATTCTATTTGATTTTTTCCATTCTTACATTGGTGAACCCGACGTGAATCGAATAATATTGCAAAAAATCGTTTGTTTTCTTGTTTGTTTGGTTGTTTTACAGGTTACAACCAAGAATTCATACGAAATCCCGTCATCTTCTTTTGAGCATAGAAAAATGGGCACATAAATCCTTTAAAAATGATCATCTGGGTTTTGTATCCCTCGTTTTCAGCTTTCCGAAACTTCAAACGGTTTAAAATTTCGTTAAGATTTGAGAAAGTTATGGCTATTTTAATATTTGCTGTTTTTTTAGTTTAGCTGTTAAAACCCGCGTTTTCTTTTGCCTATAACATTTTTTTCATACAGAATCTTGGAAAAATAATTTCTGGGTTTTGAAGGTTTGAATTTTAGCTTTCCATGGATATAAACCAATTGAAATTTTGTTAAGTTTTGATAAAGTTATGATTATTTTAATTCGCTGGTGTCAGTTTCTTTTGAGTTACTAATCTCTTGTTTTTAGCATGTGACACAGCTTAGAGGGAGTCTAAAAAAATTATTTCTTTAGAAACAAAAAACGAGCTTTTCATTTCTTTAGGCATAATTAATTTTATTTGTTTTCAACAACTACAACAAATTGTATGCACACTCATTGGTTAAAATGAACATGCATTTCATTTCATGGGATTAAAATGAACACAAATTGCATGCACACTCATGGCTTAAAATGAATATGCATTTCATGTCATTGGTTTAAAATGAACTTTGTTTGTTTCATATCAAGTTAAATTTTTAAAATAAATAAAGTGTCTTCTATGTCCTCCTCACATTATCATTCGGTAATTAAAATTTATAAGTGTCTTCAATTTTGTGTTACCCTTTGATGCAATAATCGAAGTATCCTCTCCCCTTGCACATTTATGCGATCTTGGGTGTAAGAGAAACGGTTATTGCCTCTAGAACTTGGGCCTTCCTTGGTGGGAAAAAGTACTCACCCCAAGACGACTCAAACCGGCAACGGAGCTTTTTGGCCAAGCTACCCCCGACCGGTATATAAATGTGAATCCTAAGGGAAAGCCTAGGATTACAAGTGCGGATGTGTCATACGGACCAAGTAGTACTCCCCAAAACCCTGTTGAGCGTAACCTCTTCAGGCTGGAGTGCCTCCTAAACGGAGCTTAATCTTGTGCCCCATGTATGGCCACTCGAACAGGGGTTCCGAACTAAAAACCTTTGTGTAGTTGCCAAAATCCTTCTATTTGCTAGCGCAGCAACGGTCGTTGTGAAGGCATCCACATTCTCGCAATTCTTAGTAGAGGTGATCAACCTGCCATGGGAGTTTTATGGAGGTTGGAAGCTTGGTTGGCCTGAGAAGTGAGTGCAATGTAAGGGGGAGCCCGTGCAGCCAAGCTTCTGGATTCACATGCTAAGAATAAGTGCGGTTGGGGAAACCCACGTGGAATCTAGCGAATATTGTCCTTGCTTAACCTAGGGTTGTGCTTGTCTTCATTGTGCATGTTTTCAAATTTTCAAAGACAAGATATTGTGTTTGCCGGGTGTTTTTCTAAGACATTGAGACAAATAAACACCTTTCACAGACTTGGAAATGAACATTCAACTTGAAACAATTCCAAATTTCACAGTCTAAAAGCCAAAACCAAACTTGTCCAATTTGATATCAAACAACCTCTATCGAAAACCAAAAAAAAATAAAAAATTGCTCAAATATTCCATTAGCGACATCTTTAGTTTGCATTCACCCATAGGTTCATCCTTTCATATCATATCCTTGGTAATAAGGTCATTATCATTCCACCATTACTTAATCTTGGTCTTAGGTACATTGGCACTTTGCATCCTTATATCCTTGAAAATCACAAAAAAAATAGAATAGTTTCATATCCATTTTGCATTGACACCTTGCATTTTTCATCCAAAGGTCACAAGTTTTGTATGGTCCTCATCCATCATAATCCAAATTCATGACCATGTCTTCACTTTACCTTGATCTTCTTCGTAGTCAAGCTGAATATCAATCAATCCAAAATCGTCAATACCAACCACTCACATACCCTTCTTACCAACAATCCATAAGCCTTAGTCCTTCATCCATCTACCCTCACTATCAAGAATCCCTTAGCACAATCCATACCATTAATCCCCCAAAAATGTCCATTAATCATCCCTATCCTAACTTTGACAAGGGAAACCAACCTTCCACTAGTCCATTCCAATCCTCCACATCCTATCACAATCCATCATCCACTAATCCATTCCAATCCTCCACATCTTATTCTAATCCATCATCCACTAGCCCATTTCCATCCACTCCATCCCAAGCTCTATTTGGTCATGAAAATACATTTGGTCAGGGTCTCCAAAACCACATCACATTGCCTACACCTTGGGATACATGTCAAAATAAAATTCCAAAGCATGACATCATAGCTTCACCTTCATGTCAAGATCAAAGTAGTTCATCCCATGATCCCATCCTTAAGTCCATCCAAGAAGTCCTTCTAGATAATCATGGCATCTAAAATACACCTATCCTTGTTCAAGAATCTATTCACAACAATGTTGTCCAAGATACACCTATTTTTGACCAAGATCCTACCATTGAACAAGAAATCCAAAATGATCCTCTTATTGACCTTTATGCCATTCATGATCAAACATTTGAAGATGATCTCATCCAAACACAAAACACCTCTATTTCCCAAAATGAGACACTTGCCTCCTTTGGACACATAGATAATCAAATCAATGATATGGATAACATCAAAGAAGAACATAAAGTAGCTACTATTGATCATGTCAAACAAGAACATAAAAATGATACTATGGATCAAGAAGAACATAGAGAAGCTATCATTGATCAAGTCAAAGAAGAAGATACACAATCTACCATGGATCAAATAAACATCCCAAATGGTCAAGAAAAAACAAGCATGAAAAATGATAACACAAAAAAATCCTATCAACTAGGAGCATCTACTTTTTTCAAAGCGGGCTTTCTTAGAGATGAGAAAATTTCGAGTAATGGTTTCCAACTACATAATGATGGGTTCGCATCTTGCTTTCAAAACAACAAATACCCCATCGCAAACAAAATATGTCAAAGTATGCAGTATCAAGGAAGAGGACTAGGCCTACATGAGCAAGGCATTCGAGAACCAGTACAATTTTATGAAAATCCTAGACATTAAGGTCTTGGTTATTCTTCAATCAAAGAATCAAATGATGTTAGTGGTACCTCCTTGATATTGGGGGCAACTTTATCTAATATAAACATCAAAATGGGGGCCATGAGTAGTCCTTGTCATAAGGTTGTTGCCAACAATCCTTCCATCCACACCATAAACCATCATTCCAACATGAATAAATCTTCCATTTGGAACCAACAAAAAGAAAATTATTATAAATCCAAAATTCAAAATCAAATGTCAAAGGCCATTGAATCAAACAAAAATTCATGTGGACAAATGAAGTTAAAATGGATCCCAAAGAAAATATTTCAAATCCAAAAGTCAATCAAAATATGGAGCCACAAGAAAAGAGGACTCCCACATATAGTAAATGTCCACCTCCTTTAAAATGGTCATCAAGAAAGGCATATAAAAATGTTGGTTCCAAACACTATCCTAATCAAAATTCCAAACTCCATCATCCACCATCCCAAGTTTGGAAAATAAAAATTGCTACATCTAAAACACCAAATATTCCATCCACACCTACCATCATCCATCATAATCTTGCATCTCGCCTAAAGTCTAGAAATCCTACTTCACAAATCCATCACATCTTGGCAACAACCCTTTATCATAAGGACTCCCATGGTACTCTATCACAATGTGCGTATTTTGATAAGGCCAACACTAGTATCAGAGAGGATCACAATGACATTGATCAATTGTATGCAAGTGCTATGATCTTGACAAGACAATTACTCCATAAAGGTCACTATTGGCATATCATGACACCAGTATCTACATCAACACCATCAAAAGATTCAGAACAATCAACAGTCATCCAAACTATCAAATCGATATAAAAAGTCAAAAAATATGTCACCTTGATGAAAACCTAGCAAGCAGGCATCTTGTGTGACATCATCAAAAGGAAAGAAAAAAAAATAGTAAAGAGAAAAAAATTCGTCCAATAGTGAAAACCATTTTTTATGGCGCTTTGGATAAGTACCATGATGAAAACCTGGCAAACAGGCGTCATGTGTAAGAGAAATTATCTATGTGGATTATTACACTTGGGGGCAAGTTGTCTCATCTCCCATGCCTTTCTCATAGCATTTCCATCTATCTATCCAATCCATATCATTTCCATCCATTTTTCCGCCTACCTTGATCTTGATAAGAAATGGGGTACAAACATAAATCATGCTTTGGAAAAAATTTGGACATGTCTATCCTTTGGTCATACACTACCCATGAAATATCATGTCATTTCCTTCATAGAATTTATCCAAACCCATATCTTGGAGAAAAGAAATTGTTCCTATGCGAAATATTCCTTGGAGATCATATCCTAATTCTTCCATCCAATAATCCTCATGTCTCTTATCCTTTGCCAAAAGCAATCCATTATCTCTTCATACCTATTGTTGGACCTGGTTTCCCTTGTCGTCGGTTTAAGGATTATAACTCACTTATCCAAGTGCCCTCTATAATCCCATCTGGTCCTAGGGCTATTCATTCCAAATGCAATGAGTCTAATCCATACAATCTTACTATGAAACCTACCACATCATCCAAAACATTCCTTGGCTTTGTTCCTAGCCCTGCTGCAAACCTTGATCCTTTAGTCACATAATCATCACCCTCATGTTGTTTCGGGATGTGTCTTTCCCCTATCAAACAACATTGTCATCATCATCATCACCTATCAATTGGTTTTCAGCTTGACTAGGGGGAAGATCATGTTTGTCCTTAGATTCGTGTGCATGCCTTCCTAGTTGATTGTCCTGAAAAAATCCAAAAAACCATAAAATGTCCTGAAAAATCCAAAAAACCATAAAATGTCCTGAAAAATCCAAAAACATCAAAACCTTTCAAAATCCAAAAAAAAACCAAAATATTTCAAAATCCAAAAAAAAATCAAAACATTTCAAAATCCAAAAAAATCAAAAAGCTTCAAAAATCCCAAAAATAGAGTCTGAGTCTGAATCAGTTTTGTTAGAGTGTTGAACTACATTGCCTCTGCGCGTTTGCTACGTAGGCAAGACTCATCTTAAATGAGCCCCCGAGGCATTAGGTCAGTCCCTTTAGGTTGTCCAAATAAAATCATGACCTAGTATTTTGTCAAATAAGACAAATTCAAGTCGTGTCGAACTACAAGGTCTCTGTGCACTGCTACGTAGGCAAGGCCATCTATCGATGAGCCCCCGAGGCCCCCTAGGTCAAGTCCTTTAGGGTTCATCGAGTTGGGTCGTGTGCTTGATCTGAGAGCAATCATCATTCAAACTACATCAAGAAACAACAAACAAATTAAATCTTTCATCAATCAATTATCCTATCATCAACTCAATCAAGTCACTAGTCTTATATCGAAATGGGGCATCATGTCATTTGTCTCATTTGGTCTTATCTCTTGTCTTTTATTAGGATACATCCTTCCTGGGATTAGACTTTCTCAACCTTGTCATTTACCTTAAGCAGGATGTGTCCTTGCAGCTAGGTGTCATATCAACACTTGTCACTTGGTCAACTTTATCAGATGTGTCCTCTACCTAAACAGGATGTGTCCTTCCTGCGGTTGGGTATCATCACATCACTTAGTCATATTCATCAAATCTTTGTCAAACAATCAAACAATCTTGTCAACTTTGTCACTCAATCTTTCCTTAATCAGGATGTGTCCTTCCTGGAATCAGGCATTATCATTATCAATCAACTTTGTCACACCACTCAATCTTATCAGCTTGGTCAATCAATCTTGCCTTCATTAGGATGTGTCCTTCCTGAGGCTAGGCATGGTCAATTAAATCACTTTATCGATCCTTATCAACCTATCAATCAACTCGGTCATCTTGGTCAACCTAATCAACCAGTCAAACAATCATCATTATCACTAGAAAACACTCTCTTGGCAAACACTTTGTTGGTATGGATTTTCTTATCTTTTTGATTGGTTTTGGGTCATGTTACTAGTCTCCTCGAGGATGTCCTATCAATGGATTTAGAGGGACGATGATGGATTATGGCCTCTTTTCTCTGTTTGCTGCCTGTGGTTTGTCTTGGCAAAAAGACTGGGACAATCGGGTCCCTAGTATGAGCTGGGGCATTCCTTGTCTTTTTTTTGATTGTTTGTCTCTTCCAAATGGTCACCTTGCACACCTTGGTTTATGTCATATCATGGTGTTTGTGGTCCATTTGTGACATTTTTGATGCCCAATGATGATAAATATAACAATGTCAGCGTGAAAGTTGGTTCCCTTATCATTTCATGTCTATCTTTTTTCCCCTTTTCACTCTAACATCCCATCTCCCTTATTTTTTCCATGCTAACATCCATCTCCTTCATGCTAACATTTATTCCATCTTTCATCCTCTAGTCTTCTCTTCCATTTCGAGAGCACACTCCTATTCTTTGAACCTACATGTCCTCTCGAGGGGGCATACCACAACCCTCTTGGTCATCCTTCCCCTTTCTCTTTACACTGGAGCATATTTCAGAATTAAATTTCTTTGACACAATGCGATGAACTACATTATGTCAAAGAGGGGCAAAATGTAGACACTGAAAAATGTCCTAAGTCTATGAGCATCATTTTTCCTAGTCATCATCTTTCAATAATTGAATAATTTTAATTATTCAATTATGTTCGATCATATTCCTTTATTAATTAAATAGTTTTTAATTATTTAATTGATTCACCTTCTCATTTCTATCTTGATCAATTAAAATTATTTAATTGCATCACTAATACCCCTTTCTTCAATAATTAAATAAATCATTATTTATTTAATTATTTATCTTTTATCACATGTCTATAGTCAGATAATAATAATTATTTGACCTTTTATTTTTCTATAATTAAATAATTAATGAAATTATTTAATTATGTGTCATTCTTCTCCTTTAAATAATTGATCCTAATCAATTATCCATATTTAATTTATATCTCCTCCTTTAATTAAATTTATGAATTTAATTAAATCTCCTTTTTCATTTTCTCCAAATAAATGATTTAAAATAAATTATTTATTTGCCACTTGTCCTTCTCCTCCATTTTCGAATAAATAATTTAAAATAAATTATTTATTTGCCACTTGTCATCCTCTTCCATTTTCGAATAAATAATTTAAAATAAATTATTTATCCCTCTATTTTGGTCAAAGATCCCCTGTCATTATTTCATTTCATAGTCTGCACGTCCTACATGTCTGTCATAGCCGTCAGGCGTCATAGCCGTCGGCGTCATATCTTTTCCATGCATGGCATATTTTGGTTGCATCAATTCTCAATCGTAGATCTTGGCATCTTTCTAGAAACTTGATCTTGGCCATCCATTTCGTAACTTCCCTCTCATGAATCCTCATCCGTTGATCTTAGAATCTTTCTGGAAGATCAATCTCGTCCGTCCATTTGAATGGTTGTCTATAAAAGAAACCCTTCCCCTCCATTTTCAATTTAACAGTCATTATCTCCAACTTTCTTGCTTACTATTTGCAGGTATTTGCACAACTTCATCAACAAATCTGAGGGCATTATTGGCATAAGAAGAAATAGGAGAGACAAGAGAAAGAATCAACTTCAAAGGGGAGTGCTTTATTTCATTTGCTTTCATTTTGATTGCTCTCTTTGTTTGTATTCTCTTGTTTAGATTGAGATAATAGTTTAGAAGTGTTGGCTATCACTTTATCTATTCTATTTGATTTTCTCCATTCTTACAGGAGGTTGTTCAACCACTTTCTCTTTATCTTTATAAACTTGTTTGACTTTAGGAGGTACAAAGGGATTGGTTTGGTTATCTTGTTGTCTCTTATAGGAAGTGGGTGAAGGATTTATAATTTTCTTATCTTGGATAGTTGGAAGGGATTTTGGTTCAATCATGGGTTGAGGCATATTGCTAAGGAATAATTTTACTATACATTTTGCCTTAAAATTTTGGTAGGATTTGAAAAATAAGTCTTCATGGGTTCTAATAGGTTCAATAGGCTCGGGCCAAAATAAATTCAATTAAAATTTTCCTTGGGAAGACACAAGATTATAGCCACTACGATGCACATTAAATATCTCATTTCCAAAGGGAAACTTCAAATATTTATGCACAATTGACAAGATTGCATTTATGGAGTGAAGCCATGGATAGCCTACCTTCACATGAAATTGGTTTGACATCGGGATGATGGTGAATGAGAAATTTAATGTTTTTGGTCCAACCTTTAGAGGAAGATTTATCAAGCCAATCATAGGGCAAGAAAAACCATTATGCGTTTTGATCCATGCTTTCATTTTTCATATATATCTTCATAAAGCTCATGCACAAATAGGAATTCTTCAGTGATCATGTTCTCTATAAAGACAAGATCAATTAATATCCCATTGGTAGGCTTGTCATTGATTCTTAGATCTATGTAAAGAGAACCATTAGATGCATGTTTAACTATGTCTTGTTGTGAGAAAGAAATATCAATCCAAATTTTGGTTTAGCCCTTACAAGGTCTAGCTTCAATAAATGCCACTACTTTATCCATTTGGTACTCATTGTCATCTTTTGTGTTTTTATCATCCGTGTCAAAATTTATCCCATCATTCTTTGTTTCACTATTTTGACAAATGAAATGGTGTGTTTTGGCATGGGATTGGTAAATATTTGTAAGTTTTTATTAGGAGGAGCTATAGACTTATTACCTTGATCGTCCACACCTCCAATTTGAAGCTGATAAGAATCAATGAGGTCTTGTACAAGATTTGTAATATTATTACAATATTATATATCATGTCCATTATGTTGGTGAAAATGGAAATAAGCATTTGATCTATAGTTTGAAGGTAGTGGTTTATTAGGATCAAGGGCTTTGACAGGAGGTAAGGAAATCATATTCTTCAAGAGTTGCAAAATGATATTATGAAGGGTATCGGGTAGAGGAGTAAATTGTCTATTCCTATCCCCAAAGAAAAAGGAGTTTTTTGTCTCTATAGCAGCCACTTGGTTATTCGCTTGTTGATTTGTTTGAGGGGAATTAATTTGTAAAAAGGACCTATTCTATTTCTTGAAAGGTTGGTAACTATTTTGAGTTGTAGATTCATAATTTTTAGGATGGTTAAATGGAGTTTTAACTTCATGACTACTAACCGAATTTAGGTAATCATGAAGGGTTGTGAATAACTATGTGAAGGAGGGAAATCTCATCATCTCAAGATTTGTTTGAATTTTGTCTTGAAAATTGGAAATAAATATTCTTTGAAGGTCGAAGTAAGGAATCTTAATGTTTATTTGTGATTAAAGCATTTGATATTTCTCTATGAAATCTATAGTAGTTGTAAAAGGCATCAATAAGCTCATTGAATGAATAAATTGAATTATTCAGTAAGGAGAAAAACCACTCTAAAGCGGTATCTTTCAAGGATCTAGGAAATAGGTTAGCCAAGATTTTATCTTCAAAAATGAAATCACTACATAGGATTGTGTAAGCAGAAACATGGCTAACAAGATCTCCTTTCCTGCCATATTTCTCAAATCTAGGAACCTCTATACCTTGTGGAATTTGTGTTCTCAATATATCGAGGGATAACGGATTTTTCTTCATGTATTATGAAGGTTTTCCATTGTTGCTTTGATTTAGGGTGGCGATTTATTGTTGAAGGGATGACATGTTTTACAAAAGTGTGTTAATGATGGGATCGTTATTGGTTTTGTGAGATGGAGGTGAATAAGGTGGAGTGGTGTATGTACATGGAGGACAAGTGAATTGTAAATTTTTGAGGGAAGATGGTTGAGGAGATATGAGATTTGAATACACAAAGCTAAAATGATTCTTAATGGAAATACCTAAGGAAGTGTTAACATTTCTAGTAGGCTGGATTGTTGTTGTAACATGAGTAATAGTGTATATAGGAATAAAGATGGGGATTGTGGAAGGAGGAATTGAATTCCCTCCTTGAATTTGGGTATACCCCAAAGTTTGAACACAAATAGCCATAGTAGGCATATTTTTATTAGTGATATGGGCTATACTTTACATAATATGTATTCTATTTTCATCTTCAAGAATTTTCCTTATGTTATCTATAGCGAGAATGGTACTACTAGTCATGTTCTCAGAAGTCACCAAGTTTTGCAATTTCTCTAAGTCTTCATCTATTGATCTTATGTTTTCTTGCGGGATATGAGTAGCATCATTCACATGAGTTGTAGGTATTAATTCCATTGGAAATGAGGTATACATGCTATGATCCATAGAGGGTTGATCATCAACACTATTAGTGAAAGAGTTAGAAAACCCAAGATCCAAGGTGAATGGTGTATCACGGGATGACATGTGTCTTGAACTACATCTCATAAAAGTATTTCTAATAGGACACCAAGTCATACAAGTTTCAAAAGCTCAATTATGCACCCAAAATGGAAAGAAGGTGTAATGCAATGAGGTAATCTAGAATGTAAAATGCAATTTTTAGATTCCAAACAAGATAAATTCTCATTATGCTATGCAAAAACCTAAAACTAATGTCTTGTAAATGCAATTTTTGAATTCAACCAATACACTAATTTTATCAAATGAAGCTAAATATGACCAAATTGAAGAAACAAAAAAAAATTCACATAAATAGAGATCTGAGAAGAGAAAACATAAATGTAGAAATGAATGTTTTAATGCCAAAAAAAATAGCAAATGACCCTGATCAAGGACTTATTCACCATAAGGCAAATGGGTCTTGGTTAGGTTTTTAATTTAATTTTTTACATATTTCTAAGTTGATTTTAGTTATTTCCAGATTTTGATCTGAAACAGTGAGTTGTAGTTTTCTTTTTCTATGAAATTAATGTTGAATGCAATTGAAAAATGTGATAAAATGACAGCCTAGAAAAGTTAATTTGATATGCAATTTTTTTTTAATTTTCAAATGAAAATGTATATGATGCAATTCTATGTAAATTATATGCAAAATGATTGATTTTTTTTCTATTTTTCAGATTTAAAGAATCCAAATATGCAATCCTAAAACCCTTAAATGAAATGCAAGGTGAAACGTAAACTAAACACCCTAAATGATACTTAATTCAATACAATGAAATACGAATGAATGCCAAATATAAATGCAATGTGAAAAAGGACTCCAAAATAAGAAAATGCAATGTGAAAAAGGACTCCAAAATAAGAAAATGCAATGATCGAACTCAAGTTCACTGCAATAAAATGAAGAAAAAAATGTGCAGGTTATGTAGGAAAGGGGATTTACCAAAATTATAAAAAATAACCCTATTATCCACTATTTCATTCAAGAAATGAGATCCACACAATGAAATGACTATCAACCAAAAGGTGAGTCAAATAAAGATATGAATATGCAAATCTCTCTTTTATACAAGGATGGGGGTCTAGGTTAAATATTACTTTGGGAAGAAAGATTAAAACTATCAAATAAACTCCAAAATGCAAACTATGAAGTGCAAATGAAAGACTATACTCAAAACTACTGAAACCAACAATTAAAAGGAAAATCAGAGAAAGGGAAAATGACATGTACTATTCACCAAAAGTTCCTTTTTGAAGCTCATTAAGGACTCAGTCACCCTATGGTGAATGGGTTCTAGCTAGGGCTCTATAAAGATGCTTTATGGGTTCTTTTCTTTTGTTTCTGCACTCCTAAATTCTCGAGTTTCATAGTCAAAGAGCAGAAAATAAATCTTGTAGAAGATTTTTCATGAGATAAAAACTTTTCTTGAAACTTTTCTTTAATTTTTCTCTTCAAAGGATCTTCCACCTAAAACCTACAAATACAAGCACAAGAGGAGAAACATTTTTCTTTTGGTGATGGGGGTTTTCCTTGGTGAAATCACATTTGAGTATTTAAACTTTTAAATTAGATCAAATAGCATGAAGGAAATGATGAATGAACAATGAAATTTCACCACTCACCAAACCCTTGATTAAACATTGGAATGAAAATATGCAACTAGCATGAAGTGGCCTCAATGGATGTGAATCTTGATCTTGAAATTTGATTTGAAATGATGTCTTTGAATGCTTGGAAGGATCGTGAACTCTACACCACCATATTAGCTCAAACAAGTTGCATGATGCAAGAAATCATTTACATGATAATGGAATCTTGATTTCGGCAATAATCTTCAATAATTTTTCCCTTGAATACCTAGAAATATTCTTGAATTTCTCTAGCTTGATCTCATGAAGTCACATAAAAAATATAGGATGAAAATCTTGTTAGGTGAAATATAGTGAAATGACCTCTTATTAATACATATGCTAAAATTAATTCCTAAAATTCAAATAACGCAAGCCGACATGTGAATATGAAATTGAAATCATTAAAATACCACCAAAAACATAGTTTAGATTTAGGTCCTATGCCTAAGTGAGGACCCATTCACCCTGTGGTGAATGGGTCCTAGGTCACTTACCTAGGAAACACATTCTTCAAGGATGAGTGTTATGTTTAGGCATTTATGAATGTTGGGTTTCCTCCTTAGAAATTGTAATTAATTAGGCTTGGATTTGAATTAAAGGGGCTAGTTACAGAAAACTAAGCTCAATTAATTAATGAATCCCTAGATAAGTGTGAAAGTGTAAAGGGGTACACTTTACAACACTAAAAATAAGGCAAGATTAAGTCCATTTTAATAAATAAGGTCTTGAACTTAATTTGAATATGTAAAATACATATTACAATAGTAAATTAAGGCATACTTTAGTTCATTTTAATTAATTCCAAATTAAGTGTGAAAAAGGGATACTTTTTCCTACACTATAGTTAGCGCCCACTTTAGTGATAGGATAACCCCATGTAAAACTCACACTAAAATAGACATTCAAGACATATTTATGCGACAATGAAAAATATACTCAACCATAAAACTGTAAGGAAACTCAGGTGCGGAAACAGCTTCCTACACTAATCTCTTAAGGAAAGTATGGTGCAAATTCGTTTTAAACCCTTACAATTTCAGATTCGTTAATCTACTTAACAAAGATATTACAGCAATATACCATACATACAGAAAATGAAGAATGACACAATGATTTACCCTGGGGAAAACCTTTCGGTAAAAAACCCCAGCACTCCAAAACCTGCACAATGTATTATCTTCAACACAACGGTTACAACACACTTGCAATGCAAGTTCTTTCAGGAGATTTCCAACTCTTGAAGACAAAATGCGGCAGCATGAAAAAACGTTCCAACAATACACTCACATCACAAATCTTCGCAACCCTAAAAAACGCTTATATCATGCGCTTCCCTTTTAGGGCAACTTCCGAAGATAACTGTATTAGGGTTTTACTATCGTGGAAGAGTGTACAGTACTCAACTTTATCAGTTGCCACATGTCTTCACCTGTCATTGAATCTTCCAGACATAGCTCTTACGTGTCATAGGAATCCGTCATAACCGTTTCAGCCATGATCTCCTTACACACAATTCAAGATGCCGACACATTAAGTGGAGTGACACATCAACATGCAAACTAGACATGTACACTCACACTTAATTACATTATTTGCAAGAAATACATTTTACAAAACAAATAATAAGAATAGGAATTATCCAAGGTTGAGACACCTTATTCCTAACAAAAACATCAAAGACCAGGAAGATCAAGCCTTGACTATCCGATTTGGCACAAAACACATCTAATCTTTTTGTCATGTGCTCACTTTAGGGTAGTGGAACTTCAGTCTGTTCACTAGGTGAGTATCCCAATGAATGGAAAACCATATCAATTTTTTCCCTCTAACAAATTCAATAAGGCTTAACAAGTTGGGTTATGCTAAGCACCTATGAACAAGGCAAGGCTCCACTAGCAAGCAAGGTGTGTTATCCCTTGTGGCCTTAAAGAGGGTTTTGAGCTCCATAGGGCTTAGCAAGCTTCATTATGCTAAGAACCTATGAACAAGGCAAGGCTCCACTAGCAAGAAAGGTGTGTTATGCTTGATGGCCTTGAAGAGGGTTTTGGGCTCCATACGGCTTAACAAGATAACTTATGCTAAGAACATATGAACATGACAAGGATCCACTAGTAATCAAGGTGTTTTATGCTTGGTGGCCTTGAATTTAGGGGTTTAGGCTTCACAATGTTAACAAGTTGTATTATGCTAAACTCTTAGGAAAAAAATGCAAATAATTTGTTTCTCAAAGGTACTTTTCTTAATTCATGTAAGGTATTCTTCTTAGGGAACATTGTGCCTAATATCTCCAAGAGAGGATAAGTCAAGTGTAAAAGATTCACAACTTAGGGAATGTAGTTCATCACATCACCACTAAGACGAAAGTTTCACGATAGGAAATATCACACTCTTTGAGGACATCAAACCCAATGACACCACCAAGAAAAGGACATGTCATAGGAAGAAAGAAAATCGCACCATGAAACATGATAAATGTCAAAAGATATTGTCAATGTATACCCTCACTTTAAATAAATTTCTACACCCTTGCTTTGGGAAATTTTTTTAAAGTAGCCAATGTTCAATCTGAAGACATGAGAGCTTACTCGAAAAGCCCTATGCAAAGTCATATGTTCCTGAAATAAAGCTACATCATGAAAAAGGAAGGAGGGGTTTCCCCCAAAAACAAATAAGGGATCTAAAGATTCTAGGTCAATATATCTTTGCTAAAATATTGTTATAGAGATTGAAAATTTTATCATTCCAAAAGTACTCGTAGAATAGGAAGAATGAAGCATAGAGATTGAAAAAAAAGAAAAATATTTTAGCTCAACATTGAAGATACCTAAATGTCTTGATGTCTTGCGTCATACCGAAAACGAAAACACAAGACAAGTGAAAAAGATAAATGTTTATGACATATAGAAGAATGTAGGTACAAATAGAGGAATGCACACAAAGAGGGAGATACATAAAACAGAACGTTACGGGGGATCACATTACGCACATGCAATCACACAAAGAACATGAAAAGTAAAATAATGCAAAAGACTAGTAAGGCACATGTGAGTCAACCTATAGTAGGTCTTCTACATCCTAATATTGTTCAGTATATGCAGAAGGCAGACAACTAGCCAAAGGAAGAACATCAAGTTCCGAACTAGGAAATGTACCAAGCTCAAAAAGCTTATTAGTAGGATCATCTTTTAAACTCATAGAAGAGGAAAACATTTGATTTAATTCATTATGCACTTCCTCATCAATCTTGGTAATTTTCATATCATCATCTAAATTAATCAGAATAGGAGGTTGAATGATATTGTCCATAGGAGGTTGTTGTTTTTTATCCTACGACGAGGGAAAAGAGACATGATGCCTTGGTGGAGAAAATTTTGGATTTTTATTTTCTATGTTATTCTTTTCTTCTTTCGCTTGCAAAAAATAAGTTATAGTGTAATGTCTATGCATGCAGTCTCTAGCATTTCAATTTCTTCTCATTCTATTTTAAAGTTGGGTTTGTGTAGGAGTGGGTTTATCAAAAATGAGTTTTTTTTCTTCCTTTAAGTGAGGAATGGAAGGAACCATAGGATGTTGTTCAACCACTTTCTCTTTAGCTTTGTAAACTTGTTTGACTTTAGGATGCACAACAAGATTGGTTTGGTTATGTCATGGTCTCTTATAGGAAGTGGGTGAAGTATTTTTAATAGGTTTCTCTTGGATATTTGGAAGGGCTTTCAGTTCAATCATGGTTTCATCAAGGATAGGTGGCTCAATCATGGGTTGAGGCATATTGCTAAGGGATGATTCTGCTATATGCTTTGCCTTAAAAAAATTGTAGGATTTGAAAAAGAATTCTTCATGGGGTCTAATAGGTTCAATAGGCTTGGCCAAAAGAAATCCAATGAAAATTTCCCATAGGAAGACGCAAGATTAAAGCCACTATGATTCATTGTAAATATCTCATTTCTAAAGGGAAACTTCAAACATTAATGCACAACCAACAAGACAAAATTCATGGAGTGAAGCCATGGATAGCCTAACTTCACATGAAATTGGTTTGATGTTAGGATGATGGTGAATGAGACATTTATTTTTTTCAGTCCAACCTTTAGAGGGAGATTTATTGAGACAATTTCAAGGCAAGCAAAACCATTATGTATTTTGATCCATGTTTTCAGTTTGTCATATGTATCTTGATAAAGCTCATGTACAAATAGGAATTATTGAATGATCATGTTGTCTATACATATGGGATCAATTAATATCCCATTGGTAGGCTTGTCATTGATTCTTCCAACTATGTAAAGAGGACCATTAGGTGCATGTTGAAATATGTATTTTTGTGAGAAAGCAATATCAAGCAACATTCTGGTTTGGCCCTTACGAGGTTTAGCTTCAATAAATGCCACTACTTTATCCATTTGATACTCATTTTCATATTTTTTTTTTTCATCATCCGTGTCAACATTCATCACATCATTCTTTATTTCACTAGCTTTGACAAATGAAATGGCATGTTTTGGCATGGGATTGGTAAATATTTGTAAATTTTGATTAGGAGGAGCTATAGAATTATTACCTTGATCATTCACACCTCCAATTTGAAGTTGATTAGAATCAATGAGGTCTTTCACAATATGTGTAAGATGCTTACAATATTTTTTATCATGTCCATTTTGTTGGTGGAAATGGCAACAAGCATTTGATCTATAGTTTGAATGTAATGGTTTATTAGGATCAAGAGCTTTGACAAGAGGTAAGGAAATCATATTCTTGTTCAAGAGCTGCAACATGATATTATGAATGGTATTGGATAGAGGTGTAAATTGTCTATTCCTATCCCCAAAGGAAAATGAATTTTTAGTCTTTATAGCAGCAACTTGGTTATCAACTTGTTGATCTAGTTGAGGGGAATTAAGTTGTTAAAATCCCCTATTCTATTTATTGAAAGGTTGGTAATTATTTCCTAACTCTTGGATGTCCTGAATATCGTGCATTATGAAATTATTTCCATACCATGTCCCTCAAGTTCCTAGAATTAGGTACACAGATTATTCCTTTGAATCTTAACAATCCACTACGTTCAAGGTGATATACTTCATAATTTCAGTCTTGTAGAACATTCATGATCAGTGCTTTCTTGACTCTTAAAGTTAGTTTGGATTGATACCATCGAGGAGATATGTCTCCTATGACTTAAGGCATCAAAAAACCAATTCTCTTTTCCTTTTATATAAATGAGATTAAAATTATAATCAGATATCAACTCCAACAATCTTCTTTGCCTTGCATTAAGATTAGGTTGAGTAAAAAAATACTTAATACCATGGTGATCAGTCTTGAGTTCAAATGGTTTTCCCAACAAATAATACCTCCAAATTTGTAAAGCATGAACCACTATTGCTAACTCTGAATTATGTGAAGAATAATTTTGTTCATAGGTTTTTAGCTTCCTAGAATCATGGGCTATGACTAGCTCATCTTGCATTAATACACCACCCAATCCTTCCCCAAATGCATTTGTAATAATAACAAGGTTACCATCCAGATTTGGTAGCTTTAATATTGTTTTTGTGGTCAAATTTACCCTAGGTTGGTCAAATACTACTTGACACTTCTCAGAAAATTCAAAATTATTTCCCTTTCTTTGCAATAACGTGATAAGAAAAGCTATCCTTGAAAAACTCTCCAAAAAATTATGGTAATATCCAACCAATCCCATAAAACTTCTAACTTCTGACACATTTTTGGGCACCAACCATTCTAGTACTACTTTAATCTTAGTTGGATCAACCAAAATCCCTATAGCCAGAATGATATGACTCAAATACTCTATTTATTTTGGAAGAAGGTACACTTCAAGAGTTTCCCATATAACTTATTCTCTCTCAATATCTGAAGTACAATCTCTAAGTGTTTGAGATGTTCTTCTTCATTTTTGGTGTAGATTAAGATGGCATCTAGGAAGACTAACACAAATCTATCCAAGAAGTCCCTATATACATCATTCATTAGGTTAATGAATGCAAAAATTGCATTCATTAGCCAAAAAAGTAAGACTATGAACTCATAATTTCTGTATCTAGTTTTGAAAATAGTTTTGAATATATCATCATCCTTGATTCTGAGTTGATGATATTTAGAACATAGATCAATCTTCAAGAATACTCTTGCTCCTCATGTCTGATCAAAGAGATCATCTATGTGTGGCAACGGATACTTGTTCTTGATAATTTCTTTGTTAAGAAATCAATAATAGTTACATAAGTGCAATGTACCATCATTCTTCTTTACAAATATTACTAGTGCTCCCTAGGGTGAAACACTAGGTCTTATCAAAAATTTATACAACTCTTCTAGTTGTGCCTTTAATTCCATTAGTTCATTTTGTGTCATCCTATAAGGTAATTTCGATATAGGCTCCATCCCTGGTACTAAGTCGATAGAGAAATCAAATATCCTCTTAGGGGGTAATACAGGTAATTCTTTTGGAAATACATCCTAAATTTTTCATAAGATAGGATACTTTTCCATATCTCATTTCCTAGATTCATATACTTCACTTTCTTTGACATCTTGAAAGCATTGAGGTCCATTAAATACCATATCATCTTGAGAGATGAATTCCTTACCTTCCTCAAGCTTCTCCATTTTTACCACAAAGAGTTTACAACCTTTCTTCTTTACTCTATGCATATGTACAACAAATATCTGTCGTAACTTAACCTCTCTTGGAACCCCTTGCACTAACACCCAGTTACCTAGATTGTCTAAACATTCAATAGTTTTCAAATGACAATCTACCTTGTCCCTATGTCTCCATAACCATGTCATCCCTAAGATGACATCATAATACCCTAAGGGAGCTATGTATAAATTTACTTTTGTTGGGAAACTTGGAAGTTCAAGTCTTTCTTTTAATGAACATTAACTTACCTCAACTCTTGTTTGGTTAGCATATTCTAAACACAAGATTGTTCCATGTAACCATATTTTCTAGAAATTTAAATTAATATTCTAAGAGAAATAAAAATTTTAGTGGAACCAATATCAATTAAAATTGAAAGGGTAATTCTAGATAAAGTACCAGAAAATTCTACCAGATTTATCTGGTATTCCTCTTGCCAATTATCCACAGCAACATGAATCCTTTTCTAGAATGCAAATTTTTGAGGAGGAAGAGAATTACCATGGGGTTGTGTCCTAGAAGGTTTTCTTGGACAATTACTTGTGTAAAGATCCCCACCACATGTAAAACATCCCTTCACTGGTCCCTTCCTTTTCATAGGTCTTCTAAAGCTACTTTGGTTTCCACTAGCATTGTTTTTTATAAGGAAAATAAGGTTTTGAAGGGACCCCTACATCGAGAGAAGGTTTCCCAAGTTTAAGCAACGAGCAACAATATCCCGAAATAAACAAAAAAAATTATGAAAGATAAACCTAAAAAAACCAATAGCAAAAACATCAACACAGAAGCTAACCTAACACAAACTAAAGGATATTATCTAAAACCTTAGTCGACTCTAGATTAATAGAGATGAAATTATCATGCATCATGTTTAATAGTATGGATAACTGAGAGGAGGGGTGAATCAGTTCTCATAAAACAATTTATTTTCTTTATTTAATCCAGAGAAAACTTATACCAATTAGAAAATAATTAAATAGATAAGAACATGAATGCACATAACACCAAACACAATGAAGAACAAAATTTACGTCGAAACCCAAGAAGGGAAAAACCATGGAGAATGCTAATTCTTAATTATAAAGCATTGGTTAAGGTGACACTAGTTAAGGTGATTTTTACAAAGGCTCACTACCAAGTTGCTCACTGTAAGGTGGCTCACTACCCTAACAAAAAACAATAAATTACAAAATAGTCTCACTGACAAAAGTGAACTGATGAAATTGCATCTACATATGCATGAGTTCAGTTCCGGTTAAGAGCACAATTTATGTCCACAACAGATTCGGTTAAGAATATTATGCACACTTTCCTTCCACAACCTTCACATAGATTTCTTCCAAAATATATTACTCCTTCCTTCACACTCTTATATATAATTGCACACATCATACTACTTCCATACATCTATATCTTCAATCAAATAAATATTCAAATTTATCTCACCACAAAATATGTTGACATGAAGAACACAGTTGAAATATTCAATAAGACCTTCCAGGAAACTAACACCAGACCCAAGAGATAGGTCGCACATAAAGATCTTCTTACCACGTTACCAAGGGACCAAAAATAGGTCAAATATAAGATAGAACAATCACCAAAATATAACACATTTGAATTACATGAAATATATTCCATTGCCGATGAAAATTCCACAAGCAAGACCAAATCTCAATCAATAGTCATTTGATGGGAAAGCCACAACCAAGACCAAATCTTGATTAACATTAATTTTAGTACCAACCGAAGAAAGACAATTTTTCATACAATAACTTGTAACATGCTACATGAAGTTCCAAATAGCAAGGTTACCTAGATTAAGCTTTAAGTACAACAACCATCATCAAAGGATTAGTCTTCACTATACTGCATCAACTAAATTCAATAGATATCCCCAAAAAGGATTACTTCCATATCCGGATCAAGGATAATCTCCACACAACACAACATAATAACATACAATAGGATATATCAAGTTTGTACATCATTCACAACACAACCTTCTAGATCCAAGGTTTTGACATCAATGACAACAATGCTAAATCATCTCAATAATCTCCCCCTTTAGCATTGATGGCAAAACATCAAAAACTCAAAAACTCAAAACTTTGAATCCATAACTCCTTCTTTGTTTGGTACTTCAATTATTATTTTTGTTTTTGTTTTCTTTTCATTTATCTCCCCCTTTTTTCCATCAAGGGCAAAGGACCAAAATTTGAACAATCAAAAACTCAAGCAAAAATAACACTTTTCACCTAAAAAAATGTATTGTACCTTTTTCTTACGGTTGGAAGAATCCTCTTCCAAGATAGCATTGCAAATTACATTCTAGTACACATGATGTCCAAAAAATTCAACAACATAAATGAGGATGACTAATCTAGAATAGGCACTGTTGTTCACAATCTTTTCCATCAGAAAGTATCCAAGAGAGATGATCTAACCAGACCTCAAACATTTCTTTGACCAACCAGAAAGTTCTAACTGCATCTTCCCTTTGTCTCTGAACAGTCAACAACTCTTCTTTCAGCTCACCAACTCTTATTCCTTGTTTTCCATATTTGTCTTTGAATAAATCAAAACTTTTTCCAATACTATTCATCTCAGATTCAATGGCTTGAATTTTGCTTATGAAATTATCAACAACTGCAGGCCATCGTAGACAATACTCGTAGATGTTAGAAACCTCCTTAATGAATTATCTTGTCTTACCAATATGTTTGGATAATTCTTGTTTGGATTTGACACATCTTCTCTCAATCATATCTTCGAACTTATGTCCTTCAGGTCTTTCTAGCAACATTATTTCTTGAGCAACTACTAGATTATCTTGTAATGAGTCAAAAAAATTTAAAACAAAAATACCTTCTTGAGAAGATACTCAAGAAAAGAAGTGTCAATTTTAAGCCTATACGTCAGAGGGTAGGCACACCACATTTCACCAACCTTCTTCATATCACCTTCATCTAACACCGATCGAATATCATCTCGATCAAAAGATTCAGATCCAGGTAGAGAATCTTCATCCTTGTCCTTCTCTTTCAAGATAGTGATGACATGTTTTGTGTTAACTTTCCTATTTTTAGGTTTTGGGGGGGGGAACCACCAGTAACAACTTCCAATTCCTTCTTACTGGAGGAGAAACCCTCCTCAAACTGACTGTTGAGCATAACACTAGACTCTATCACACCGGAGCACATATCCTTCTGCAAGGATGAGAAATAGACTTTTTATTCACTTTCTTTATCCTCCATACATTCTAAATACCTATATAAAAAAAAATTGACAGGGATGTTGGGATTCCACTTAACATTTTCTTTTGTTGATAATGAACTCAAAAAGTAAAACACCAAACATGAAAGAAGAGACACAAACCGGAAAGGATAAATCTCAAACAAAGAAATTCTAACATTCTCAGTTAGGTTTTTTATTACTAGGCTACACAAATCAAACTGCCTATTTTCCTTCACCATCATGTGTGCAAGATATACAACAATAGCCGAAGTAGAACCTTCATGATATCTGAAACAAATTTTATAAGAGATGTCGTAAGAAACATACCTTACTGAAAGATCAATAATGGTGTTTATTAGTAGAGCTCAAGGGTCTTTGTCAATACCAATGAGTTCCTCCACATCTCTGTATTTCATTGTTTTCTTCCCAGGGAGGTCACCTACTGCACAAACCAGTAATAGCTTCTATCGATTCCTTCATGATCGGATAGGGTTTGTCCAACACATTGTTTCCATCCTTGAATTAACTCAATAGGAAAAAGATAGATTCCTTATCTATCGTTAGTGAATGAAAAAGTCTCATCAACAACATATTCAAACTATGACTCTAGGCCTAGATTTGGCACCGAACAACTTCCGCTAACAATTGTGAGAAGATTGCAATTGTATTTGCGACTTCTCTTTGAATTTTTTCAAGATATGGCTAACTTACTAAATCTTCAATGAATTGGCCTATTCTAACACAATGGGTGTGATTTTAACCAGAAAGTAGAAAAGGTGATGAACACTAGTCCATAAATATGGGGCTAGCCCGAGCGACATAAATCAAACCAGAAATTGTTAATGCAAAAATTAAAAATTTATGATCATTGGGTTCAAAAGAGGGCCCAAAATATAATAAATGAAGACATGCAACCAATATTTCAAATAAGATACAAATACATTGTACGCATAATTCCTAGACCAGCATACCAAAATCATTAAATTCATAACAAATAGATTATAAATCATTACAGTCTACAATAAATTCTTATTCCTTCTCGATAATACCCCCAGGTGTATCCAAAATTGGGAGAAGAACCCATTTAGTCTCTAAAAATCTAAAATTTATAGCATGGCTAATGCAACCGAACAGGTGCCAATTTTTTTACTAAATCATCAACTCCTTGTATTCCTAATGTTTCTTTAGAGGAAAATGACTAGATTCATCTGAATTTGGTAGAGGAATAAACATCAACAAATAAAATTTGATTTTAGTTCACCAATAGTCACCAAAGGACCAATCATACATCTGACTATCAATGCAACACATAGGAATATTAATCAGTGGCATCTGTGAGTTGCTTGATGGGAAATTGAAATTTAGAGCAACGTAATAAATCCATAAATGGAAACCAAATCAACATATTATCAAGCCTAGAATAATGTACCCATGTCCAATCAAAATTCTATAAATTCAACCGCTGTCACCTTTCCTTCATAATCAGTTGCATCAAACATGGAGAGCTCTCAAAGTGATGGCAATTATTCTAATGGCCACATTATTCTAGAGGAGATCGAATGCAAACCACTATTGAGGCACATCTTGGACCAACTAAAATAAGTCTTCATAGTGCAGAGAAAATTGGAGGAAGAGGTGCTTCACAACATCCTCGGTGAGGTATTTCTAAGCTAGGCTCATGTTCATAACATGACCATGCTAGAGTGCTTCATCTATATAGTCATCAAGACTTTTGGTCATCGAGACTAGGCTATGAGAGCACTAGAATGCCTAGTGAAGCCCAAATTTCATCATCGTGTCAGAGTGGAAATCAATGGGCTCAACCACTACCCTCGAAATGGAGTGATCATTGATACTATCTTCATCGCATCAACTCTTCAAGAAAAAAATTTAGAGGAGGCCATGGCTCTTCTGTGGATAGGCGCGGCAAGAAATGACATGGGACATTTTTCACAATTTCTCTAGTTGCATGAGAATATTCTATTGCCAGTGCAAGTTGAATGCCTACAGGTTTTTATTGAAGGAATTTGTGTTCTAATATTTTCTTTGTGTGCCTAAGAAAAATTCTCTTTTGGCTTTTGTTGATGAACAAAATTTTCTAGTTGAACCATACATTTTTATAATACTAGAGCAATGTAAAAACTTTTTTATATTTCAATAAAATATCACTTTTTGGTATCACTATGACTTTGCATGCATGGATTATTTATGTTTCTATTCACATTATTCTTAGAAATTTTGACTTCTTTTCTGTATAATGCATAATTTAAGTAGATAAACTTACTGTTATTGCATTAATCACTACATAACCTTCTGAGCAACAAAATGAATGGTTCACATAACTTGTTAAAACACCGCCTAGGTTCAAGGCAACCCAAAGAATACTGCCCAAAGTATGACTTTTGTGTGAATTTTCCATGATTTTGACACATGACAACCCTATTAATTAGCTATTAATGTTTGTATGACCACCTCAAAAGGAAAAGTTTGAAAGTGGGATGAAAACACCACCCGAGGCAAAAATGCAAATAGCATGGGTGCTATAATGAGAGGTTCATCGAACATGCTAAAACCCCATCTGAGTTTGGGAAAGAAAAAAAAAGGCTGCCCAACTTAGCTTAGGTATCAGACTTAGGCCGAAAGATAACATAGTTACTAAAAAAAAGGAGTGGGGGTCCCTTTACAAGTAACATCTGCAAACTAGGGAAACTCTCCCCATAAATCCATAGCCAAAGCATTTAGGTTCTGTAATTCATTTGACTTCAACCCTAGTTCCATTTCTTTCATCTTTCGATGATCAAACTCATCCAACTCTACTCCCTTCACCCTTAATAGAATACAACCACACGATTATCTGTCAGTGGATTCCATCGTTGCGCTTACCTTCTTCAAAATTTTATCGCTCTGTGAAACTTTTTCTTCTCTTTTGCAAACTATAAGAAATGATTTTGAAAACTCCACCTTTTATCCTTAATTACTCATAATGATTTTGCCACCAAAATCACACATTGATGATTCCATCAATTTTACTTCACTTTTCAATTAGTCGGATCAGGCTTCATCATATATCATCAACCATTTTATACTTAATCATGTTAAAAATCACATTAATATTCCTTTAAAGAGGGGGAATTGGTAGGATATGCATTGCAAAAATCCCCCTGAGCGGAGGCGGATTGGCTCAGTTACTGGTAGGGTGTGTACCGAGATCAGGTACCACGAAAGTGTTCTCTAGACTTGTTTCATTTTTCCTCCAAAACATGACCATATTTTTCTTAGATTCATTTGACTCTGCAACTTTCTTTTTGTTCTCAGACTTTTCAGAGAAGCATATCTGCATGTGCTAGTATAATGTTCGGTTTGACAGCACTTTTAAGATCTTTGTCCTAAATTTGTTGAGTGAACCCTGGGCCTGGATGGTTTAGCTTTGTGACCATAACCATAACATAAATAGGAATAACCATGAAAGATATTTTTCATTCCATTCCTTCTTTTCGGATTGGATAATTCATTTTTGCATTGACTTTCCTTGTGACCAAACTTGTGACAATTAAAGCATTGAATATTTGATTCCTTCTTGCTTCTACACTCTATAGCCTTATGTCCAAACTTTTTGCATACAAAAAAGTGACCATTGAATGATAAGTACCTTTGATCATTTGGTTTCTTGATCAAAGGTCTTTTTGTAGGTGCATTAGAGTTCCAGACCTTGCTTGTTACAACTGATCTTGCTTTAGCTTCAATTGCTTTGTCTTCATTTGTAGTGTTTTGATTTGAGCTATCACTGGTGAATCCAAGTCCTCCTTTATCCTTGTGACATTTCTGTAGGGACAAAATTTGATCTAAAATCATGCTACTTTCATGTACTCTTGCTTTTGTTTTCAACCTTCTTAATTCTTGATCTAACTTCTCATTTTCTTCTGATTTTTGTTTGATGGTAGCTTTGAACTTTTATTCAGTCTTCTTCCATTCTTCCATTTTCTATTTGATGTAGTCTTTGAGACCTTCTTCTATATTTTTTCATTCATTCAACCATAGCTTTAAATTCTCAATACTTTCCTTTGACTCCTTTAATTCCTTGCTGACCTCTTTGTGTCTTGCTTTGAATTTACGAATTTTCTCCCTTAGCTTTGAGATACAAGAATGAGCCTCCTTAATATTTTATTTCAACTCTTCATTCTCAGATTTTGTAATTTCCATATCACTCAATATCGACTTTAGTTCCTCCTTGAAGTAATAATTGTAACATCCTAGATTTTTCTGCATAGCATGACTAGATAAACAAAGTTAAATCCTAATCTAAAATCTAAAATCTAACAACAAAGAATGAGGAAATAAACTAAACTAATAAAACCAAAATGATCTCACCGAATATGCATTCATCCCTTCGAATTATCTTGATTGTTCTTCTTCATTTTTCCTTTTCAGTATTCTTGCCCTTAGATTTCTATGTTTGAATGCAAGTATAGTTTTGTCGAGTGTCTAAGAAAAATATCAAAGTTGAATCTCTTCTCAAAAGTATGTGATTTCGGGAGAGGAGGAATAATGATTATGACAAGCCATTTTATAGATTTTGGGTTTTTGAACGATCGACTCAGATTGAAAGAGAGATCAACGGACGAGATTGATGAATGCCAGGTGATGTGAGTTGTGTGTTAGATAGAACATGAGTTAGAACATGAGCTCAGGAAAGACTGAAGATAGAACAAGGATCTTAATCTTCAATTAAGAATCTTCAAAAATAGAAGAAATAGACTTTGAATGTCAAAGACAAAGTTAGAAGTTGAAGAATAATGCATTCGAATGAAAACTTGAGTTAATTAATTAAATAAATATATTTAATTAATAAACACATACATGCATATGAGTTAGAACTAGTTAACTGACTAGTTATGATGGAGAGTCTTCTCATAGAGATAAACTGGTGTTGAATTCAGAGATAACTGGAGAACTAAAAATAGATCTTGAGTCAGAAGGTGAGTGAATGACTTAGATAACTGAATGATAGAGGAATGTGACATAAATAATTAAATATGAATTAAATGTTAATTTAATTCTACATTCGAAAATAAAAGATTTAATTAAATAAATAAAGATAATTTATTTAATTTGACTGTTGAAAAGGATAATATAAATAATTAAATAATAAATATTTAATTATAGATAAAGGGGGTTAAATGAATAATTATATAAAGATACTTAATTATAGTTGGAAAAGTATGATAAAGGGGGAAGAATTAATTAGTTCGCAACATAATTAAATAAATATGATTTATTTAATTAATCAAGTTGAATAAAGATTAATAATGAATTAATGAATTAATTAAAAAGGGGTATTTAATTAATAGAGGAAATATGTGTTAGAAAGGTTAATTAAATAATTAACATTATTTAATTAAGACCACGGACTATAGAAAATTATGTCAAAAGTGGTGTTCGCAGGCCTAGACCAATTTTCAGTATCTACAATTTGCCCCTCTTTGATAGAATGTTGTTATGGCATTGTGTCAAAGAAAATATGCCTCGATCATATGCCAGCATGAAATAGGTAAGGGTATGCCCCAGTGAAAGGGAGAATGACGAGGAGGTAGTGGTATGCCCCCTCGAGAGAACAAGTGGGTTCAAATAACATGAGTGTGCTCTCGAAATGGATAGATAATGGTGGTGAAGATGCAAACAAAGGAAGAAATGATAGCATGGATGATTTCAAAATGTTAGTAAGAAACATTTAAGTTTGATTGATGGAGAAAAAGACATAATCTTTGATATATTGCCAGATATGCTATACTTGCTTGTTATCATCATTGGGCTAGACATGACACAGATGGATAGTACACACTATGATATGAGATAGACCATAGTGTACAAAGTCATCCATCCACAAAAAACAGATAGTTGTAGACAAGGAGTGTCTTAACTCAGACTAAGGACAAGATGCCCCAATCGTTTTGTCGAGACAAACTATAGACATCAGAAAAATAAAAGATGGGTCATAAGATGTCATTGCTCCTCTAAATCCTTGATGGGACATCCTTGAGGAAACTAGTAACATGACTCAAAAACCAATGTTAAAAAGACAGTTGACAGACAACAGCCAAAGAAAAAGAGTCCTGAGACATCATTTCTTATCTAAATCCTTCAAGGGACATCCTTGAGAAAGCTAGTAACAGGATCTTGCACAAATCGATAAAAAGATAAGACAAAATAAGATATAAAGTCATAAAGCCAAATAAAAGTATTCGCCAAAACTTGATCTTGTGGGATTGTTTGATGTTTGATGTTTGACATAGCGTAATGTGAGAGAATGACACATACCACATAAGATGTTGAGTCTGGTTTTGACTTGGTGACTTCTGTATAAGGCATGACAAAGCCTGGTTTCAGAAAGACATGTGTCATATAAGATGTTGGAGTCTGATGATGTTGATGTGACAAGCTACATGAGACTATGACAATGTGATGTATGATGTTTGACATAGCGCAATGTGAGATAATGACACATACCACATAAGACGTTGAGTCTAGTTTCAACTTGGTGACTTCTGTATAAGGCATGACAAAGCCTGGTTTCAGAAAGACACGTGTCATATAAGACGTTGGAGTCTGATGACATTGAAGTGACAAGCCACATGAGACTATGACAAGTTGATGACGTCTATTCACAAGAAAGACATATCTTGTTTAAGACATTGGTTGATCAGTTTGACAATGTGTTGGATATTGACTTGATGACTATTGAGACATTTTGCCTTGTTATTGCATGACTTGTTTTGATTCCTTGACTGATAAACTATGTATGTGTAGATAGTGTTGACCGTGTATGACATGATATGATACCCTAAACTATGATATGCAACTTGTGTGATAGTGATTGTGAATGAACCCTATTGGACTGACCTAGTGTGGTCTTGGGAGCTCATCAATTGATTAGCCTTGCCTATGTTGTACATGCAGAGACCTCGTACTTCGACACAACCAATGACTTTGAATGTACAAAGAGTCATGATTTAATGTGTGTGATACATGGCAAACCTAGACTGATAGACCTAATGCCTCGAGGGCACATCGATTGATGGCCTTGCCTACATCCCAGTCACAGAGGCAATGTAGTTCGACTAAATTCTATGACTGACTTAACCTGATTGACTTGAAATTATGGAGGTGACATGATTGACTTGACATGATGGACTAGACATGACTGACATGACATGATTGACTTTTTTTTGGGATTTTCTAACTATTTTGATTTTGATTTTTATTTTCGATTTTTTATGTTTTCTAATGTTTTTGGGATTTTGCAGGACTTTTCAATGGTGTGACGTTATGTACAAGGTGTTAGGGCATAGAGCAAGGATTTTCCCCCAATCGGGATGATGTTTGGAAAATGGAGTGGATAATGTGACAGAATGGATGCTAGATGTCAATCATTCCAAGGAATGGACAAGACAACCATTTATTATGAGTGATGATGAAAAAGTCTTATTAGAATGATGGTAGACGGAAGAGCGAGCTTGACTACACATGGCGCCTGTTTTCCAGGTTTTCACCATGGTACTTATCCATAGCGCCACCGAAGTGGTTTTCACTATTGGACGGATTTATTTCTCTTTACCTTTGTGATTTTCTCAATTTTTTTGGTGTTACAAAGATGCCTATTTGCCAGGTTTTCATCTAGGTAACCAGTTTTTTATTTTTTTTATTTTTTTGTATTTTTCTAGATTAAGACATGGATTCTCAAAGACTAAGCATAGAACCTCTTTAGATGTAGACTATTGATAGGGGACAAAAGTGGCTCTCCTTCCGGATTAGAGAGTTGGTACACTCCTAATCCAAATGCTTCTGTAACAATGTACGGCCCCAACTAGTTAGGCTCAAACTTACCTAGTTTTTCTCTTTCAGCTTGGTTCTTAGGATTCTCCATTAATACCAGATCACCAATGTCAAAGTTTCTATTGAGAACCTTCCTATTGTAACTACGATGAAGATGATTCTGATATGCTTGTAAATGATCTAATGCTTTCTATCTTCATTCATCCAACATTTCTAGCTCTTGTAACCTAGAGACACGATATTCTTCATCATCGATATGACCCTTCAAGGATACCCGTAGAGAAGGTATTTCAACCTCAATAGGTAAGATAGCTTCAGGCCTAAATACGAGGGAATATGGAGTGGTTCTGATGGGAGTGAAGATGCTTGTGCGGTAAGCCCATAAGGTAGGATTAAGCTGTAGGTGCCAGTCACGACCAGCATCATTAACAGTCTTCTTAAGAATTCTAACAATTGTCTTATTAGATGCCCCAGCTTGGCGATTACCTTGTGGGTAATACGGAGTAGAGAAATGGTGTTTGATGTGGAATTCCTCATATAAATGGCTTACTTCTTGGTTCTTGAATGGGCAGCCATTGTCTGTGATTATGGATTAAGGTACACCATACCGAAAAATGATATAGTTTAGGATAAACTTAGATATTTGTGTGTCGGTGATGTAGGTCATGGGAATAGCTTCAATCCATTTGGTGAAGTATTCGGTGGTGGTGATGATGAATTTGTGGCCATTAGATGATGAAGGGTGTATCTTACCTATGAGGTCAAGTCCCCATTATGCAAAGGGACATGGTGATGTAATCAAACGAAGCTCTTGTGTTGGCGCTCTTATCAAGTCTCCATGTATTTGACATTGTCTACATTTCTTTACAAAGACATATGAGTCTTTCTCCATCATAGGCCAATAGTAACCTAGTCTCATAATCTTGTGGGCTAGAGTAGGACCACTTGAATGAGATTCACATATACCCTTGTGCACTGCTCACAAAGTTGTTTGTGCTTCTTCAGGATCGAGACATCTCATAAGGGCATTATCTAAGGTGCATCTATACAGGGTTTCTCCGATGATGGTGTACTTGGCTGACTTTCGGATGTAGGTTCAACGTTGGTTATTAGACAAGTCTTGAGGTAGGGTTTGGTCAGTGAGGTAATCGAATATGTCTTTATACCAAGGAGACGTAGGACCAACAATGGTACACACTATCATAGTATCAGGGACATCATAAGCAGGGACCAAAAGTTGTTCCACCAGAAACTAGAACTTAGGCACATTACTCAAAATATCCAACAAGGAACCCACAGTTTCCATAACATCTATAGCTTTATTCTAGATACGTGGTATCTGTTGAAAAGTTATGTCATTGAAATACTATTTGAAACTATCAGCCATTTGGTTGTAAGGTGCAAGCTTTTCATCCTTAGTCTTGTAGTCATCATTTACCTGTCGGATTACCAGTTGAGAGTCGCCAAAGACATGTAGGCTCTTAATTTTCCATTGAGCTGCCATTTTTAACCCTGTCACTAAGGCTTCGTATTATGCTATATTGTTGGTACAAGGGAAAGCAATCCTGAATGATTTGGGAATGGTCTCACCTTGAGGTGTGAAAGATAAGATACCAGCTCCTAAACCACGATTTGTATGTGACCCATCAAAGTATAGTTTCCATTCAGTTTTAATGTCAATGTTGACAAGAAATTCATCTAGAAAGTCTGCCACTAATGGATGGTCTGCTTTTATAGGTGCATCAACTAGTTGATCTGCAATCACCTGTCCTTTTATAGCCTTCCTTTCTACATACTAAATTTCATACTCACTAAGTATCATAACCCATTTAGCCAATCGGCCTATTAAAGCTACCTTACTTAGGAGGTATTTAAGTGGATCAATCTTTGCAACTAGCATTGTTTGTCAATTGAGCATATAGTGCTGAATTTTTTGGGTAGCAAAAACTACCGCAAGACAAGAATGTTCTATGTTGTTGTAATTCAATTCATAGCCCACTAAGGTACGACTGATATAATAAACTGCTCTCTCATGACCTTGATCATCGTGTTGTGCGAGAAGAGCCCCTAATGCCGACTGAGTTGCTGAGATGTAAAGTATCAATGGTTTTCCCTCTGTAGGTGGCATTAAGATTGGTGGAGTAAGCAAATAGTCCTTGATTTTTTGGAAGGCCTCTTGACATTTAGGTGTCCACACAAACGGTACTCCTTTCTTGAGTAGATGTTGAAATGGATGTATTTTATCTGCCAGTTGTACTATGAAACGCCTAATTGACTATAATATTCCTTGTAGAGTTTTGATTTGGCTAATGCTGGTTGGAGGAGGCATTTCTATGATAGCTCTTACCTTCTCTAGATCTACTTCAATGCCTCTACGAGAGATGATCACGGGTCCGTGAAGACCTAATGATCACTATTCTTAGTGTTTTTCTGCCCGCCAACCTCTATGGTTCCATTTTCAACAAAGTCTTGTATGATGTTCTTGATTTGACGACATTGTTGGAGGTTGTGCCCTTTGGTTCAATGATAGTCACAAAAAGAGTTATCATTTGAACTATCCAGGATCATATTCTCTTGGTTCCAAAGGTTTGATAAGATTATGTTTAATCAACTCTTTGAAAATAGTCTCGATTGGTTGTCCCAAAGGCGTAAATTCATGTGTAGGAAATCTCCTTTGTTGTGGTCTTTGTTGTTGTGAATTTTGGACATAGTTAGCTTGTTGATTTGGACTGTTCATCGTGTCTTGATTAGGATTGTAACCCCTAAGGGTGATAATTGGTCCTATATGTATGTGTTTAGCATCAACAATGTCATCATTTGTAACATTCTTGTTCCTAGACCAGAATTTATTTCTATCATTTGGCGTATTTTGATGTTGGACAACCGGATTTCTACCTGGTACTTTCATTTCTCCTTTGTCTATAAGGCCTTTCTCAAGGATAATTCCTTTTTGTACTAAGTCTGAGAATGAAGTACAACAATGTACCCTTAGATCACTTTGCAATTTGGGGTTGATGTTCTCTAGGAATATTGCGACCTTTTGTTTTTTTGATATTTCAATTGGACACCTACTAGCTAGACTTCACCATCTTTGGAAGAAAGTGGTGAAATTTTCACCATCTTCCTGTGTCGTGTGGCACAAGGTTGCAATTGTTACCTCATTATCTATGTTAAATGCAAAATTTTTGATAAACTTCTCAACTAATTCACTCCAAGATCGTATACCATATGGTAATTTAGAGAACCATTCCAGTCCTATCCCGACAAGGGTTCATGGAAATAGTCTCATCAAGTATGTGGGGTCATACTATATGTCCATGCATGCTGTTGAGAACTCTCTAATGTGTTCTATAGGATTATTTCTCCCATTATACTTAGGAAAAACCGGTATATTGTATCCAGGGGAGAAAGGTGTCATATAGAGTGCTTTATCAAATGGACATGGACATAGGTCTTGTGCTGAGATAGTTCATTTTTCGGACATAGACATGTTGTCCATCTGATGTTGAAGAGCTTGCATTTTTTTTTGAAGGACATCGACTTGTGTCAAATACATGGTGTTCATGTTATTTGGATCAATGTAGGTGTTATGATACATGTTTTGTGATGGGTTATGATTGGGCGAGGGAATATATCCTGTCAAAATGTTCTGATTCGTGATAGGGATATTCCTTATCTGAATGGTCTGAGTTGGTATTGGGATGCTTCCTATCTGAATTGTCTGATTTGGTATAGGGATGCTTCTTGTCTGAATGATTTGGTTTGGTATAGGTATATTCCCGCCAACTTTGGATCTCTTAGTAGTCGTGTTGGCGCCAAAGGGGTTGGAAGAAGTTGTGCCCGCAGTGAATTGTAAACCTTGTGTTATGTTAAAAGGGATTGTGTTTAGAATTGATGATGTTTGATTTGGTATACCTGTTGGTATCACTATAGCTATTTGGGGAATAGAGACAGTTGACGTTGCAGTTTGGGATGGTTGGGTTGACTATGTTTGCAAGGTACGAATATGGGATCTTGAACTACTGCATCTATGTCTTCTATGTAAATCTAACCATGCGTGTCTCTAGTGACATGTTTTTCTAGCAAAGGCTGGTGTGGTCATTTACTTCCTGACGGTTGGTTTCCGAACAGATTGATGAATTCATTGGGGTCTGTCATTGTTTTGTGTTTCTTTTGGGATCTTGTTTCGACCATGAAATATTTTGCTCAAAATGGGGAATGCAGACTATGTCTAAAATTGATATGACCTATGTCTATGTTTTTGGATTTTTTTGACACTAAATGACGTCGCTAAAATGGTTCTAAAAAGACGTATACTAAGATGACATGTGATAGGATGAATAATATGCAAAATATGAGTAGATTATGATGATAAATGAGTCTAAGACGAGTATAACCTACCACCTAATGGAATAAATGCATGCAAAGCCTTGTTTTTGACCAAGGAACCTGATTTTATGACAAGGACAATAACTAGAACCTTTACTGTAGCTAAGACGGATATGACACCTAATGATGGTAATGAAGATGTATATGACACCTAATGATGGTAACTAAGACGTATATGACATCTAATGATGAAAGGTTTTGAGCAAAATTTTTAGTTTCTAACCCAAGGTTGATCCTAAAAACCTAAAGCAAAAAGTGACAATGATGTTTCAGACTCAGCTCGCGGTTTTTGATGTTTTCTATTGATAGGCAAATGCGGTTCATTAGATAGTTGCGGTTTAGGATTTCATAGATGCGTGTTTTTGACAGTGTATGCAATTTTCCTGACAGTTGCAGTTTTTCCTATGAAAAATGTGGTGTACGAAGACACATGTGGTTCAAAAACTAACAAATGTGGTTCATAGGGACACATGCGATTTTACAACTGACAGATGCGGCTTTCATGCAAATATGCAACTCAGAATGTGACAGTTGCGACTCATGATATGTAGACTGTGAAAAGTGAATGTTTGGACAACCAGATGCGGTGTTTCCCCTAATATATGTGACTCTCTATGACACATGCGGTGATTAAACTGACAATTACGACCTTGTTTTTTGATAGTTGAAATTTTCTTGAAAGTTATTGACTGACTTTGGTTGTTTGATCAAGATTTTGATGAATACAGCAAACAACAAACATAGCAATCAATGTATTTTCAATTTTGTGATGGGAGGATTGTTTAAGACTTGAAAACATGTACAACCTAGGCTTTTAGGATAATATTTGTTGAATTCTTACTTGGATTTCTCCAGCTATGCATATTTATGGTGAATGACTAGTAGCTTGACCCCACTGGCTCCCCTCCACAACACTCACTTATACGGGGTAGCCAAGCTACTATATCCATAAAAATCCCATGGCATACATTTCATTCCAACACATAAACCATAAATATGTAAGACGGCTTCACAGGGCTGACCCTGTTGCGCCAACAAATAGGTAGGATTTTGGTAACTCTACAACAAGGTGTTTAATAAGGGCATTCCATTCATGGGACACTATCCAACGTTGGTGACAGTCCATTTTTGTCCATCTCGTTAGAATAGTGCGCATGATTCATGGGGTTTCCCCAAGAATCCTCTTTTATATACCGGCTGGAAGTCGCTTGGCTTTAGCATGCTACCGGTTTGAGTCATCTTGGGGTGAGTACTTTTTCCCACCAAGACAAGCCCAAGTTCTAGAGTCAGCAACTGTTTCTCTTACACCCAAGATCGCATGACTGCACAAGGGGAGAGGATACTTCAGTGTACTGAATCGTAAGGGTTACAGATACATGCAAAGCACCAAGCAAAGAAGAGAGTGGTTCTTTTTAATCCAAATGACAATTTTCTATCTGTCAAATAGAAAATTCATTTTAATCCCACATGACGATTATCTATCTGCTTAAATAAATGATTTTAACACAAAGGCATTAGGTCCTACATGCAAATTCATCAGTAGTTCATTGTTCTTCAGCTTTCATCTTGCAAAAAATTGTCTTAGGTTTTTTAAATGTCTTCTATGCTTCATCTTGCAAACACTATGTTACTCCACCTTAACACAACTGACACAAACATTAGCAAAAACCCAAACAAGCTAATAAAAATGAAAAGTGAAAATATGGAAGCACGGAAATTGATAAAAAAGTGAAAAAATTTTACCAGCCAGATGTGGCTTTTGGAGCCACAGATGTGGTTCAACTGTTGACAGGCGGATGCGGCTCATGAATTTGTTGACAAGTGGATGTGGTTCATGAATTTTGTTGACAGGCGGATGCGGTTCTTTATGATGGATGCATCGCTGTTTTTAACAAATGCAGCTCATGGATACAGATGTGGTACACCATACGAAAAACCTGCAAAAAAGAACAGAAAATGGAAAAACGGAAAGATGAAAATATGTGTGGATTTTGAAGCATGTTCACGTCAGGTTCACCAAATGTAACATCCTAGATTTTTCTGCATAGCATGACTAGATAAATAAAGTTAAATCCTAATCTAAAATCTAAAATCTAACAAAGAATGAGGAAATAAACTAAACTAATAAAACCAAAATGATCTCACCGAATATGCATTCATCCCTTCGAATTATCTTGATTGTTCTTCTTCATTTTTCCTTTTCAGTATTCTTGCCCTCATATTTCTATGTTTGAATGCAAGTATAGTTTTTTCGAGTGTCTAAGAAAAATATCAAAGTTGAATCTCTTCTCAAAAGTATGTGATTTCAGGAGAGGAGGAATAATAATTATGACAGGCCATTTTATAGATTTTGGGTTTTCGAACGATCGACTCAAATTGAAAGAGAGATCAACAGACGAGATTGATGGATGCCATGTGATGTGAGTTGTGTGTTAGATAGAACATGAGTTCAGGAAAGACTGAAGATAGAACAAGATCTTAATCTTCAGTTAAGAATCTTCAAAAATAGAAGAAATAGACTTTGAATGTCAAAGACAAATTTAGAAGTTGAAGAATAATGCATTTGAATGCAAACTTGAGTTAATTAATTAAATAAATATATTTAATTAATAAACGCATACATGCATATGAGTTAGAACTAGTTAACTAACTAGTTATGACGGAGAGTCTTCTCGTAGAGATAAACTGGTGTTGAATTCAAAGATAACTGGAGAACTAAAAATAGATCTCAAGTCAAAAGGTGAGTGAATGACTTAGATAACTGAATGATAGAGGAATGTGACATAAATAATTAAATATGAATTAAATGAAGATTTAATTAAATAAATAAAGATAATTTATTTAATTTTACTGTTGAAAAGGATAATATAAATAATTAAATAATAAATATTTAATTATAGATAAAGGGGGTTAAATGAATAATTATATAAAGATATTTAATTATAGTTGGAAAAGTATGATAAAGGGGGAAGAATTAATTAGTTCGTAACATAATTAAATAAATATGATTTATTTAATTAATCAAGCTGAATAAAGATTAACAATGAATTAATTAAAAAGGGGTATTTAATTAACAGAGGAAATATGTGTTAGAAAGGTTAATTAAATAATTAACATTATTTAATCAAGACCACGAACTATAGAAAATTATGTCGAAAGTGGTGTTCGCAGGCCTAGACCAATTTTCGGTATCTATAATAATCTCCTACCATCTGTTCAAACTAGCAAGATCTTCCTAAAGTGGTTAAGCTCTATCTTCAAGGGACCAAGCTCTGGTACCAATTATTGAAAAAATCTGGATAACTGAGAGGGGGGTGAATCAATTATCCTAAAATAATTTTCTTTTCTTTATTCAATTCGAAGCAAATTTATTCCAATAAAAAAATAATCAAACAGATAAGAACATGAATGCATATAACACCAAACACAGTGAACACCAGAATTTATGTGGAAACCCAAGGAGGGAAAAACCACAAAGATTCCTAATTCTCAATTATAAAGCACTAGTTAAGGTGATTTTTACAAAGGCTCACTGCCAAGTTGCTCACTGCAAGGTGGCTCACTACCGGTGGGCTCATTGCCTAGATACAAAACAGTCTCAGTGACAAAAGTGAACTAATGAAGTTGGATATAAATATGCATGAGTCTAATTCCGGTTAAGAGCACAATTTATATCCACAGAAGATCTGGTTAAGAATCTTTTGCACACTTTCCTTCCACAACCTTCACACAAATTTATGCCAAAAAATATTACTCCTTCCTTCACACTTTTCTATCTATTCACACACATCATACTATTTCCATACATCTATATCTTCAATCAAAAATATGTTCTCTATATATATGTGTGTATGCTCATAGAAAAAAATTAAGTCGGCCACACAATATCTTCACAATCTTCTAAGTTGTCCAAACACCATTTTAATTTTTATCACTACAAAACATGTCAGCATGAAGAAAAAGATTGAAATATTCAATAAGACCTTGCATGCTAACACTGGACCCAAAAGATAGGTTGCATATAAAGATCTTCTTACCATGTTACCAAGGAACGAAAAATAGGTCAAACATAAGATAGCACAATCACCAAAAGATAACACATTTGAATTACATGAAATATATTTTAGAGCCGATGAGAATGCCACAACCAAGACCAAATATCGATCAATATTCATTTGATGGGAATACCACAACCAAGGCCAAATCTTGATTAACATTAATTTCATTACCAACTGGAGAAACACAATTTGTCATACAAAAACTTGTAACATGCTACATGAAGTTATATATATCAAGGTTACCTGGAGTAAGCTTTCAATAAAATAACCATCATCAAAGGATTATCCTTCATTATATTGCATCAACTGAATTCAATATATGTCCCCAAAAAGGATTACTACAATATCCAGATCAAGGATAACCTCCACACAACGCAACATCATAGCATACGATAGGATAGATCAAGTTTGTACATTGTCCAGAGTACAACCTTTTGGATCCAATGTTTTTACATCAATGAAAACAATCCTAAAACATCTCAACAACTTCTCAACACATCTCCATCACATCCTTGAGCTCCTAGAAAGATACAACCTCCTTTTAGTCTTGCTCCTAGTACGTGTTGTACAATTTTTTGCACACACACCCCACTGAAGGTGAGGACCTTGATTTTTCTGGTTTTTGGGTGTCTTGGCCTTTTTATTTTGTGGTTTTTCTTTCTTGAAACCTATGCTTTAATGTTCATCTTTCCAATTGGACTGGCACATTTGTGAATTTTATTGAAAATTCTTAAGATCTGAGTGCATTTTGGACTTTTCACCATTTTTCGGCAAAATTCACCTTGGCCGAATTTTCTCGGTTTTCTTTCAGAGTCTGGAGGTAGTTGTCTTTTGACCCAAATCTGGGGAAATCTATCATTCTCAGATTTCTCTGAATTCCATTGCCATGTCAAATTTCCAAGTTTTAGTCTTGGTTGTCTTGTCGATTGCATTAATGGCGATTAGGCGACCCTTTTGGGGCATTGATATATTGAATCTTGGGGAGTGATTTATCATTTGAGTTTGATTGTTCACTTGTCATTTGAGTTTGAGTGCTGGAGCTTGAGGTGTGTTGCTAGATCATGCATTTCAAAGCTATTTCAAGTGTTGCATTTGAATTTTGTGAGTGTTGATCGTATCCTACTCATGTTTGTGGGTTGATTGTTGGCATCGCCGGTTCCACTTCTTTTGTTCTCATGGTATGTAGATATGATCATTTCCTCTGTTGGTTTCAAATTACTATTTTTATTATTTTATCGTGTCTTTCATTGCTTCGTTCTTTCTTGGGTGTGCATGCCATTTCTGAGAATTTAGGGTTTCTGTTGTTCTGCCAGTCCATCAGGTTGGTCACTGAATATTTGTTTTGGTCTAGTATTTCACTATTCTTTTCAGCACTTTCTTCCATTTATCCTAAAACTCCTATCTCATTTGTAAGCAAGTTGTGCTTGGTTTTTTCCATGCTCCCATGGCGGAGAATTTAGGGTTCTTGACCTATGGCATAGCCAATCCCTCTCAAATTGTTGAGAGGAGGGTTTTCAATTCATATTTGATCCATTGGGGTCCATGGTTAGGTCATTGTCGAGGGGTAGATGCTAGGTCTGTGGTCATTCGATTCATTTTGGTGAAAATGAGAGAATGTGGATGAGTTCGGGTTTTCGGTGTCTTCGCAGAATATCGCTTCCTCCGGATTTCCTTGGCTTTTCCCGTTCCTTCTCTTTTGCCACTTAAACCAGATTTTTTGTCTACCTCACAAAAATCTATTTGCTCCAGATTTTCCCAGTATTCGTGGTCAGTTCATTCTGTCGGATTCGTGCTTTGATGGTAATTTATTTTTTTTGTACTAAAATCTATTTCCACCGGATTTTCCTAGATGTTCCATGTCTCCTCCTTTTTCCCGGGTTGATTATAACTATTACCATTTTCGGGAAAACCCACCCTAGTCGGATTCTTCTAAAGTTTTGGGAAAATGATGAATATGAGGATTATGTGAGAAGTTTTCTTATTGGTAGTATATTTAAATGATCAAATGAACTTATGCTAAGTATCTCTAAGGTTATTCCTTTATTGAATTGATGGATTGAGTGATATTATGGGGGATTGTATGCTTGTTTCACTGGAATCCACCTAGTCTAGATTTCCCCAGAATTCCTCTCCAGTCTGGAATCCACAAGGTGGGATAAATATCGATATTTGGTGATATGGTTCTTTCGCACTTGTTGCTTCTTTTGGATCTCATTTTGGTCATCTTTATTTGCTTGCAGGTAGGGTCGGGACAGGATGTAGAAAGTTCTGCTATCTCTCATGCAGAGAAGGTAAAGTTGCACATAAATAGAAAGATTATTGAAAGAAAGATGACTTCTCTTTGGTCACAGATCATCAATACCAATGTGGGTATGTGGGATTATGAAGAGTTTAAAGCTGAATTGGCAGCACAAAACCTTCCTTTGTTGGCTAGGAGAACTATGGAATCTGGGTTGGCACATGTAGCAGGTATTCCCTCCACAGTGCAATGCTATGAATTGGTGCTTGAATGTGCCACTAATTATGACAGAGGGACGCAAAGGATAATTGGTCCCTAGGGAAAGATTGTGGTACGTTTTAGTCCTCTGTTCATTACTAGGACTTTCGATATGCCTGACAGGTCACAAGTGGTGGCCTTTGATATAGACACAACAAGGAAGTAATTTGAGGAAAATGTGGTCAATTCTCAGTAGGTAATCAACTCTTGTTTGGAGAAGCCCAAGTCTCATTTCTCCAAATTTCCAAAGCATCTATTTAGGCTCAAGTTCAAAAGCGAGTATTACAATGTTATCACTCTTCTCAGTAGACTGGTAGGATTGAAGAGTGCAAGTGTGTTTGAGAGTTTGATGTTTAATGTTATTTCTCGGATGGAGCAGGGTATGGATTATCACCGGGCAGGTTCCATAAGTGTATTCATCCATGAGAAGTTGTGCAATGTCTTGCAAACCAAGACTTTCACCATGACCTCCTACTTAGTGTATGCATTGGCAAGATTTCACCCATATAAGGGGTTGATCATTAGAGGTACACTTGGGCAGGATGCAATATATGAGGTATATCCATAGCTACAACTAATTGGAGGAAGTTATAGAAGAGAAAATGATTCTTTCACAATGTATATCACTAGATTGCTCCAAGGTGTAGAGCATGTGAGGATTTCTGACAAGGCTAAATAATTGATAAGGAGGTATGGGGCATGGTTTATCTAGTTCCCCACTTTCTCTTAACTTAGGATTAATGGTTGTCAAAGGGCTCCCTACAGAATTTTGAGGTACCCTACTGATCATATTATAGTGTTGGAGGTCACTAGGAAAATTTGTGACTTCGACATAGTTGTAAAGGGAGATAAGCATAAAACGGGTTTTGGGAATGATTTTCCCTTAAAGATAGGAATGAGTGAGGTTTTCCCTTCTATCTAGTCTGCTCATGCTTTTGAGGAGGAGATGAGTACTTTTGGTCTCTCTTTCCATTCCAAGACGGAAAGGTTTGACATCACTGATGAGGCACAAAACAAGGCCGGTAGGGAGTACAACGATAAGTTCAATATTGAATATTATTGGATTAACCAAGGTGATGCATTTGAGGTAAGGAAGGAGAAATTCTCTTGGTTTCCAGTGGACTTGGTAAGGTTATAAAATGTGAAGGCCATCCTTGACCAGGTGGAAGAGGATGGAAATTTAATTCAAGGTCATGTCTTTGAGGTGGTGAAAGATAAGCCAGTTGGAGAGATCAACTGGTTAGAAGAAGAGAAAATAGAATTGGATCAAATAAGGACTCCAGTGATCAAGTACACCAAAATGTGGTTGAAACACGAGTAGGATCCTAAATGTAAGACAAAAGTGGATTCTCCATTCAAAATTTAGGTTAGAGATGCTCAAACTGAGAAGGCAACAGAAGTGGGTAAATAGAGGAAACCTATTGACAAGAAGAGGAGACATGTCTCGAGGAAAGAGGTTGAAAAGGACAAAGAAGAGAAGGATGAGGTATATGTTACCCCTCCATTGACAAAGAGAAGAAGGCTTGTGAAGCTGTCACAGAAATCAGAGGAGGTTCCTAAAACTTATAAGGAGGTTGAACCACTAGTAGTAGAAGTAGAGAGTTCAGGGGAAAGTACACAAGTATATATGAGGAGGTCAAGGCCTCCTTCCCTGAAGGATGCTGCTATGAAGGAGGATGTTCCTATGACTACTCCCATTTCTGAACAAGAAAGTATCTCCATTCCTCAAGATACTAGTGGTGTACAAGAGGAACCAAGGAATGATGAAGATCCTAAGGATTTGGGCAAAGAGAAATTTCAGAAAGGAGACCTCTATAGTGCAGAGGAAAAAATTGACAAATTGGTCCAATCCCCTTTGGTGGCCTATGTAGATTCACCTACAAAAGAGAAATTGAGTAAATCTCCTCAACAAGAGGAGATAGCAGCTAAGATCCCTTCACCGGTGTAGGTTGTTTTAGAGGAGCAGTTGCAAGACAAGGACGATCCAATCATGGATATACCTAATTTGACAAATGTTGAGAAGGATGCCTATAATGACTAGCGGGAGCAAGATAAGCAAGATATAGTGCCAATTGAGTTTACTGTTCCAAGTTGCTTGAATAAAGAATTGAAAAGTAAACATGTAATAGTAGGCGATGCTCCTCCTGATTGGGATGACCTAATGGCCAATGTTGAAAATGAAAAGACTAAAAAGAAGGCTAGGGTTGTGTCCCAGATTGAGAGGGATGGGTCAGGCAATAGGGTGGCTCACATTGCTACCCCTACTCTAGATTAATATAGAGATAATGTAAATGCCAAGGATTATCATGTACAGACTATTGACTTAGGGAATGAATCTATGGAACAGGACATTGAGGAGTACGAAGGCTCCATTGCTATAATTATGGGTAGATTGAAGAGGGTTGTACAAACTAGGCATGAGTTGGAGAGAGAGAATGAGAAATTAAAAAAGTACTTGCAGGAGTTGATGAAACCCTTGCAGTCCATTAGCTCTTCCTCCTCTGTTGTGGGTTTCTTGCCTCAGGAAACAACCTTCGAGCTTGAGAAGATGAAAGGCACCAAACTTGCCATAGTTTCTTGGTCAGTAGACTAGTTGAAGGCTATGCTTTTTCAAGATAAAGAGGATAGTGATTTCCTACTACAGAAAACAAAAACAATTATGGGGTTTACTAAGGATAAGTTGGGAAAGAGTGGGATTCTTCCTTTCCCAAGGGTTTCTGAGCCTTGGTAATGGTTTTAAATCTTGCAAATAAGGTAGAAGGCCTTGAAGAAGATTCACAAACAAGGAAGGCAGGTTGAGGACACTTTGACGAGTATTCATGATACGTGTATCTCATTCTTTGAAATTATGATAGGAAGGAAAAAGTTTTCTTTGAAGCATCTTAATCTAGAGAAACTTAGGAAATGGTGGATAGATTTTTATTCTCTAGTTAGTGAGGGACTAGTCACTGAACATCAGCTAGATGATGCTGCAACCTATATTGTATTTATTGATAGATACTTAACTAATAGGGCTGATTGGGATCGTACAGTGAGGTTGGCAAGGGATTATATTAAGTCTCTTGAAAGAAGGGTTAGGGTTTTTCCTATGCCACTTGTTACTGAGTTGGATAGAGTATTGTTGGTCATGCATGGTGAAGAAGATCGAGCTAAGGACAAGGATGGAAATTAGTTTTTTAGGCCTACATTAAGATTTGTGCTTCCCATTTACTCACATGCATTGGGTCGACCCTTTGATACCCAGGTTGACTTGGATGAAATTGGTGTGAATTGCACATTTCATGTTATATTCGAATATCTTTTGAGGCCGACCTCAAGTAGGTCATGTTTTTATTTTAAATTCTTATTTTTGGGCCAACCTATATTAGGGATTCTCTATAAAATGGGTATGTTTCCTCATTTGAGATATATAGATGGGTGAGACATGATACACATAGAAAAGTAGAATAGATATTTCATATTTGAGCGAATTAGGGTTTATTTTCAAGCAAGTGTTGTAACAAAAAGCTAGAATTGTTGCCATTTTGAATGACTTAATATAAGAAAGGATATTGTGATTTGGTATCTATCTTGTGGAGCTTCATCTGGAATGGTTCTTGTTGTTCTATCTTTAAAATTTCTTATAAGTTCCTAGTTAAATAGTTTGGTGATGCTTAGGGTTTCATGTTTAGAATGTTTGCAACGATCTCTAGTCCATACTTTTTGCAGTTAGTTGATTGTTAGCTGCTTTGCAAAGTTAGCCTAGACTTAAAATTGTGCTTAGTTCAATTATAAGGATTTGTTCAGGATTTCTTGAATGAATGTTTGTGATTTGAAAATCTTTAAATACCTTAGAATATTGCACTATTTCTGTGAAATTGTAGATTTATCTGGATTAAATAGAAAGTAGTTTATGAGGGATCGGTCCATTTTGAGCATTTTATCTTTTGGCATTAATAATCTTAGGGTTAGAAGTAGTCTTATAATTATCTCTGAAACCTTCATCTTTTTCTATTTCTTTATTATCTGGATTCAATTAAAGATTCAAGTATTAATTGATTTTTTAGATCTGATAAATTCAAAGTCCAGTATTTTCTTGTAGTAAGGTCCCTTTTCGATTACCAACATTTTCATATTTATCACTGAGTTGTTTTATTTGCATTGTCAAGACCTGAGATTAGAGACCTTGGGGTTATCTCTTTTCCCATAGAGATTTACCTTTCAAGAGAGATAGGATATCATATTATGTCTGAGTGGTTGTTGTGCATAAAACATCATCAACAAATTGGTGCTAGAAGGAGGGCCTTGAATAAGCAAGCTGGAGCGTTTCCTAAATTCCATCTCTCTTGAGAGGCTTAGAAGAAGAACTAGATATACTCCAGGAGAAGAAGAATTACAAGAATTACAAGCCCTTACTAGGTCATGAAGGACTAGAGGAGGGGAATAATCATCATCCACCCACCCACTTCCATCACCTCCATCATCCTCATTTGAATCTAACTCTGAGGGAATTCATATCCCATAGCCACAACCAGTCATAAATCAGTCATTACCACCTCCACCCCCACCAATGGCTTTCCTTAATATTAATCCATCCCCGTTGATCTTTAATAATTACAATGTCATGCCCAAGAACCCTGAGCATTTTTTCTCTAAGTTTCATACTCATGACCCCAACAGAACAATAGAAGAGCATATTAGGATTTTCCAAACCTACCTGAGGGATAGAGGAATTAACCATGAGGATGTTACATGCAATATTCTCCCTTATTCCCTAGGAGAAGAGGCCTTTTATTGGTACAATCACTTACCTACCGCTTCCATCCATAATTGGACTAAATTAGAAAATACATTAGTGCTAATGAGCTATACCTGCAATTTACTAGAGTTAAAAAGAGATATTATTGAGCCCATAGGATCATTCAATGATAGGTTCCATTGAGCATACACTAGAGTCCAGGCACCTTATGCTGGAAATGAAAATAATGCTTTAGAAGTTTACCTTGAGGCCTTGGATAGCCTTATAGCCACTTTTTTTAAACAAAGGATTAATCCCCCAAATACTTTACTCACTGCATATGCAGAGGCTATAAAGGTTAGCACGAATTTGAGGAAACACTCATGAGGACCTTTACCATCCTTAGGACGTGTTGGTCACCCTAGAAAAATTCAAGCCCTTAATCAGGATTTGACCTGTCATGCTCTCATAATGAATCCAATACCTTTGTTGCCTTTGGTTCCTCATCCATGTCCACCTTTAAATCAAGCTTAACCTATGACCTCTTATCCTCAACAAAGAGCTAATCAACCCCTTCATCAACAACAAGCTGGTTTTCCTACATATTTGCAAAATTCAGAAGTTTTGAATCAAGTTGTTTGTTCTAGAGGCATGCCCAGATACACCTCTGGTAGTGTCAATATAGCACCACCTAACAATCTAGATAAAGAAATATTGGATGAGTTATCTGAGCAAGTGAAAAGGTTGAATACGGAGGTAACCTATTTGAGAAATCAGAATAGCCAACTTCAGGCTACTCAAAAGAAAATGCAATCTAACTATGGCATGGAGAACAAAAACTTTGAAAGAGGGCAATATTTTGATAGAAATCAAAACTATGACAAAGGAAAAGGTTCTTGTCAGAATTTTGATACAAATCAACAAGGTGGATAGGGATTTGATAGAGGGAAACCACCTAGGCAGAATAGGTCATGGAATACTAGACCTAATAATGGAGGGATTCCTACTCCATTGGATCAGCCTTCTACTCAGGAGAAGCCTCCAAATGGTGTATACTTGGTAGAAGCAATTTTTCTGGTTGGTGCAAACTCCATAAGACAAGTCAACACTCTAAGTTAGACTGAACCAAATTTTAGACTGCGACTTCTATTTTTCAGTATGAAGTGGAGAATAATTCCACTGGTCAGGAAATTGTGCCCTCAAATTCATATGATTATCCAGTACTGGTACTCAACCATACCCCATTCCCCAAAGGTGAAGAAAATGAACTAGAAGAGGAATCCAGTGATTAAGAAGATGAGGCAGAGTAGGTGCTAAATGAAGATGAGATTTCCCAGTTGTTTAATGAGGAAAATGAAAATGATAATGGCCCCTTGGATGAGGATGAAGTTAGTGTTGAAGAAGTTCAGATGTTCCAACAACCAACAAAGAAATATGATTTGAGAAATAGACCTAACAGGAGTCCACAGGCTAGAGGCCCTCTCACTACTTCTATCCCTCCTAAAAATTATACTACTCCACCAGATCCACAGGCCAGTAATAATCCACCTTATCCTCATATACCCACACATTACTTGTCAAAGGGAAACAATGCTGAAGTGTCCAAAGATAGGCAGGCCAGTGGCTACAAGGAAGCCCATGTTGACCTGAATGTGGAGCAAATAGGAGAGTTTGTGACTAAGGAATTCAAGAAAGTAAAGGTAAGTCTTTCTGCTTTCAAGATATTAAGAGTTCCTTCTATTAGGAATGGAGTTTTTGGACCATTTAGTTCGAATATAGCATCACAGGGGGTAACTGCCAATGAGTTTGATACCAAGTCTTCTAATTCCTAGATACCTAGAAGTCAGATCCCACTTGTAGACAAAGGGAGAGATAAAGATAAAGGTCAAGTTGAAAAAGATGACACTCATTTGACTTTATTTCAAGGTAAGACATAAACCCCTCCTTTCTTAATTTCCATTCTTATCTTTGGAAATAATCTGCATAATTGTCTCCTAGACTTAGGAGCCTCTACAAATGTTATCCCTTTTTCTGTTTGCAAAGAATTGGTTATTACCCCTATAGCTTCTCAAAAAAAGGTTACTCAATTGGAAAAAACGGAGGTAAGTGTAGTTGGAGAATTAAATATGATCCCTATGCAGCTTGCATCAGATCCTAGGGTGCATCAAGCTATCAATATCCAAGTTGATGACATTCCTAATACTTATTGTTTAATTTTAGGCACGGATTTTACTAAGGAATTGAATGGGTATACATCTATAGATCATTATCACACATGGTTACCATGGAAAGGAGTTCTGAATTAGATCCGAATTGAAAGAGAGCCCCGAATGAAGTATGTAATCACTGAATATTAGAATGTTTCGAATGAGGTGCTGGTGTCTGAGGTTAGCATGGGAAACTATGTGTTATCTGCATCAATCACAAATGATGAGGTTTTCATGCTATAGGATTCTTTAGATAAACACATCCCAGAGATCAGTAGTTCTAGAACATTGATTGAGCAAGGGGATGAGATGGATGACCGTGAGGATAGGCAGCTTGGTCTGTTGGATAACTTTCAAGAGTTCATTCAAAAATGTATGGAGAATCAAATACATTTGAAAGGAAGTATGACCTTTGAATAACTATTGCTTCCCAATTGGTGCAGATTCCATGATGCCTCTCATTCCAAGCTAGAATGTGACTTGTGTCAGACTACTATCCGATAGATACAAAAATGCATTGATCTAGTTCCAACCATTGGACTTAGTATGTAGGAAGAATTAAATAATGATAAGGGTAAGAGCCCAACCGCTCTTGAGAAGCCCCCCATCCTCAGCAAAGTGAAAGATAAATTGAAACCAAGAGAACCCGATGGTTGTTGGACATTAAGATTTGATGGATCTAAATATAAGTAGGGTGTTGGAGCAGGATTTGAATTAATTAGTCCTAAAGGTAAGAATTATTTTTCTACTCATAGACTCCAGTTCCAATGCACCAATAATGTTGCTAAATATGAAGCTTTGATCCATGGCTTGTTAATGGCATCAAGGAAGAAATTTAAGATGTTACAATTTTTTGGAGATTCTAAATTAGTAATCAAACAAGTAAGGAAACAGTATTCATGCCGTGATAGGAGAATGATCAATTATAGGCATAGAGTGTGGGATCTTATTGAAGGGTTTGATGCTTTCAATATCCAGTTGATTCCTCAAAGTAAGAATCAAGTTGAAGATTATTTAGCACAAGCTGCTAGCACCTTACAACCTTTATCACTTTCAGGATTGAATAAATTTACGATTGAGCTCACTCTAGTACCTTCAGTGCCTGACAACGTTACTAATTTCAGGGTATTTGAAGACAACAAGCATATTTTAAACTTTATTACAAGCTGTGATGTGTTCACTTCCCAATTCATTAATGAGATAGAGCCTCAAGAAGCAGAAATTGACTTTGGAGGAATCATTAATCTGAAGACCAATACTATTCCAAGAGGTATGGTGCAGCTTGAACGAATTTTTGATTTGGATAAGATAAGAGATCGGGAGCAACAAGCTAAAAGGGAGTCTCTCAGTAGCTAGTGTGAAAAATATAATATGTGGACACCAGATGACATGAATAATGTTTTTATTGGCAAGGTATATACTCTAAGACAAATAAAATGGATTATTTATACCCTACATGCATATCATGATGTAGTAGCTTGGAGTTATGAAGATTTGAAAACATATGATACTTCAATCATTACACACACCATACCTTTGAAGTCAGATGTCAAACCATTTAGGTAGAGACAGAGGCTAATCAATGCTTTGTTAGAACCCATTATTCAAAAGGAGGTGCATAAATTTCTTTCAGCACGCATTATATTTCCAGTAAGACACTCTACTTGGGTTGTGAATTTGGTTCCGATAAGGAAAAAGAATGGAGAAATCAAACTATGTGTAGAATTTAGGAATCTGAATAGAGCATCAGAAAAGGATAATTATCCAGTTCCTTCACTAGATGAGGTGCTTCAAGTCGTTAATGGATCTCAAATGATGTCCTTTTTGGATGGATATTCTGGATACAACCAAGTTATGGTGACGTATGAGGATAGACACAAAACTTCCTTCACTATAAAATGGGGAACTTTTTCTTACAAAAGGATGCCATTTGGGTTGATCAATGTTGGAGCTACATTCCAGAGAGCTATGGACATTTCTTTTAAAGACATAATTGGTAAGTACATCATTATTTATATGAATGATTTCACATTTTATTCCAAGAAACGAGGAGATCATATAACAAATTTATGCAAAGTGTTCCAAAGATGCAAAGGGTTTGGTATTTCACTTAATCCAAGGAAGTGTATTTTTTGAGTCACAGAAGGAAAGTTATTGGGACATATTATCTCAGAAAAGGGTATTGCTATTGACCCTAAGCGAATACAGGCTATCTTGAAGATCTAGCCTCCTACAAGTAAGAAAGAAATGAAGTCATTTTTTGGTAAAATTAACTTTGTTAGAAAATTTTTCACTAGGTTTGCAGAGATAGTTAAGCCATTGAATACTATATTGAAACAAGAAGAAAAAATAGAGTGGAATTCAGAAGATAAGGAAGCATTTGCAAAAATCAAGAGAACTATTGATGAGGCTTCAGTATTGGTGAGTCCTGATTATGCTAAACCTTTTTACATATATTCATTCACTTCTAATCACTCTTGTGCTGCAATGTTAACTCAAAAGTTTGATCAAGGTGATGAGCATCCCATAGCCTCCATGAGTAATCCTTTAAAGGGTGCAAAATTAAGATATCATAATGTAGAAAATCAGGCTTATGCTTTGGTCAGTGCAGTGAAAAATTTCAGGCATTATATTTTAAGGATTAAATTTTTTGCCATAGTACCTAATCCTGCAGTAAAGTTGTTGTTAATGCAGAATGAGTTAGGTGAATGAAGGGCCATATTGTGTCTCAAAAACACTGGTCCGAATGAACCATGAGAGGTTGCCAAGCTCTCACAACGTTATTGGCCAACTAACAAGGCCAACCAATATAGTTGAACCTTCTACTCTTAAGGCTCTGCTAAACCTCGGCGGGTGCACCTATATGAATGACACAAATCTTGAATTATGCTTCCTATTTGACTAAACTGTCCACAATGGAAATTTGATGGTGGAGAGAAATAGTCTAAATTTGATATAAATTGTATATGCAATATTAAGGTAAAAATTAATGTGTTTAGTTAATAGATGTTTAAATGAAACAAATGAAATTAAATAATGAAATATGGAAGACCAGTGCCTTGTTGGGTAAAATGGAGTCAAATGAAAGTCTTAGATGAGTGGTTTCTATCTAGCAAGTTCTTTAATTGTCTAGCATACAAATATGATTTTATAACTGGTATAAACATGTAAGAATATGATTGACAGGCCCTATTTGAGGCAGAATATCAATCCTAACTATTTGATTCTTTTTACTGATCCAAATAACATTCCTAGATTACTGTACTTGATTGAAAGGAATTTAATTCTTTTTTGAAGAACCCAATTAATCAAATCACACAGATACAACAAATGTGCACTGATAAATTGAACATATACTTAATACTTCAACTTAAATAATCAAGAAACATCAGATTGGAGACAATCAAATAATTGTAGAAATCCAACAAACAACTGATACCAGAATAAAACCACCAAATCAAAAGTCTTCCATTATCTTCCTCAAAAATTATACATGCTTCATGATATCCACTGTAAAATTTATATGATAAATATTTTAAAATAATTTCAGTATATTTCCTATCCTACTCCTAAATCTACTATCTCCCCCCGTTGATGATTTATTTCATCTTACATATATACATTTCCCTTTTAAGGTTACGACCCCTCATAGCATCTATCGAGTGTAATCCTTCTTTTCAATGCAACTATTCATTTAAAATAATTAATTATTTTCCTTTGGAAAATTAAACATTTAACTTTCATCTCCATTTTGCATTCTTTGCAAAAAAATAATTTTGGTAATTATCCTTTGCTGGAAACTTTTCCTTTTCTCTCATTAAAATAATTATCTGCTTCATGATTTCTTTCGTGAAAAATGCTTCCCATCCTAGTGAAAATATTTTACTTTGTATTTAATCTTCTCATCTTCACCTAATATAGAATACTTCTTGAATAAAAGTAATTACCCATTACGAGGTATTAAATTGTCTTTTAATTCCTCCATGAAAAACACTCTCCATTATCTCTCGTTTGATAAAAATACTCCCCCTTGTAAAAAAAATGTTATCCTATATTTCCCCTATATCTTTACCCATTTTGGTAACAATCACCCATTATTTTATTTTTTATTTTTTGATGGAATTATTTCCCTTTGAAAATAAAATATTTTCACTAATAACAAAATCTCCCAAAATAAATGTGGCAATATTTACCACATGTTATTTTACCCATTTTAGGACCACACCAAAACTTGAACCTTTTAATAAAATATTAACTGACCCTCCTTTTGGCTTGTCGGTGTGACATGATGTAGTGAGAAGACTCTCTCCGATTTCACTTCTTTCACCAATAAAACTTCATCTTTTGGGTATCGATGCAACTCTCCAAAACTCTCATCAGTGAGACTCCAAACAACTTTTGCCGATATGGTATCTCTCGCCGATATGTTCCATCGGTGTGACTTGCATACTCGGTGAGACCTGAAGAACTTACTCTGATTGTTCATCTCACTCCAATGAATTCAAGACTTCTTTCCCACGCTGATTTCAGGCTTTATTGTCTAGTTATTGTGATGCAGAGAGTTATTTTCACACTTCAAGGATGCTTTGCAACTGGTTCCATTCATTTCCACTAATTACAGTGATGAATTCTTATGGAAATCACTATAGTTTTTCAAATGCAATTGGATATATTTCTATGCCCAAGCGTAGATACTCCAATCTTTTAAGTTGCTTTCCCCATTTATGAGTTTTTGATAGACCAAATGTCAAGAAATTCAAGGCGCTATCAATAATTTTCTCATTGCTACCTTCCATTTCTGCTGGGTATACGAGGTTGCAATAATCACTTCGTTGATACCACCATTGCCAGACCATTTGAGCAAATATGTGAATCAATATTGACATAATCTTCATCCTTTCGTTGTTGGGCTTCAGCCCAATCTTCATATCTTGCCTACCTCTTCTATTATGATATCCAAGTGACTCGCAACTCCGATCAATCTCAATATGAACCCTTATTTGATTTATTTAACATTGCCTTGGTTCTGACTGAAGAAGAGAATAAACCATCTAATTGCAAGAATCTCATCATCGAGCTCTCAAGGTTCATTTGCTGCAGCAAGCATTTCAACATTTTGATCTGTGATACGGTGTCTTCTTCAGATTTGTAAGAGTTTTTTTCTCAATTAAACATCTTGCAAATGTCATCGAGGGAGATAATGGTAGGTTTATGCACTGTGTGTGTGATGTGCAAACTGTAGAAGGCAACCAAGATTGTAATAAAAAACTTGTAATCTCAATAGAGCTTGGAGTATGTTTCAGAATATCTTCATTAAAATATACTTTCTCATTTCCAACAAAATTTTGCATCATTTAGCTTATTCATAGATTGATTAACTTCCTTTTGTACAAAAAATTGATGCCATCCAGTTCGACTGCTCAAGAATTTTTTGGAGGTTTCTTCCACACTCATTCTGAGTGCAACACCAAGTAATTTGAATTCCATGGAACTTTATTTCTTGTAATTAATCCATTAAAACCAAAGATGCACCTTGAAATGAAATGGATAGTCATCTAATTTTATTTTCTGACACTCTGCATTGTATCCCAAAACAAGTTAGGGAGCCTCCAAAATTGCTTTAAAAAATTGATCAAATGATCTCCAAAGCCACAAAAATGCACCAGTATGTTGAGTTATGATAGGGGAGTATAGTTGTAGAATGGATTATCATGAAGGCATCAGAATAAAAAACTGTTAATGCTCAAAGTGGTCTACTTAGTATTTTTTGCAACCTGCCACTATCAATTTTCTAGTTGAAAACCACCACTTTACCTTCCTTGAAAAAATATTAAGTCTCTTCCTATGAAGCTGCAATTTTGGAGATTAGTTTATTTAGGTCAAATGAACACGTATGAAAAAGGATTTTTAGTCAATATTCTTTCTTTGCAAGATAAAAAATCAAACTTGACCACTTTGTAGCTGTCTGAAAATGCAGTCATCAAACTGTGTAAAACCCATTTGGTTTTAGTTTTCTAAAACTATCAAACGAACTGCTAGGGCTCTAAACATTTGCATGAAAGCACATTAGGGTGGGAATAATTTGAAGCACCAATTTATTTGTCATGATATATTATCAGTTGCTTAATATTGCTTTCCAAAGTTGGCCATTATGACAGAATTTTCACTGTATTGACAGCAGATTTTCATAAAATCCCTTCAACTTGTCACTTTGAAACTTTGTCAAATTCAATTGTATGGAGCTTGAAACTGACGTGCACACTCACATATTCTAGATGAACACACCTGCAAGATGGCATTGCATGGAAATGACCAGATTCAAAGTTATGATTTTTCAAAATGTGTTTTTTTGGGCTACTTTTTTAACTGAGTTTTTTGAGTGTTGTATTAGACTTTTTTGACATGGCACCCTCAAATTTTGCCAAAATTGATGGTTCCAACAGTGGCTTCATCTGGGGAAGAATGATAGTCAGATCATTGCAAGGATCCAGAATCTTGGTTGAGCAGAGCAGACAAAAAATGAAAAACTAGTGAGCAACAATGGAAAGAATGGCAACGGAAATGAATGCAAAGAATGCAAGATGGAAGTGAAATGGATGAAAAATGAATGCAAAATGGAGGTGAACCAGGAGCCTAAACTACTGTGCATGGAAAATAATTTTAAAGAGGATACACAGGAGTTGTCCATGCACTGGCAACCCTCAATTCTCTGTGTTTTAATTTCTCCTGTTCTGAACTGTTACAATTTAAAACTCCAACCATGCTTTCCCCTATCAAATACCTAGTTTTGTCTTGAGTTCATCAAATTTCTCTTGAAGACATAGATGCAATCCTTCCTGTCACTAAGAGTTTTTAGAGAATCACCATGCTCATCTTGGACCAACTTCCCAATAGCATTTAGCAGTTTATATTCTCCATCATCAGACAAAACTCTGTTATCTTCAATATACAAAATATATGCATATTCAATGCAAAATACCTCATTTTCTTTCTTATTTTTATGTATTTTGAAACACTCTCCCAGTTGTATTGAAACTTTATCATCAAAGTGCTTCACTTGAGAAACAAAATGTTTTGTTATGTCAACATTATTTGAAACACACAAATTTGAAACCATATGCATTGCTTTGACACTACCATTTGGATACAACACTGGACCATAACTCATATTTTCAATATCATGCATATGTGAACGAATAAAATCTAGACTTCTATCATCCTTGGTATGCAAACAAATGTCTTTTCCACATGAGTCAGAAATTTCAAAATCGCATACCTCATTTTGAATGAACACAGGCTTTTTGATCAACACCAAAAGTTTGACTATCACTCCAAGAAATGCACTGGGAGTCATAAAGATCCTTACACAAAGATATTTCACTATCAAAACAATTTTAAGCAGGACATAAAATCTCAAGATCACCTTCATGAGCACATCCCTAGTATTTAGAAATTAACACATCTGAAATCTTTTCACTAACAAGTGAACAAGTCTCATCATTTTCATCACTATAGTTATACTCTTCACCTTTGTCATCATCAAGAAAAATTTCAAGACCATCAAAGAATGGGAAATTAGAAACATTATCAGCGCAGTTATTTATTCCATTATTTTGCTTGTCTGAAATTATCTCCTCGCTCTCATAAAGTGGGTTTGAAAATTCCTGAAGTTCATTCATGGGGATACCTCCGCAAAATATCATCTGATCTTCATTTAACTCTTCGTCATACAATGGGTTTCAAAAAGTTTGGAAATCACTTTTAAATGTACAAACCTCATTATCATCAACTGTATCATCATAATAGGTAGAAGAATCCCTTGATTGCAGATCAAAATCCTCTGGTTCATCAAAATCAGAGTATTCACTAGATTCTTCACAACTTGCACTACTTTCCCTGTCACAATCTGTGATGCAAGAGAAATCTCTTGTACCTTCATCTTCCTCATGCAAGCCATCACAAGAATAATCCTAATTTGTACATGTATTATCTTCTATTGGATGCATCATCTGATCAACTTCACTATACTCATCAGAAATACAATAATTGGGTTCAATATTGATAGTGTTCACATACCTCATTCCCTGGGACATCGCCCGAATGAAGTTAAAAGAAGAGCCTTCTGCCTCAATCCTTTTCTTCTGCTCTGATGCCTCTCCTTTGTTCTCTTCCTTCTGATCAACAACAATTAGTCTATTTATCTCTTCTTTAGTAAGTCTCTTCATGTTGTATTGAGTAGGTACCTCAACAAAATGTGGCTCTGTATAATATTCTTCAGAATTAGAAAGGACCTGTTGTTCAGGTATATGAACATTGTATTTCTGATTTGAAACATCATGTTGATAACCTTTATCCTCTGAAGATGAATACCTCTCCATAACATGGTGAAAATTATTTGAAGTATATACTGTGTGATCTTCTCTATTGTTTCCCATCAACATTCCCTCTTCTTGCATTCTCTGGACTACAACAGAGTAATTTGGGGAATGTGACATTTTACAAACTTCACAAAAATAATTGTTACTTACCATATAGGTTCCTTTCTTTGTCAATGGATTAGGAGCCTCTTTGTTTCTAGGCCTAGCTGTTATAGGTTTCTCATCCTTCCAGTCTGTATTATAAGGCATGTCATGCAACCTCAACCTTTCATTTCTGTAAGTATTCTCCTGTTGGTACTGATAATTGCTAGCTTGTTGACGAACCTTAGGATTGTCTCTTTTATCCATTATTCCTATAGCCCTCCTATTGTTTTCAATTATCTGTGCCATCTTCTGAGCTTCAGCTAAGTCTCTTGGGAATTTATTTCTCAATTCATACCCTACCTTAGGATCAAAAGCATTCAAATAAATACTCAGTGCTATAGAATCTGGCAACTTTGATCCAGGAGGTATTTTATTCTACAACTTATTGAATCTCCGATTAAAATCATAGACTATATCACTTTGATCTTTTTGAATGTGTATTAATTCATGAAGAGCAGCATTTGGTGCGCTTAGATTCCCAAATTGCTCAAGGAATTGATCATGAAATCCCTGGAGAGAATCAATAGAGATCACTGGCAAGCTATTGAACCAATCCCTAGCATCTTCAATAAGTGATATCATGAATAGCCTCATGTGTAAATCCTCATATGGCACATCCAAATCCTGGATGAAAACATTGAAACTTATTAGATGCTCTTCAGCAGTGATTGCATCACTTCCTCTAAATTTTGGAACAAGACCTCTCCAACTGCCATCTATTGGAAAAGGGGATAATTGAATCCTTGACAAATCAAACTGTCTGATCATTGTTGTATATTGATGAGGGGGGGCACTTGGTGGGTACTGATGCTGGTACATCAGAACATAATGTTGTATATGATGATAGGGAGCATACTAATGACCATAAGGGGTTCCAACATGACCTCCACTGAACCAAGATCCTTCTCCATTCATGTTTGAACAACTACAAAAATATTTCAGAGTCGCCACCTACTTTTTCAAAAGTAGGAAAATCATTATTTCTGATCTTTTCCCTAGCGGAATCACTCTTTCTGAGACTTCTCCAATTACAAATTTTCTACACTAACTCTATTTGATGGTCTTCGACCGAATTTTTTGATGTATTCCCCAACGGAGTCGCCAATTTGTTGTGTCTCAAAAATGCTAGTCCGAATGAACCACGAGAGGTTACCAAGCTCTCACAACGTTATTGGCCAACTAACAAGGCCAACCAATATAGTTGAACCTTCTACTCTTAAGGCTCTGCTAAACCTAGGCAGGTGCACCTATATGAATGAAACGGATCTTGAATTATGCTTCCTATTTGACTAAACTGTCCACAATGGCAATTTGATGGTGGAGAGATATAGTCTGAATTTGATATAAATTGTATATGCAATATCAAGGTACAAATTAATGTGTTTAGTTAATAGATGTTTAAATGAAATGAATGAAATTAAATAATGAAATATGGAAGACCAGTGCCTTGCTGGGTAAAACAGAGTCAAATGAAAGTCTTAGATGAGTGGTTTCTATCTAGAAAGTTCTCTAATTGTTTGGCATACAAATATGAGTTTATAACTGGTATAAACATGTAAGAATATGATTGACAAACCCTACTTGAGGCAGAATATCAATCCTAACTATTTCATTCTTCTTACTGATCCAAATAACATTCCCAGATTACTCTAATTGATTGAAAGGAATTTAATTCTTCTTTGAAGAACCCAATTAATCAAATCACACAAATACAACAAATGTGCACTGATAAATTGAACATATACTTGATACTTCAACTTAAATAATCAGGAAACATCAGATTGGAGACAATCAAATAATTGTAGAAATCCAACAAACAACCGATACCAAAATAAAACCACCAAATCAAAAGTCTTCCATTATCTTCCTCAAAAATTATACATGCTTCATGATATCCACTGTAAAATTTATATGATAAACATTTTAAAATAATTTCAGTATATTTCCTATCCTACTCCTAAATCTACTATCTCCCCCCGCTGATGATTTATTTCATCTTACATATATACATTGCCCTTTTAAGGTTACGACCCCTCATAGCATCTGTCAAGTGTAATCCTTCTTTTCGATGCAACTACTCATTTAAAATAATTAATTATTTGCCTTTGGCAAATTAAACATTTAACTTTAATCTCCATTTTACATTCTTTGCGAAAAAATACTTTTGGAAATTATCCTTTGTTGGAAACTTTTCTTTTTCTCTCATTAAAATAATTATCTACTTCATGATTTCTTTCATGAAAAATGCTTCCCATCCTAGTGAAAATATTTTACTTTGTATTTAATCTTCTCATCTTCACCTAATATAGAATACTTCTTCAATAAAAGTAATTACCCATTACGAGGTATTAAATTGTCTTTCAATTCCTTTGTGAAAAACACTCTCCATTATCTCTCGCTTGATAAAAATACTCCCCCTTGTAAAAAAAATGTTATCCTATATTTCTCCTATATCTTTACCCATTTTGGTAACAATCACCCATTATTTTATTTTTTATTTTTTGATGGAATTATTTCCCTTTGAAAATAAAATATTTTCACTAATAACAAAATCTCCCAAAATAAATGTGGCAATATTTACCACATGTTATTTTACCCATTTTAGGACCACACCAAAACTTGAACCTTTAATAAAATATTAACTGACCCTCCTTTTGGCTTGTCGGTGTGACATGATGTAGCAAGAAGACTCTCTCCGATTTCACTTCTTTCACTGATAAAACTTCATCTTTTGGGTATCGGTGCAACTCTCCAAAACTCTCATCGGCGAGACTCCAAACAACTTTTGTCGATATGGTATCTCTCGCCGATATGTTCCATCGGTGTGACTTGCATACTCAAGGCGCTATCAATAATTTTCTCATTGATACCTTCCATTTCTGCTGGGTATACGAGGTTGCAATAATCACTTCGTTGATACCACCATTGCCAAACCATTTGAGCAGATATGTGAATCAATATTGACATAATCTTCATCCTTTCGTTGTTGGGCTTTAGCCCAATCTTGATATCTCGCCTACCTCTTCTATTATGATATCCAAGTGACTCGCAACTCCAATCAATCTCAATATGAACCCTTATTTGATTTATTTAACATTGCCTTGGTTCTAACTGGAGAAGAGAATAAACCATTTGATTGCAAGAATCTCATCATCGAGCTCTCAAGGTTCATTTGCTGCAGCAAGCATTTCAACATTTTGATCTGTGATACGGTGTCTTCTTTAGATTTGTAAGATTTTTTTTCTCAATTAAACATCTTGCAAATGTCATCGAGGGAGATAATCGCAGGTTTATGCACTGTGTGTGTGATGTGCAAACTGTAGAAGGCAACCAAGATTGTAATAAAAAACTTGTAATCTCAATAGAGCTTGGAGTATGTTTCAGAATATCTTCATTAAAATATACTTTCTCATTTCCAACAAAATTTTGCATCATTTAGCTTATTCATAGATTGATTAACTTCCTTTTGTACAAAAAATTGATACCATCTAGTTCAACTGCTCAAGAATTTTTTGGACGTTTCTTCCACACTCATTCTGAGTGCAACGCCAAGTAATTTGAATTCCATGGAACTTTATTTCTTGTAATTAATCCATTAAAACCAAAGATGCACCTTGAAATGAAATGGATAGTCATCTAATTTTATTTTGACACTCTGCATTGTATCCCAAAACAAGTTAGGGAGCCTCCAAAATTGCTTTTAAAAAATTGATCAAACGATCTCCAAAGCCACGAAAATGCACTAGTATGTTGAGTTATGATAGGGGAGTATAGTTGTAGAATGGATTATCATGAAGGCATCAAAATAAAAAACTGTTAATGCTCAAAGTGGTCTACTTAGTATTTTCTGCAACCTACCACTGCCAATTTTTTAGCTAAAAACCACCACTTTACCTTCCTTGAAAAAATATTAAATCTCTTCATATGAAGCTGCAATTTTGGAGATTAGTTTATTTAGGTCAAATGAACACGTATGCAAAAGGATTTTTAGTTCTTCGCAAGATAAAAAATCAAACTTGATCACTTTGTAGCTGTCTGAAAATGCAGTCATCAAACTGTGTAAAACCCATTTGGTTTTAGTTTTCTAAAATTATCAAATGAACTGCTAGGGCTCTAAAAATTTGCATGAAAGCACATTAGGGTGGGAGTAATTTGAAGCACCAATTTATTTGTCATGATATATTATCAGTTGCTTAATATTTCTTTCCAAAGTTGGCCATTATGATAGAATTTTCACTGTATTAACAACAGATTTTCTCAAAATCCCTTCAACTTGTCACTTTGAAACTTTTTCAAATTCGATTGTATGGAGCTTTAAACTGACGTGCACACTCAAATATTCTAGATGAACACACCTGCAAGATGGCATTGCATGGAAATGACAAGATTCAAAGTTATGATTTTTCAAAATGTGTTTTTTTGGGCTACTTTTTTAACTGAGTTTTTTGAGTGTTGTATTAGACTTTTTTGACATGGCACCCTCAAATTTTGCCAAAATTGATGGTTCCAACAAGCCAAATGGGTGACTATGTTGCAGGAATATGATATGGAAATCCAACACATTAAATTAGTGAGAGGACAAGGAATTACAAAGACAATGGCTGAGATAGGTCTTGATCTCACAACTCAAGACTATTATCTTCAAGAAGTATCTCCAGGAGATTGGTATGGTGAAATCATTTTATATTTGCTGAATCAGCAATGTCTTGATCACCTTAATATAGTTCAGAGGCAGGCTTTGCACTTGAAGAGTGGAATTTTTATGATGAAAGGATCTATCTTGTATAAATTAAATCATGAGGTCGTATACTTAAGATGTTTGGGAAAAGAGGAAGCTGCCAAAATGATGATTGAATTTCATGAGAAATATGGCACTGGCCATGGTTCTGCATCAACCACTACAAACTAGATCTTAAGGGCGGGATATTATTGGCCTAATTTGTTTGAATATGCACACAAACATGTGAGGACTTGCCACATATGCCAAACTACAGCAAGTAAGGAAAAACATGCAGGTCTTCCACTTCAGCTAGTCATAGAGGTAAAACTTTTTGCTCAATGGGGTATGGACTTCATAGGTCCAATCAATCCTCCATCTTCTACGGGTCACAAGTATATCCTTACCATAACTAATTATTTTACTAGATGGACAAAGGCTCTCGCTTGTAAACAATGTACTTTGGATGTGGTAATAAATTTTCTTGAGTCAAGAATATCAATCGTTTTGGTTGTCCACTATCTCTAGTTTGTGATAATGGTCTTGCATTTGCCTCAGTGAAATTTTCTAATTGGGAATTTGATCATGTGATTGTTATTAATTTTTTGTCCAATTATTACCCTCAAGGTAATGGCCTAGCCGAGTCTTCCAATAAGAACCTACTAACAGTTATCCGTAAGTTGTTAGAACAAAATCCTAAGGATTGGCACACCCAGCTTCGCTTTGCTCTTTGGGCTGACCATACTAGACAGAAGGAATCCATAGGAACCTCTCCTTATCACTTGGTGTATGGTTTGGAACCTCTGTTTCCTATCTAATTGAAGATCCCTACCCTACAGTTTATCAATGAATACTACAATGAGGAAGATAAGCATGAAGCCCGTTTAGCTGAGTTCTTGCACCTAGAAGAGAAAAGAGATGAAGCCCTAGAAAACTTTGCTAAACATTAGGGTGTGGTGAAAATATGGTTTGATAGGAGAGCTAACATGAAGGCCTTTAGAATTTTAGACTTAGTTATCTACTAGGATAAAACTCATGACCGTAAGGGAGAGCATGGTAAATTTGATAAACTTTGGCTTGGTCCTTACTAGATTTCAGAAATTTTGGGAGATAATGCTTTTCGCTTGAAAACCCTCACTGGTGAGGATATCTCGCTGCCTGTGAATGGGTAGTATCTAAAGCATTATTTCCAACCTTGAATTGTTCGCAATTCATCCTATACATTGCCTAGATTAGGTTTATTTTCTACTTTGTTTTGTTGGTTTGCTTTGCTTTGCTTGTTTTTTTTTTAGTAATTTAGGTTTTCTTTGGTTTGTTTTTCTTTCCGTTTTGGTTTTCACTCTTGGGTTCCTTGCTTTCTTGGGATTGTTACATCTGTATAATAGGATATTTTCTTGGGATTGTTCTATGAATTTATTTTATAAGATCTAATCAGTTTTTCAGAGTCAAGTGATGGAAGTATTTTTTTGATGTCCCTTGTACTTGGAATTAGAGTCACTTGTTTTGGATACAATTTGGAATATATTCGGGTCTCACATTTTTCACACTAAAATTGAAAATTTTGGATTTGCATAGGGTTCTTTGGTAATTTGGCCTAGTGAAAAATTTTATATTCTGCTTCATTGCCACTATGTTCCTCATCCCCGAGTGTGAGCTTCATTACTTACGAAGGTAAAAGAGAAAAGGTTCTATGAAAGAAAAGAAAGAGAAAAGGAAAATTTTGGAAAAAATTTAAATCTTCACCTTATTAGGGGTATCCTAGTATCTCTATCGAGGCTATGGAAACCTAACTGGCAGTAGAACTATGCTTGGGAGGGTCACAACGATAACCTCATAGGGTCTATGGATGCCTGACTAGTATCGAGGCTCTATAGAGGTTGCTTTTGAAGTTTGAACTTTTATGTAGCTTGCTTAGATTTTCTTTGGTCCCCATTGCACTTATAGGATAGGAAATAAATGAACAATACACACACTTGGACCCTAGTATAGGAAAAAATCTTCTTGCTTGTGGTTTATAAAACTTTTTTCATAGGTGTCCTGATGAGAGGATCAAAACCAGAGATCCTGGGTCCTTGATTTTAGTTTGTTCTTGAAATACTTTGGAGCATTTCTCTGGCGGAGTTGCCATTTGTTGTGCAGTTTTTTGCACACACACCCTACTAAAGGTGGGGACCCTCGTTTTTCTAGTTTCTGGGTATCTTGGCCTTTCTATTTTGGGGTTTTGCTTGCTTGAAACCCGTGCTTTGATGTTCATCTTTCTAGTTGGAGTGGCACATTTGTGAATTTTATTGAAAAATCTTAAGATCTAAGTGCATTTTAGACCTTTTACCGTTTTCGAGAGAATCCGCCCTAGCCAGATTTTCTCGATTTTCTTTTGGAGTTCGAAGGTAGTTGTATTTTGACCCAAATCCAGGGAAATCTGTCGTGTCCAGATTTCTCTGAAGTTCGTTGTTGTGCTGTATTTTCAGGTTTTGGTCTTGTCTCTCTTGTCGATCACATTAATGGCGATTGCGTGACCCTTTTGGGGCATTGATATATTGAATCTTGGGGAGTGATTTGTCATTTTACCTTGATTGTTTGCTTGTCATTTGAGTTTGAGTGCTAGAGATTGAGGTGTGTTGCTAGATCATGCATTTCAAAGCTATTTTGAGTGTTGCATTTGAATTCCATGAGCGTTGATCGTATCCTGCTTGTGTTTGTGGGTTGATTGTTGGCATCATCAGTTCCAGTTCTTTTATTCTCATGGTATGTGCATATGATCCTTTCCTCTATAGTTTCAAATTACTTTAATTTTAATGCTTTTGTGTCTTTCATTTCTTCGTTCTTTCTTGGGTGTTTGCAACATGTCTAAGAATTTAGGGTTTCCATTGTTCTGCCAGTCCATTAGGTTGGTCACTAAATATTTGTTTTGGTCTGGTATTTCACTATTCTTTACGTCGCTTGCTTACGTTTATCCTAAAACTCCTATCTCATTTGTAAGAAATTCATGCCTATTTTTTCCATGCTCCCATGGTGGAGGCTTTAGGGTTCTTGACCTAGGGCATAGCCAATCCCTCTCAAATTGTTGAGAGGAGGGTTTTCAATTCATATTTGATCCATTGGGGTCCATAGTTAGGTCATTGTTCGAGGTGTAGACCCTAGGTCCATGGTCGTTCGATTCATTTTGGTAAAAACAAGAGAATGTGGATGAGTTCGAGTTTTTCGGTGTCTTTGTGGAATTCCACTTCCTCCGGATTTCCCCGACTTCTCCCATTCCTTCTCTTTTGCCACTTAAACTAGATTTTTTGTCTGCCTCATGAAAATCCGTTTCCTCCGGATTTTCCTAGTATTCGTGGTCAGGTCTTTCTACTAGATTCGTGCTTTGATGGTAATTTATATTTTTTCTGCTAAAATCTGTTTCCACCGGATTTTCCTGGATGTTCCATGTCTCCTCCTTTTTCTAGGGTTGATTATAACTATTACCGTTTTTTGGAAAATTCGCCTTAGTCAGATTCTTCTGAAGTTTTGGTAAAATGATGAATATGAAGATTATGTGAGAAGTTTTCTTATTAGTAGTATATTTAAATGATCAAATGAGCTTATGATAAGTATTTCTAAGGTTATTCCTTTATTGAATTGATGGATTGAGTGATATTATGGGGGATTGTATGCTTGTTTCACTTTAATCCACTTGGTCTAGATTTCACTGGAATTCCTCTCTAGTCTAGAATCTAGGAGGTGGGCTAAATCCCGGACTTTAGTGATATGGTTCTCTGGCGCTTGTTGTTTCTTTTGGATCTCATTTTGGTCATCTTTATTTTCTTACAGGCAGGATCAAAACATGATGTTGTTGGTCGAGACAAAGGGAAGGCAACAGATCCAAGTGCAAAAAGTTCTACTATCTCTGATGCAAAGAAGGTAAAGTTGGACATAAAAAGCAAGATTCTTGAAAGCAAGCTAACTTCTATTTAATTAGGGATCATCGATACCAATGTGGGTATGTGGGATTATGAGAAGTTTAAAGCTAAATTGGTAGCACAAAACCTTCCTTTGTTGGCTAGGAGAACTGAGGAATCTGGGTTGGCACATGTAGCAGTTTTTCCCTCCATGATGCAGTGCTATGAATTGGTGCTTGAATGTGCCAGGAATTAGGACAGAGCGACGTAAAGGATAATTGTTTCCTAGGGAAGGATTGTGGCAAGTTTTAGTCATGTGTCCATTGCTAGGAATTTCGATATGTCTGACAGGTCATAGGTGGTGGCCTTTTATATAGACACAACAAGGAAATACTTTGAGGAAAATGTGGTCAAGTCTCAGCAGGTAATCAACTCTTGGTTGGATAAGCCCAAGTATCATTTCTCCAAATTGTGAAAGCAGTTATTCAGGATCAATTTCAAAGGGAGTATTACAATGTTATCACTCTTCTCAGTAGACTAGTAGGATTGAAGAGTGCAGAGGTGTTTGAGAGTTGGATGTTTAATGTTATTGCTCAGATAGAGTAGGGTATAGATTATCACTGGGCAGGTTACATAAGTGTAGTCATCCATGAGTAGTTGTGCAATGTCTTGCAAACCAAGACTTTCACCATGACCTCCTACTTAGTGTATGCATTGGCAAGATTTCACCCATATAAGGGGTTGAGCACTAGAGGTACATTTGGGTAGGATGCAATATATGAGGTATATCCATAGTTGCACCTATCTAGAGGAAGTTATAGAAAAGAAAACAATGCTTTCACAACGTATATCACTAGATTGCTCCAAGGTGTAGAGCATGTGAGGATTTTTGACAAGGCTAAATAATTGATAAGGAGATATGGGGAATGGTTTATCCAGTTCCCCACTTTCTCTTACATTAATATTGATGGTTGTCAAAGGGCTCCCTATATACTCCCAAGGTACCCTACTAATCATATATATTGTTGGAGGTCACTAGGCATATTTGTGACTTCGACATAGTTGTAAAGGGAGATAAGCATAAAATAGGTTATGGGAATGATTTTCCCTTAAAGATAGTAATGAGTGAGGTTTTCCCTTCTATCCAATGTGGTCATGCTTCTTCTGAGGGGATGAGTAATTTTGGTCCATCTTTCCATTCCAAGAGGGCAAGTTTTGACATCACTGGTGAGGCACAAAAGAAGGCCAGTAGGGAGTACAACCATAAGGTCAATATTAAAGATTATTGGGTTAACCTTGGTGATGAGTTTGAGGTAAGGAAGAAGAAATTCTCCACGTTGCCAGTGGACTTGGTAAGGTTATACAATGTGAAGGCCATCCCTAACTAGGTGGAAGAGGATGAAATTTAATTCAGGGTCATGTCTTCGAGATGGTGAAAGACAAGCCAGTTGGAGAGATCGATTGGTTAGAAGAAGAGAAACCAAAATTGGATCAAATCATGACTCTAGTGATCAAGTACACCAAAATTTGGTTGGAACACAAAATGCTAGAATTTAGAGAGTGAGGGTGTCCAATGTACTTATGATATGATAGGAGATGGTGTCTCATTCTTCTTCTAAGGAATCACACTAGTAGGATTATAAAGGTAAGACAAAAGTGGATTCTCATTTAAAAATTTAGGTTCGAGATGTTCAAATTGAGAAGGCGGAAAAAGTGGGTAAACAGAGGAAACCTATTGCCAAGAAGAGGAGACATGTCTCGAGGAAAGAGGTTGAAAAAGACAAAGAAGAGAAGGAAGAGTTAGATGTTACCCCTCCATTGACAAAGAGATGAAGGCTTGTGAAGCTTTCACAGAAACAAGAGGAGGCTCCTAAAATTGATAAGGAGGTTGAACCACTAGTGGTAGAAGTAGAGAGTTTAGGGGAAAGTACACAAGTATATATGAGTAGGTCAAGGACTCCTTCCCTAAGGGATGCTTCTATGAAGGGGGATGTTCCTGTGACTGCTCCTATTGCTAAACAAGAAAGTATCTCCATTCCTCAAGATACTAGCGGTGTGCAAGAGGAACCAAGGAAGGATAAAGATCCTAAGGAATTGGGCGAGGAGAAATTTTAAGAAGGAGACCTCTATAGAGGAGAGGCAGAAATTGACAAAGTGGTCCAGTCTCCTTTGGTGGCCTATGCAGATTCACCTACGAAAGATAAATTGAGTAAATCTCCTCAACAGGAGGAGATACCAACTAAGATCCCTTCACCGGTGTAGGTTGTTGTAGAGGAGTAGTTGCAAGACAAGGAGGATCCAATCATGGATATCCCTAATGTGCCAAGTGTTCAGAAGGATTCCCATAATGACCAACAGGAGCAAGATAAGAAAGATACAGTGTCAACTGAGTCTATTGTTCCAAGTTGGATGAATAAAGAACTGAAAAGTAAATAGCTAATAGTAGAGGATGCTCCTCCTAATTGAGATGACCTAATGGCCAATGTTGAAAATGAAAAGACTAAAAAGAAGGCTAGGGTTGTGTACCGGATTGAGAGGGATGGGTCAAGAAATAGGGTGGCTCACATTTCTACCCCTACTCCAGATTAATATAGAGATAATGTAGCTGCCAAGGATTATCATGTGCAGACTATTGACTTAGGGCATGAATCTATGGAACAGGACATTGAGGAGTACGAAGGCTCCATTGCTATAATTATGGGTAGATTGAAGAGGGTTGTACAAACTTGGCATGAGTTGGAGAGAGATAATGAGAAATTAGAAAAGCACTTGTAGGAGTTGATGGAACCCTTGCAGTCCATTAGCTCTTCCTCCTCTGTTGTGGGTTTCTTGCCTCAAGAAACAATCTCTGAGCTTGACAAGATGAAAGGCACCACACTTGCCACAGTTGCTTGGTTGCAAGGGGTTCAAACTAAATGAGATGCTGCTATCAAAGAAATCTTTTCGACTGGAGGGGATGCCATGAGGTTGGTAGATTGGTTGAAGGTTGTGCTTGCTCAAGACAAAGAGGATACTGATCTCCTACTGTAGAAAAAAAAACAATTATGGGATTTGTTGAGGATAAGCTGGTAAAGAGTGGGATTCTTCCTTTCCCAAGGGTTTCTAAGCCTTGGGAATGGTTCAAAATCTTGCAAATGAGGCAAAAGTCCTTGAAGAAGATTCACAAACATGGAAGGTAGGTTGACAACACTTTGAATCGTATTCATGATAAGTGTATCTCATTGTTTGAAATTATGACAAGAAGGAAAAATTTTGCTCTGAAGCATCTTAATCTAGAGCAACTTAGGAAATGGTGGAGAGATGTTTATTCTCTAGTTAGTGAGGGATTAGTCACTGAACATCAGCTAGATGATGTTGCAACCTATATTGCAGTTATTGATAGATACTTAACTAATAGGGTTGATTGGGATGGTATAGTGAGGCAGGCAAGGGATGATATTAAATCTCTTGAAAGAAGGGTTAGGGTTTTGTTTGTGCTACCTGTTGTTGAGTTGGACATAGTATTGATGGTCGTGCATGGTGAAGAATATTGAGCTAAGGAAAAGGATGGAAATTAGTTATGTAGGCCTAAATTGAGATTTGTGCTTCCCATTTACTCACATGCATTGGGCCGACCCTTTGATACCCAGGCCGACTTGGATGAAATTGGTGTGAATTGCACATTTCGCGTTATATTCGAATATCTTTTGAGGCCGACCTCTTGTAGGTCATGTTTTTATTGTAAATTCTTATTTTTGGACTGACCTATCTTAGGGATTCTCTATAAAATGGGCATGTTGCCTCATTTGAGAGATATAGATAGGTGAGTCATGATACACATAGAGAAGTAGAATAGAGATTTCATATTTGAGTGAATTAGGGTTTATTTTCAAGCAAGTGTTGTAATAGAAAGTTGGAAATGTTGTCATTTTGCATGACTTAATATAGGAAAGGATATTGTGATTTGGTATCTATCTTGTGGAGCTTCATCTAGCATGGTTCTTGTTGTTCTATCTTTAAAATTTCTTAAATTTCATAGTTAAATAGTTTGGTGATGCTTAGGGTTTCATGTTTGGAATGTTTGCAATGATCTCTAGTCCATACATTTTGAAGTTAGCTAATTGTTAGCTACTTTGTAAAGTTAGCGTGGACTTAAATTTGTGCTCAGTTCAATTATAAGGATTTGTTGAGGATTGCTTGAATTAATGTTTGTGATTTGAAAATCTTTAAATAACTTAGAAGATTGCACTATTTCTATGAAATTGTAGATTTATCTGGATTCAATTAAAGATTAAAGTATCAATTGATTGTTTAGATCTGATCAATTCGAAGTCTAGTATTTGCTTGTAGTAAGATCCCTTAGTGATTATCAACATTTTCACATTTATCACTGAGTTGTTTTATTTGCATTGTCAAGACCTGACATTAGAGACCTTGGGGTTATCTCTTTTCCCATAGAGATTTACCTTTCAAGAGAGATAGGATATCATATTCTATCTGAGTTGTTGTTGTGCATAAAACATCAACAATACGCAAACACGTGCCTTCATCCAAACTCTTCTCCACTTGATTCATGTGATTCAAATTAGCAATCACCTCCTCATTCTCACCAAGATCCAACTATTTACGATTCCACTTAAGAGATTTTTCACTCAATAGAGTTAGACCCTACGCACTAGAATTAAGAGAATTGTTATTTATCTACACCATAGACTAAAAATCATTGAAAATATTATTCACTCTATCCTCCAAAGATACAAACTACTCCTCATGAATCCTATTAGCAATATCCTTCAAAGAAGCCAGCCTCTCCTCATGATCCCTAGCCATTTTCTCAGTGTCCACCAATACCTTATCAAAAAACAACATTCATAGTTTTAAATTTCATTTTCACCATCCATTCCTTCTTATTACAGTTAACCAATGCCATACAAACACTCTTCCAATCATTCAACTTAACATTAAGATCTTTAACTTCAAGAAGAGCCATTTAAAAAGTGAAAGGATATTTTTGGTACCATCCTTTACCATTCTACAAAAAAGATCCAAGTTGATTCCATCCCTATTCAATGGCTCGACAGAATATTTTACCATATTATTAGGTTGACACTTTAGTTCCACACCATCACCATCCAAAGCATCCTTAGTAGGATAATATTCCACATCAACAACTTCCACCTCCTCCTGTTGTTTTCTATAGTTCACTGTCGAATTAGCCAACAACTCCAAAATCCCTTTCTTGTCCTCAACTTGCTCGAAACCCTTACACTCAGTGTTCACCAGTCTAATATTCAAAGTATAATCCTCCCCAAAATTCTTGAAACCATCTCCCTTGAGATATTTTCAACCCTATGATGCCATTTTTCAAGCTTCTCGGTCCCTTATTTCCCCATTTCAGAAAAAATAGGGGACACACCCATACCTTTCACCACTTCCTCAATCAGTTTTAAATCCCACTTCTCCTCCCTTTTCCCATCTTTCTTCCCATTAGATCCTTTCTTAGCACCAAAAGAAACTGCATCCTTCATTTTGGTGTCAGTCTCATAACCTTTCGACCAAGAGACCTCTAGGTCTTGGTCCTTCACAAACTTTCCATACTTATCCAAAGTCTCCAATTCATCCAAGTCTTCCTCCTCATAATTACCATCCCATTCCACAACCAACTCCTCCATATCATAACCAAGAAAAAACCCCTTACCTTTTCGACAAGTGGAAACCTTAGGAATTTCAGGAATAAACTTCACTTTGATATAATCAATGATAAGCTTCATGAGACCCTCATGGAGGATAACTTTACAAGGGTTTTTTCTATGATCATCAATGCTAGTTTCCATATAGATGAGAAAATAATAGGGAAATGACACCAAACTGTTGTGTTTGAAGTGATTTAACAACATAAAATGATAACCATAAATAACATAATACCTTCCATCAAGCATGAAATATTTCATGATAGGCAACACCACATCTCTCCATAGAGGCTTAATAGAAGTTGTGTCATACCCTCTGCTTCCCACACGCCTAATCTTATCCCATTCCTTTCCCTTAAATAAATTGGCCAGAGCGCACTTAGAGGCTCCACAGTCTCTATAAAACTTCTTACTATTCATGGGTAATCTCATGATTTTTGCAATTCAACCCTCTATGACATTCACCTCTACCCCCTGATAGTGCAACATTCGATTATTTCATCCCTTCACAAACACCTCAATATCCTCAGACTCTGATCCATGAAATTTAAGCAGGTAAGGATAAACACCACCTTTCTCCAGATACTCCCACACAACCTCATTCCCACTAAAATCTTCACAGGAGAGTGGCTCCAATCTACAATGATCACCACCCATTTCAATCGAGAAAAACTCATCCCAACCTTCACCTTGTTCTAGTGGGAAAAAAAACTAAAATAATAATCTAGAAACATAGCCAAAATGCACCCATAATTTGTGTTAACTTGATAGAGTAGGTACATCCAGCTATAATATCCCATTCCATGAGCTTGTTTTCATAAGATAGGTAATAATTAATTGAACTAGCTCTAAAATCTAAGCTCTTGAACCAAATAAAGAGAAGATAAAGCCAAAAAATTAAACACTTATCTCCCAATGTTGCTTCCACCATGACAATAAAATTGATCATGATTAGTAAAAATTTGAAGATGAATAGGGATGGCATCAAAGGAATTCCAACAATTATGAGACACGACACCCACATTAGCAAAACCATTAGCAAGGATATGTGCCTCACAAAAGATGTGATATTTTATAATCATCAAAGGAACCAAGAATAGAGAGGGAATACTCAATGATATGTTAAATAGACCATGATAGAGGGTTCACCTTCAAAATACAATTAGTTATTTTAACCTTGAGTCCCCTTCCAACCACAACTTAGTCAGCCCAACCTCTTTAGCAAGAAGGAGGCCATGATAGGCTACTAATGGTTTCCACCAAAATTGTTGTTAAAGTTTTTATTTCCCCTTCGATATTTCCTCGGTCTAATACCTTGGAATCCCATATCTCCTTGCTTCTAAAAAGTTGATCCTTCATTAGGCTTCGTTGGAGCTTGATTATTTTGTGTCCAACCAAACTTCATTTTATTCCTCTCCTAGTAGTTTGAGATAGACTTTAGCCTTTTTTCCTACTTAATTACCTTCTTGTACACAAAATCCATTGTTGTTGGACTATGTACATCTACCTCACCACTGATTTGTATATTTAAAACCATGATAAAATTTCTTATAGGAAAATGCTCATCCTTCTGATACATAGGTACATACTTAAGGATTCGAGTGAACTTATCCTGGTATTCAATCACTGATGAGTCATCGTGCCTTAGGTTTTTGAAATAAATGAGCTTTTGATCATAAAAGAGTTATGGAAACCATATTTTCCAAAAAATCTTCGTAAATTCGCTCCAAGTGAGGCTTAGGGAATGAAGTTCAAGATTCATTTTCTTACTCATCCACTAGTTGGATGCTTCAACCACCAAACAAAATGCTCCCCATATGACTTTAGTGACCTCAAAATAACTTTCGATTTCAAAAAAAATCTCCATTTAGGTAAGTCATGCTTCTACCGTATCTCTAGTAGCACTACCTTCAAATTTTGGTGGTGTGATTTTCCTCATGTCACGAGACAACTCATTTTCCAAATTCTTCCTTTTGGTCCCCTTAGAATATGATTATGACCTATCACTCTCTTGATCGGTAGGTTTAGTATGATTACGAGAATATTTCCCTTCTTCATTGTTGGGTATTTATTCCTCTTCATCATTTGGGACTTCTTGATCCACTCTTTCCTTTCCCTCTACTTCTTGTTCAAGGTTTTCTATTCTTTCTCTAATCCCATCCATGATAGCTAGAATATTGTCTGATTTGGCTTTGGCATTTTCAATGCCTTGCCCTACTTCCTAAGTTTCCCCCATATTAGTTCTTATCCTAACCATATTTTCCATAGAACATTTACACCTATATGTTTTCATTTAATTAGATCTATTAATTTTTCCTCAATGTTAACAATAGTCTAAAGATCTATCATTCACATAAGAAATTCTATTTAAAAAACTCATTCACAATTTTCTTTGCCAAAAAAAAGCATAATTTTTCATTATATTCAAAAACGATTTTCAATTTCTTTGAGTTTCCATGCAATGAATATTAAGATAGTCTAGGGAAGTATATCCCTTAGATTCACTATTTAATACATAGTTATGCGAGGTATAACCCTCAATTTTTTTCTCATCTCCATTCCAAAAAGGGGAGCATCCTTCAAATTTGTCCTCAGACACATTTTTAAGGTACAAAGGCCTCTGATTCCCCACTTGTGGCTTTTAAAATGACTTTCGCTAAGGGAAGGACTCGAGGATCCCTAAATAACATGACTAGACTAACACTACATTCTGAGGGCATATCCTTGGAAAGTGATAAGGATTCCTACTTTTCCGAAGAGACAAGAGGTAAGTAGTTGAAGTTGGCATCATATTCCATCCTTATCTTCTCTTGGCTAATCATTGAAAGAGAATGACTGATTATCTATGTATCACTTAACCAAATGGCATTGTCATAATTAGTTCCCTCAATGGTATGAACAAGGGATTATTTTTTCCTTCTTGGCTTGTAGGTAGTGCTTATTTCCAACCATTGAATTCCTTGCAATCATTCTGAGATGCACCATCCTAGCACAAGAATTTGCAAACATTAGATACATAATGTTGGATTGGAAAAATAGTGAACACATAGGTTCTAGAGCTAATCCTGGTGGATTTGATACCATGTGTAACATGCCCATTTTTATCCGTAGTAAATCTACTAAGTTTTACCCAAATATAATTTATCTCTATATTTAATGTAGAGCAATACAATTTATTTTTTCTATTCAATAATAAATGCATCATTTGAAAATTAACTTTATCCAAAATTCTCCATTGCATAATCAAAGAATGTTTTCCAATAATATAATTATGAAGTAATTTTATATTAATTTACCCAAGATAATGTTTCACATTAAAAATTCCATCAAGATGGACACATGATACATACACAACTTAAACAAGTTTACATGAACTAGAAATAAAAAATGGTCTAGAATGTCCTCTAAAATATCAACCACTAACTACATGACGAGAAGCATCACTCAAGTGCTTTTCTGCTAACCATGGACTAAATACGGTCCCCCGCACATCTACCAAATAGGTATATGACCCTACCCTTTGATGAAGAGATTGTTTTGGTAACCCCATACTTCAAATAGCCTATTCTAAGCATAGTGGTGTGTCCCACATGACTAGAGCTTACCATATACTCAACCTCTAATTCTATGATATTATCAGCCTAGAATGTAATTAGATCACAATGAATTGATGGTGTAGCTAGTGGCTACATACACTACTTTGGCCAAAGATTCAACACCTAGTACTTGAGTGAGGGTCATCTATATTCACCACTACAATTGCTTGATTTGTATTTTGACCATCAGTATTCTATTCTATTTTAGATTATTCCCTTTCCCATGGATTATCCTAATCCCAGGAATAACCTACACCATGACTCACATTATCTAATATGATAATTAAATAATACAAAAAATCTCTATCTCATGCAACATACCTAGAATTTCAAAATACTTTGTAAAGTACAAATAATCTACGTATAGTACAAATGGTATTTATATCCACATAATAATATACTCAATATACACATGTCTATATGAGAAAATACCAAAAGTAAGGTTCAAAAAACAAGAAAAAACCAAGTGATATGAAATCATATCCAAAAAATTCACTCAAGTAGAAGACAATCTTTCAACATGTCAATATAATAACAATCTTTCTATCAAAAGAATAAAGAGGTAGAAATCAGCATGCATGTTATAAGCTTCCAGTTGAATAATCCTCTCCTCAAGATCACTTGCAACTTCTACTACAAACTAATCAATCACATCTACTAGCTTCACTCTAATTCTCCCAACAAAATGGATATAAAGTAACAATACAACTCTCAATCTCAAAAATGCTTAGCTTACCCACTTTAAATTTTACAGCAGAATAACTTAAGAAATCAAAATGAAAAGTAATGCCTTTGGAAGAATGAGCACCTCGATTTATACTAATTTGTGAGCAACTGAAGGCTACAAACAAGTAATTATTTTTTCAAATGTTCTTCCTCATGCAACATCTCACTCACATATTTGGAACACATGACAGTTTCATGGCTAAGTCAACTTAGTATCTAGGACATCAAGCTAAACACAAGTTTCCTAATTCAAATTCTATTTCAAAATTGTGTCAAGTTTACACTTGACTGATTCAAACACTTAACAATAGGTTTAAATCAAATTCATAGAATTCTAATTCGTTGCAACTACAGGAAAATATGGTGCCACCTCAAGCTCTTGGTGCCACCTTCTCAAGTGTGTGGGCTTTCACAAAGTCTAGAGTTTAATTTGCATTAACTCATAAAATTCCTACACAAAAATATATACATTATGCGTGCCTTTGGTTTCAAACTTTGACTTAGTCTTCAAAAGACTTATGCACTGGCTTTATAAGTGGAAACACCATATACTTGTGCACTTTAAAATACATTATGTGCCCTTTGAATTATATGTGCTCTGTTGTATAATGTTAATAATAATAATCAATGCTTATTAATGCACTTGGAAATTATATCCAAAGCTTATTTATATGTTTATATTATATATACACACTTCTATCCATTTAAGTATATATATACATATTTATTCTTTTCATAAGTTTATCAAATACATTTTAACAATCATATTAATAAAATATGTAAACATATAGAATAGTATTATGTATATATATATGATTATATATATAAGTATATATATTAATATATACATATATATGTTTCTATATTAACTTACACACACACATATATATATATTAACATATATATATATATACGTAATTCCATTTCATTATCCTTATAAAACAGTCATACATGCAAACACAATGATCGACATATATAGATTGAATGTGTATATACATATATATGTGTGTGTTTCACATAGTCCAATTAGTATTCTCATGCATATGGTAATTCTTCCATGAGCATGCATAGGTATTTCTACCTATGTATACTCATGTATGTATTTACTCACATGTATGAGTTTACCAAAGACGCATACATATATACATATATATAAATTAAATGCACATATCTCATCGTTATACAGTTAAACACACAAAGACAAATTCCACTTAACATCAAGACTCATCACACACCTCATTACATACATTCATAAACAAGATTACAAATCACTATAACATACACAACTAGACTAAATATCACTTACCATCTACCCAACGGGCTCGACTCAACTAAGACCATCTAGGGAATGAGTGTGAATGCTCAGTTAGACTAAATTAGAGGTAGCTAGACAAGGTTCTTCTCCTGAGTGATACTTCCCCTTTCTTCTAGAGGCTTGAACTTGTCCTTGCATTTCAACTTGGTCCACCATATCAGTAGTTAGCTGAATCAAGACATTAATATACTTCTCATACATGTCACATTCACATTATATATATTCATACACTAAATCATAAAGAATTTAATTTAATAAAACATCCATTCAACATATTCCATCATAATTCATAAATAAACACATTCACATTTATTGAAGTAATTCACCAAACAAGGTAATAGTAAATTGGTAATAACACATGGGGTGTAACACACATAATGATTGGAATACAACTAAAATCACATCCTATTGATATTTGTATTGAATCCCTAGTTATATAGTATTCCCACACACACAATTATTCATTGAAAGAATTCTAGTCATAAATATATATATTCCAACGTATTAATAATATCTTATTTTGACCAAGAACCTCTTAACACCATCTGTTATTAGCCATGTCGGGTAGGGGTGGACCTTAATTCAAATTGATATGAAACATGTAGTCAGCTTATTCCTAAATCAATTTTTTTGTTACTAGTGATAGATGATGTTATGTGCTTGCTTTAGTGATCTTAAATTGGTTCTATTTTATCTTCAAACACTTCCTCTAGATGTCACACACTTCCCTTCTCTAGTGAAAACACTTAAAAATTATTGAAATTCAACCATACAACATAGACACTACTCTATTACTTCTAACTTTATGTCTGTTGAATCTCAACTTTTGAAACTTTTGAATTTGGTACATCATGAGCAAATTTAATCTAGGTCCAAACTACAAGCCATAGAATTCAACTGTGGTAAAATGTGGACCAAACACAATGAAATTATAATACAATGGATTAGTAGAAAATTACAAAATACTATCAGAAAAAAGTGTCAGAATGGGCGCCTACTAAACTGAGCTAGGTTAGAAATCCAAAAAAATCCTCATAACACATCTCCCTATAAAATTTTCTTCCCAAATGGAATTCTAAGTCAAAAGTTATGACTCTTGAAAGCCCTTGCATCAAAATATATAACTATTCATTCAATTATAACCAACCTTTTTGAGGATCTTAATTTAATAAATTTATTTATATTCCATTAGAGATAATTTACTTATTATTATTATTATTTAGACTACAAGAATCGGGTAGCATGACCCCCTATAAACTGTAGTGCACCTGGTAGAAATTTTAACATGACCGATAGCGCTGGCACAACACGCCCTCCAGTACCATGGGAGTGGGGAGATTAGATCTTGTGACCAACCTCTTGCAACAAGAAAGGTTTAGCCAACAGAGTTAGGGCCCCCGCCCGAATTTACTCATCATTAGACAAAATAATGAGTTTCTATTTATTTACATTTATTAAGTGTTGTAATTATAAATATCCAGAGCATGCTTGGGCTATCAGTGCCTTCTGCGCTTGGATTGTCGGGGTGGGTGTTGCAGGTGGGTCTTTTGTGGGGGTACAAGGGGTGTTTGTTGGGCTACGAATGGTTTGGGGTTTTGGGTGTTGGGTTTGGGGGTTGGTGGTTTTTGTGGGAGTCTGGGATTTTTTTGTTGGATTGGGTGGAATTTTTGTATAGAAGGAATTTTGATGGCCTCTAGTTTGGTGGATTTTGGCGAGGCTAAGGCCTCTAATGAATCTTCTCTAGGATTTCATGTGCAAGGGTCAGAGACGTAATATGCTAGTGAGGATTCAATGTTGAATAAAATCAATGGATGTTGGCCTCGGAGTCAGGATCGCTCAGTTCTGGTTCTTTCTCCTAAACTAGTTGTTGAAGATGTTTCATATTTTATTTTCCATGTCCTCATTTGCAAGTTTCTTGGGATTCAAATTCCCTTGTCCTCTTTGGAAGCTTGGATCAGGCATTCATGGCAGATTGAAGGAGATATGGAGATTATGCTTGTTGCTAACAGTTATTTTATGGTGGTATTCTCCAATATGGCTGATTGAAATCAGGTGTTTGAAGGGGGGTTGTATTTCTATAATCATGTTGGAATTTTTATTAAACCCTAGCACATGGGTTTCAATTCGATTGAAGAGTTTCCTTCTCGGGTTCTTGTTTGGGTTTGGCTATCGAGGCTTCCTTTGGAGTTTTGGAGGGAAGATATTTTGTAATGAATTTCTACTCTCCTGGGTAATCCTACTGTAGTTTCCCAACAAACCCATCCTATTGTAGTTTCCCAACAGACCCTTAAAAAAAAGGTGATTAATTTTGCATGCATTTGTGTGGAGGTGGAGCTAAGTATTCCTCTCCTGAATTCATTGGAGATTTTTCTGGGCTCTTCATCCTAGATTCAACAATCTATCCCTTTCCGATGTTGGCTCTACCATGAGCATGGCCATCTTCAGCGACATTTCCCTAAGGTTCATAAAGATTCTTGCCCCACTAATACCCCTTCTCCTTTGGATCAGTCAGTGGGTATTGTGGACAAGGCGAAAGATCCAATGAAGGAGGGTGTTGTGAGCAAGGATAAGGATGGTGTTATGCTAGTTCAATCGAAGGCTAACGGTTGGGGCCTAAAGCAATCTTTCAAGGATTTCTAGGTTGATAAGGTTTCTAACCGCTTTGAAGTGTTGGATACCACTGCCCTAGAAGAGGGAATTCCACCTTCTATCACTCCTATGGTTACTGATGTGGATATGGTGATTGTGTCGGTTCTTGATTTTGGCCAGGAGGTTTTGGAAGTTTTGGCTCCACAAAATGCTTTAAATGATCAAAGGCAAAATGATATTGTGTTGGCTGACCTAGCTAGGGAGGTGTTAGCTTCTAATCTAGGTAAGGGGTCTTCTCTAGGCTTGGGTCTGCACCAACACCTCCTTAAGAAAGGTCCTTTTGACAATTCTTCAAGAAGGTGCAAGTTATATTCAGAAAAGATTAAGGTCACTGGGGATTCATTGGTGGAATCAAGGTTAGTTAAACCCATTGATTCTCACTTTTATCAATCTCCTCCATGATTTTTATCTCTTGTAATGTGTGGGGGTTGAATAAAACCTCTCGTCAACAAGCTATTCATGATTTGGTTGTAGTTCATTCCCTGAACATCTTCTATGTTCAAGAGACTAAGGTTTTTTTTGATGTTATGCTTTAGTTGGCTTCTCATATCTGGAGGTTTGGTCAGTGCATTGGATCTCAAGGAAATTCTGGAGGTTTATCCCTTTTTTGGAATCCACAAAATATTTCTCCTCTTTGGTGGATTTCTAGTCAATCTTCCATCTCCATGGTTGTGTTTGATTTACGTATAGGTGAGACTGTTCTCATCTCTAATTTTTATGCTAAAATTAAAATTCATGGTAAAATCAAACTTTGGGTGCATATAAGGTATGTCCACTCTTTCTCTCCTTATTTGCCTTGGATTTTAGGAGGTGATTTTAATTTTGTGTTGAGTTTGGAGGAGAAAAGAGGGGGTTTTCCTAGGTTAGGACCTACTTCAGATCTCTTTTGTGCTCAGGTGGATTCTCTTGCTTTAGTTGATGTAAATCCCTCTAATGGGATTTTCACTTGGAACAATAGAATTAGTGCACATGAAGAAATCTCTAAATGGTTGGATAGGTTTTTGGTTTCCTATTTTTGGGTTGGTGGGGGCTTGATTATTGGTTTGGAGATCCTAGACTGGAGAGGTTCTGATCATTGGCCCATTAAATTTTTTGCTTCTTATCTGGATGTTCCTAAGAATCCCCCCTTCAAATTTCAGCTCATGTGGCTTCAGGATTCCTCGTTGTATGATTTAGTGGCCAAGTGGTGGAGAGAGGGTGGCCCGACTTTCGGGACAACTATGCACTTCTTTGTTAAGAAGCTCCAATATGTTAAATATCACCTTAAGAGATGGAACAAGCTTTGTTTTGGGCATCTTCAGGTCAAGAAGAGGGAAGCTCTGGATAGTCTTATTATGGTTACCCGCCAAATCCATGATAGGGGTTTCACTGATACTCTTGGAAGAGCTGAGTCCTAGGCAATGTAGAATGTGGAGGAGTTGGAGCTTCATGAAGAATTTTTTTGGAAACAAAAGGTTCAGAATGATTGGCTCCAAAAGGGGGACAGGAATACTTATTTTTTTCATCATTTGGTGTAGGATCGGTGTCATAAGGGGTTTATCTCTTCTTTGGTTACTTCCAATGATCAAAAGATTTCCTTTCGAGTGGCTATGTCTTGGGAGGCTCGTCAATTTTACTGATATTTTTGTTGAAGATTCCCTAATGCGATGAATGATTCTCACACTCATCCAATTTTGTTGCTGAAACTAGAAGAGGTTATGTTTGGGATGAATAAAGGAAAAGCTCCTGGTTCGAATGGTTTCCCGGTTTAGTTTTTTTCAAAAGTTTTGGGATATCATCAATCTTGATCTGTTGGAAGTTATTCAAGAGTCCCTCCGTAGTAAGCAGATGCTTAAGGCTATGAATTCTACTTTCCTAATTCTCATACCCAAGAAGGAAGGTGCGGATAAGATTGAATTTGTTTGACCTATTGCTCTTAGTAATGTGGTTTATAAGATTATCACTAAGTTGATTGCTGAGAGGATCAAAAATTGTCTTCCTGTGGTGATCTCTAAGGAACAAGGTGGTTTTGTGGCTAGTAAATAAATTCTTGATGGGGTGGTGGTGGCTTCCAAGGTTATTCATTCTATGGCAACTTCTAAAGCCAGATCTATGTTCATTAAGTTACACATGGCCAAGGCTTATGACAAAATCAAATGGATTTTTCTTTAGAAAATTCTCCTTGCTTTTGGTTTTAGTCCTGAGTGGGTGAGTTGGACCATGAGTTGTGTTATTTCTAACTTGTTTTATGTTATTGTGAATGGTGAACCTTCTGAGCCTTTTGTTGCATCCAGGGGCCTTCACCAAGGGGATCCTCTTTCCCCTTATATGTTTATTATTATGGATGAGGGTTTTGGTCATTTTCTTAAGCTTCATGCCTCTTAGGGACTGATTCATGGGTGGAAATGGGGTAATGGTTTACCACAACTCTCACATCTCCAATTCGTGGATGACACTACGCTTATGGGTTTGGCTCATCTTAGGGAAGCCAAGTCCTTTCGACATGCCTTGGATATTTAACTTGTTGCTTTTGGTCAAAAAGTTAATGAGCATAAATCTTCTATTTTCTTCTTCAACACTCCTTTGGCCATTCAATGGCGTATTGCTAACATTTTGTGGTTTTAGATTGTGGCTCTTCCCTTTGTTTATTTGGGCATCCCTCTCACTATCGGTAGGCATCCCCGATCCTCCTGGAAGATTCTGCTTGACAAGTTACGCCAGAAGGTGAATCATTGGACTCACCATTGGTTATCTTCTGTTGCTCGCTTGACTCTTTTGAAGTTTGTTATTCAAGCCTTTCCTGCCTACAAGTTTTTTTTCAAGCTGCTCCTATGTATTTTCTATGGGAATTTGATGCTCTTTCTTGATAATTTCTTTGGAATGGTAACTTATCATTTGCAAGATGGAGTTTGTTGAAGTGGGAAACTATGTGTCGACCTAAGGAAGAGGGTGGCCTTGGCTTAGGATCTGCAATCTGGAATGGGCAAGCTCTTGCTGCTAAGTTATATTGGCACTGGTGCTCTAGCCAAGATCAACTTTGGGCGCATATTCTCACCCTTAAGTATCTTAAGGATGCTAATGTGTTTGATGTTCCTCACTTTCATTTGGATGGCAGTGGTTCTATGATTTGGAATACCCTAAAACTTGGAGCTCACTTAATTAAGAATGGTATCTTCTGGATATGTCATTCGGGATCACAAGCTCTTTTTTGGATCTATTCATGGGATGGTCATCCTTCTATCCTCTCTTCTCATCCTCACCTTCATCCCCTTTGTGATATTTTTACTGTTGTTGGTTGGGAAACTGTTGGTCATTATAAGATTTCTCTCGATGGTGGGTAGGTTGTCCGGTTTTGATGGAAACTTCATTCTAAATGGCCTCCTGGAGGTTCTACGGAGGCTAGGGCTGATTAGGCTCACATTCTGGAGTCTCTTGATTGCACTACCTTGGATGGGAATGATGTTATGGCTTGGGCTAGTAGTGATTTTTCTAGAAAGTTTTTTGTTTCTACTAGGTATGGTGAGTTGGTGTGTCGGACTTTCAGGGACAGTTAGGTTTCCTGGTGGAAGCATGTCTGGTGCAAATTCTCTTGGCCCAAAAGCATTTTTTTCTTATGGTTGGTGGCACAAAATAGGTGTCTTACTTGGGATAATTTATGTAAGTGGGGTTTTCAAGGCCCCTCATTTTGTGTGTTATGTCATGCAAGTGAAGAGAGTGTCTCTCATCTCTTCTTCCAATGTTCATTTTCTAGACATATTTGGCATTTGTGGTGGGAGATGTGGAATCAAACTTGTCGGAATGCTACCTCTTTGGGTGAGTTATTTGATAGGTGGAGCAAGGCCCCTATCAAAACCTCCTTTCTTTAAGTTGCTTGGGTGCTTGTTCCTTCCTTTATTCTTTGGATCTTTCAAGACATGTTTTTGAAGTCCCAACATCTATAGTGGAAGATTCTTCACTCTTTGGGGGAAATGATTTTGGCAAAGTGTGACCTTTCGGAGGGTGTGGTTCCTGTCGATGCTAATTGTTTTATGAGGCTCCATCTCCTGCCTCCACGTGGAAAGCTCATGAGGAAGAGATGCAGACACCCTCTTCAGAAGATCAATAGGGTGGGGAGGTGGAGTCCTCCTCCGCTAGGTAATTTGAAAATCAATACGGATGGGTCTTCGCGTGGTAACCCTAGTCCTACTAGAATTGGTGGTGTGGGCAGAGATATCATGGGGATTGTTCATTTTTTTTTCGGTGTTCAAAGGTCATCATACCAAAAATTTGATGGAGGCTTTAGCTATTTTGTATGTTGTCGAGCGTGCTTGTGCTCTTGGCTAGAGACATCTCATTTGTGAATCAGACTCACAGGTGGTGGTGCATTTGCTGACCCAACAATACTCTCAGGATGTTAGTTGGAGGTTTGTGTTGGTGGTTAACCAGATTCTTCATTTGTGTGACTCTTTGGATTCTGTTACTTTTACTCACATCCCTAGGGAGTGGAATGGGGTGGCAAATTGTCTAGCCAAATGGGCTTCTGACTAGATGCAAAATTGAAATATTTATGAGACAAACCAATTACCTATAGGTTTGTCTCAATAGTTGGATCACTTAGTGGATCTTGATAGGGCCATTTGAGGCCCCTTCTTTGTATTTCTTCTTGCTTGAATAAATTTTAACCCCTCCTTTATTTCAATTATAACCATTGATGTTTAAAAAATTATTTAATAGAAAAAGAAAATTTTAATGTTGTTTCATTAAATTTTATATTCAATTATTGGTAGATGTATTCTCTTTTTAAAATTAAATTTGAATTCATTGGAATATATATGTAATTTTTTTTTATCCTTCATTCATTATTTACAAAATCAGTGATTTATCTAATTATTTAATTTTTCATTTAAATAGGACAATAACCCATAACCCTCATTAAATTATTTTATGTTATTAACACATTATCATTTAAATTATTCAATATTTTTTATTTATTTTTTGCATAACCCTAGGTCCGCTTCATCGTTAGGGTGTGTAGAAGGGTTTTCTCATACCGAATTGCGTTTCCCTCTTACCGCCTACTGGGTGGCATGCTGATGATGGCATTACATATGTTATCATTAAGTGTTTTTAGATTAATAGTTGTGTTTTAAATTATTTCCAATTATTTTATCTGGTTTCATGTTATTTGTCCATTTTTTGAGGTTGTGTCATTGTTTAGTAGTGTAAAAAGTGGGAATTATAGTAATTAGATGTAGATAACATTAGACGAATAGGAAAAAGGTAGGTCCAAATATATAAATGGGCTAAGATTCAATATTTAAGATGAGATGATCGTGTTGAAGATCACCACGATTGAAGAGGCCTATGAGTCTGCCCTAAAAGCTAAATAAAACATATCTAGGAGAAAATAAAATAATTCCAAAAGTAGAGGAATATTCTTATTAGACAGAGGATAAACAAGCAACAATAAAGGGAAACAAGTGTATGAGGAAGAAGTCAAACCCAAACAGAGTAAATAATTAGGACAAGGAACAAGAGGGAAGGATTATTTTGTCAGAGGGTGTGGTAGCAACAACAAAGTGTTTTTAGGAAAATTCTTCCAACGTGGATAAGTTGGACATAGGGTGAGTGTCCACAAATATAGGAAGGAAAAAAGAAAAGCACAACAAGAAATCACTTAGCATAAGAGAATGAAGAAAGTGTGGTATCACCGAAAGTTGAAGAGACAAAAGACTTATGTTGAGGAGGGTGTTGGTGAAACTAGGTGGAGAAGAAGATGGACCATATCAGAGAAGATGTCTTTTCAAAAATCTATGGTTGTCTAGAGGTAAGTGTTGTAGCAAGGTAATTGTTGATATTGGTAGTACTAATAACCTATTTTCTAAGGAAATATTGGAAAAGGGCATGTGTAGGATCATTATGGGCAAAAAAGTGGCGATATGATGGCCCATGTGGCTAACAACCTTGTTTCTACCCAAATTTGATGAAACGAAAGAGATTTTTAATGGAGATTCTCAACTTTCCACCAATATAAATTATGCTTTACTTTGAATTTAAAAAATTATTATTATTCATTTTTTATTTGAATTACGACTAAAGTCCTAATTGATAGGCTGATTGAAAAACATCTATAACTTTCAAATGGTATCAGATTTTTTAAATCTGAAACATGTGTCAAATTCTATGCTTTGCATACGATAAGATTAAAAAAATAAAAATTGAATTTCATGAAGTTTTGACCAAGTTAAGGTGGTCAAACATACACGTTTTTATATTTTTTAAAAGTTGTAATAAAAAAATCGTAATTAATTATTTAATTGGAAAACAAATTACAAAAAAATATGCATCACATTGGGACATGAGTCCTCTACTTATATCTAAAATCTTATAAAAAATATTATCATTTTATTGTGGTTAGGGTGGTCAAACAAACACCCGCTTCTTATTTTTTCCCTGAAATTAAGTACTACTGCATTGAAATTTCAAATTTTCACCAAATAATTTTTTTTTAAAAATAAACCTAGTATTTTAGAAACTACATTCAATTTTCTAAAGATTCTATTCTTACATATTTTTGAAATAATATAGATAACTTGTTCAAATTTTTACGTCAAGTTGCCTAACTCTGATTTTCTGAATTTTCATCGTCACTTAAGGGCATGTTTTTTCTGTGATGATCCTACACATACCCAAAAGCTAGGTTTGAAAAGGAGAAAACATCCTAGTCCAATTTATAAAGTTTCTTGGTTTCAAAAGGAACATGAATTGGTATTAAATGTGTAGTGTTTGGTTAGTTTCTATATTGGATCCTATAAGGATGATGTTTAATGTGATGCATTGTTAATGAATTTTTCTCATGTGGTTCTAGGAAGACCTTGGCAGTTTGATAGGGAAGCCATCTATGATGGTAAAATAAATTTTTACACCATTGTGAAAGATGGACATAAGTATTTATTGAGTTCTCTAAAGGAGAAGGAGAAGTAGGTAAAGGAAAGTAGTTCTATAATTTTCTTCAACACAAGAAAACAAGTAATGAAAGAGATAAGAGAGGTTGAGAATAACCTAATGAAGGTTCCTACAAAGAAAATTATAATTGGAAATGTAGAAATGGTACTGTATTTGTGCAACAACTACATAAAGGAAAGGATAAGAAAAATAATATTTAAGGAAATCACAAGGGAAGTGAAGGATGAGAGAAGAAACATCCTAAGTCATAGTTATAATATTTTAAATTTTCTCATGAAGGTTGTGGATCAAATTTACAGAGTAGGATAGGTAGTGGTAAACTACATCTTGAGGATGGAGAATAGAAATAAAGGAGAGAAAGTGAAAGAGTTCAAGTGGATAATGAAGAGATTTGGATAAATAAAAAGCATGGGATCTCCATTCCAAAAACATCCAAATGTTCTTGAGTTTCCAATTCATGGAACATTTACTTACATGAGGTGTTTGATGTAGGAGCTACATTCAAGTATATAGGCAATCATGTCTCACCCAAAAATATTTTTAGTATTTTTTCTTCTAGTTCCATTTTTTTTGGTGTTGTTTTATAGATCTTTCTTTTAGAAGGATTCTATAAAATATTAAAGGAATTATTGTGTAGAGGGACCAAATGGGTTGTTACAATTGAAAATTGCCAAAGTATATGTCTCCTAGAGGAAGTCATTTCTTGTTAGAGAAGTCTAAAGGAAAGTAATTAGACAAAACCATATTGTGAAGAAACCTTGACAAGTGGGAAGGTACCTATTAGAACCCTAATTTCCATCTACAACCCTAAGGTTTTCCCACAAATTTCCATAAAAATCCTTAAAAAAACTAAGGTTTTATTCTCATTTGAACCCATCATTTTCCTATCTTTTCATATGAAATTCATTTTTACCCTTTCCAAAAAATGCTCATATACTTTATATCACTACCGCTCCCTTAAAAAATAACTCTATATATTATTCACCGCCTAACTGTGGCTTCACACAAGGGGGTCCATGGTACAATGGTATCGGCTTGGGGAGTCACATTAACCCTTACCTCTATACCGCAAGGGAACATCACCCTGTCCATGGTGGCATGGTGACAGGGTTAGCAAGAAGTCGGTGGAAGCAACCAATGGCTAAGAGACGGCTACCACGGTACTGTTGGCAGTCAGGATAGTGACCGCAGTAGCGCGGTACAAGGTTAGTAGACAGTTAGTGGGCTGATAGTGGCAATGTAGTGGTCGTTAAACGGTGGATGGAGGAAATGGTTTGTAAGTGGCGCCAGCGAGGTGACAATTAATAGGTAGCAGTTAGTGATGCGGTTACCACGATACCGTGGGGGGTTCCAATGAAGACCACGGTAGCGCGGTAAAACTGTTAGCGGTCAGTGACATAGACATTGCGATACCCTAGGAGGAAAGATCAAAGCCCATGGTACAACGATAAATAAAAGAAATCCATGCAGGATAAATTAAAGGAAAGATATGAAATATAAAGTCAGGAAAGGATATAAAGGGAAAAATCAAAGCGATGATATAGTTAAAAATATTTAATTTTCCGAAAGGCAATATAATTAAATATTTTAAATCTCTATCATAAAATTCAAATAGTTGTAACAGAAAGTGAAGGGTCATGACCCTTGGGATTGTAATGTATAAATATTTCAGAAAGAGATTAGATAGAGGAGATAGTAGACAGAGGCAATAGTAGTGAGACTGTAGGAGTTAGTTTTTTCCCAAGAAGGGACTGGGATGGAAATAATGTACAGACTTTTCCTGAAACATAATCAATGGAGATAAATATTTTTAATTGGTGAATTTCTTTTTGGTGTTCAGTTGTTGTGATGCATAAAATTTAAACTCTTTATTTTGGTTGTCTCCAACTTGAGGTATTTTAATCATTTAAATCAGCATATCAAGCATATCCATGATTTATCAAAATATATTTCATTTTGTGTGATTTGATTAAATTGTGTCTACAAGCCAAAATTAAATTCTCTTAATAAATCACAGTGGTTTTGAGATTTCTTTTGGATTGTTGAAGTAGAACCTGATAGAGAAACATTCCAGCACTGTTTATGCAAGTCATAGACTTAGGAAAGTTTTATGCCAGCCATAGAATTTTCAGAGTTCCTAACAACTAGAGTTAAGCCAACAAGAGGAAACATATATCATTTTTGAATCCATTGCCCATGTGGATAGAAGGCACTGATCTGCCACAACCTAGAGATACAAATCCATATCAAATAAATTATTCAAAAAACATTTCATTTGTGTAGTAGGAGTAGGAGTAGTTGTAGTAATTTTATCTATCCACTTCCCTTTGCCATTGTGGATAGATTGTTTCACTAGGAGATACATCTTAAATCTGCAACATACACATAGGTGCACCCACCTAGGTTTTGCAGAGCCTGAAGAGAAGAAGGTACAATTGCATCAATTGGCCTTGTTAGTTGGCTAAAAATGTTGTGAGAGCTTGGCAACCTCTCGTGGTTCAGACCTATGTTGTTGAGACCCAACAGTACCTATTGGGCTATTAGAGAACCTAATAACCCAATGACCAAATGAAATAGGTTCTAAGGATCCTAACAATTCCTGATACCTTGATAACCTCGACAAGTGTGGTTATACATCAAGATTTTGGGAGATTATATACCCTCAATGACATGCGATTAGGATCTCAAGAAATATCATAACACCGATTCCCACAAGAAAAGAATATATAGGGGCTAGGAAAATCTTGAATCCCAAAACCGATGAACTAGATATTGGATGAGGAAAAGGGCTAGAATTCCTAAGGAACCCCAATGCCCCAACAAAGGAGGTACCACAAGGACTAATGGAGTTTCAAATTTTGATATAAAGAAAGTTGGATCTCTTGTTGATAAAGGAACCCCAAAAATGATTATGTATTCAATGAAAGGCCCCATAACAATTGAAAAAAGTGAAAAACTTGATGGAGGAAGGGACAAGATAAATGGGTGACCCACTATTCTATGGCACATAGTAGACCATTTAGTTCCAATGGTTCAACTCCTCCATGATGGATACATAAGATCAATAATAGAATTGGGTAGGGGGGTTCATAAATCAAAGAAGATGGGATAACAAAATTAGGAAGAAGCATGTTGATTTGATTAGGTATTTGGGGCAATTTATTTGGGCTTATTTTGTTGGAGAACTATTTCTGTAGTTTACTAAATTCATTACCAGATAGTTGTTTTGAATTAATTTTTCTTGTAAATCTATTAATATTACAGAATGAATGATTAGATTGTAATCCTAAGGCAAGCTGAGTGCAATATATAATTGAAAGTTGAAATTTTATTGTTTTTGTGTGAATATTTTATTTGATTATGGTTGCATTGTAGGGAAATTTGGCAAAAACCCCTTACCTGAACTGAATTATACACTAGTATGAATGTGGCCCTTCTCCAAAAACTCTTCTAACTATAAATGAAGCTCATTTAGCTCTTAATCATATAACACATGACACATGAGATATGGGTTATGCTTCCTAAACAAAATCAATACATAAATCCACATCTTACTTCAACAACATATTAGGAACATCACTTAGAAATATGTTGAAGAGCTCCCTAAGAAGGGGTTGAATATCAAGAAATACCTCACAACACTCACTTTCTAAAGGAACACTCCTTGAGACAATGAACATTTGACATCCCTTCTACATGCTTTGTTTGAGCTACATGGCTAAAATAATTAAAAGTGGTATAGGTCTATACACCCTTGCCATCTCTACTCATTGACCTAGATCATCCACACAATCTACATCCTTACATCGATAATCAATACTTTCTTGATGAGCCTCCAACCAATATATACCAAGAACAACCCCATTGGATCCCAAAGGTAGGATATGCAAATTGACGAGGGTGGAGAAGGTGCATAGCAAAAATATTTTAAGGGAGTCGCATTAGAATCTTGACCAATATTATGATGGTTTATGAGGCATAATACTCTTGTGTTAAATTTGGCTCATGGCCCAATCCCTATTAATCTCCATTTCACCCCAGTTTGTACTAATCCCCATACATTCATTACCTATTCATCTTTATTTCATGTCGTTAGCATTGATTTCTATGCATTCACTTCCTACTTTAAGGTCACCATTTTATACCTACAAAAAATTATTCCTCCTCAAGATTGATGTAGTAATCCCCTTACATTTGTTACCTATTCATCCCTATTTCACTTTGTTGACATTATTTCCATACATTCACTCTTGACCCCAAGATCCCCACCTTATCCCTACATATCATTTTCATGCTCCTCAAATTTGACCTACTTATCTCCATTTCACTCCATTACCATTGACTTTACATACACTCATTCCCTATGCTAAGATAATGACTTTATCAATTTCTTAGTGAATTAAGATATAACAAACATATCACTTTCACCCAACATATTATTCTTTTACTAATTAAATCTAAACCATCGTATTGATTATCCTAAGATGAGAGCTGTATTTCCTCACAATAGTATTAGACAAAAAAGTGAAGTTCAAAGCAGCATATTTCTACGCCGCAGAAACAGCTTGCCCACAAGTTAGGTCCTCACCTAACCAGCAAAATATCTCTGCCAGATAAGATGTGAAAGAAATTGCAAGGCCATGCCATGAAACCAATATTAAATTAGAATCCAGGACTTCCATGGGCTCCACATTGCACACAAATGCTTGGAAGTAGAAATACTTACTAATCACCCACCCCCGATGTTTTCTATATGCACGCCAAGCAACATTCCAAAAGATCTGAAGAATTCGATGATGAGTCATGTTACTCATATTGACAAAAATATCCAAACAGCTTTGATTGGTATTGCCTGTCAATCATGGGACAAAAACTTTCGCCTGGATACGATCTTTACTGTTGTGTTGAGAATCTTGTACTTAGCAAAGTATCTGTGCATGAAATGATTGTTTTTCACAATGTGTGAGGCACTTAAACTCTCAGTTAACTGCAACATAATGTGGATGGAGACAGAGCTGAAAGCGATGGCAGGAGAGAGAGAGACTGATACTTAGTGGGTCCTGCTACTGGGTAGATAGATTACATGAGGAGAGGTGAAACGGCTGTCATATCAGGCTTAGGATTGAGATAAGATGTAACCTTTCACTGATTTTTTTAGTTGGTGTTTTTTCTATGGGGACAGTAGCTAATATTCAATTATAAAAAATAGTTGCAGAGATTATTGGTACGAGTAATGCAAGTTTTTGATTTAATATATATATATATGGTTTTTCAGTCAATATTTTAAATGACAATCATCATTTATCATCAGAAAGAGGAATGCGAAATTGGAGTGCTTATATCTTGGAATAGATTTTGGAATTGTAGAAATAATATCACGTTTTCACTTCAACATTGTAGAATTTAAATATAATGGTATTATAAGATAATCAAACCTATATTAGATATTAAAAATATGGCTCTAGAAAAATTCACTGTCAGCAATTAACCCCTCAACAATTCACCTCCAACAATTCATCGCCGTGACATATTCATTGGGTATACAATTCACAACCAGCGATTCGCTGCGAGATATATTCACCATGTATACCTTTTTTATGCTTTCAACAAAATCTCTGTACTTTTTCTTTTTTGAGTGCTCTTGGCCACTTAAATATTGACAAATGTATACACGTGAATATACCACGGTGATGAATTGTATATGCGATGAATAGTCACAACCATGCATTGTTGGTGGTGAATTGTTGGGGGTGAATTATTGGGGGTGAATTTGTCTGATGCCTAAAAATATAAGTAGTAATGCAAGCTTTTGATTTAATCTTACATATTTTTCAGTGGCGTTATGTAACCTTTTAGTGATATTTTTAGTTAGTGTTTTTTCTATGGAGAAAAATAGTTAATATTCAATTATAAAAATAGTTGTAAAAATAGTTGGTATGAGTTTTCTAGATAACCGAACTTATATTAGATACAAAATATCTGAAATAATAATGCAAGCTTTTGATTTAATCTGTATGTCTTTTAGTGATGTGTAATACTCATTCATTAATGAAAATTGAAATGTAGATATAACTTTAAAATAAATTTTGAAATTATAAAGATAATACAATGTTTCAAGTCAACATTGTAAAACTTAAATATAATTATATTATAAGATAATCTAACTTTTATATTAGATATTTCTTTTATGAACCAATAAATATAATTATTGGTATTGCTGAATTCTACTTGGTTGGTTTGTTTTTTTCCTTTTAAAGATTGTAGAGATAATAGTATGTTCTCACTTGAATTTGAATTAAATATAATTTAGTCATATAATATAATAATTTTCATTGGCCCCTTAATTGTAAGTATTTGCAACTTTATTATATGCTTATGAGGAGTTGTTATTTTACAAATTGCAGATATGAGTTGTCAATTTTAACTTGTAGCCTTTGTCTTTAGCGTGTGGACATATGTTAGATGAAGAAATATCTTGTAATGTGGGTGTGTAATGTGTCACATGAAACTCCTTTAATAGTACGCATAGGAGCTACTCCAATTTGTTTTTAATTTTAAAGTTTACTATTTAAAGATACCTAGGGATTGGAATAGGTTGAGAATTTTGGATTATAATTTTGTTATGAAATAGATTTATATATATATTTTTTATATAGATAAAAATCTAAATTATTAAATAAGTATAGAATTATGTTTATTAGGTTAAATTTAGGAAAATGATTAGGAAAGATAAAAGTATATGGATTGAAGAGATTAATTATTCAAAATATTATATATTTTTTAGTTTGATTGTTCAATCAATTTTAATGTGAACTCTTTCTAAGTAAGTTGTAATCTTTAATTATTATAAATAGATAATCATTATTCATCCAAAAAAACTTTATATATATATGTTGGCCCACAGTTGTTGTTGCACCAAAAGACCAACCTATTAATGCATGATACAACTACCAAAGTTAATAGATCCATGGGAGGCGGTTAGTCCATGTCACAAATCCTGAGGGGAGCGTTGACCATCTGCCAACAAACTCCCCCTCAATGTTACCCGAGGGCATTCGAACTCGACACCTTTGGCTTTGATACCAATTGTTGGCCCATAGTTGTCGTTGAACCAAAAGATTGACCTATTTGTTATGCCCTGCATAACCACCCCACTTTTTGCCTTGGTCAAAATGGGTCCCCCTCTTTGTTTTCTGTCCTTGGGTCTTTTCCACAAAGATTTTGGAGTTGTTCTTTTTGCTCTAGCGGAACCATAACTAGAATTGATTCTTGACTTGGAACTCATTTGAGTTTCACTTCCTAACTCTGTTATGATCCCGCTCTTGTTGGTTTCTTCATTTGTTGCCCTTTTTGGTCTGTGTTGTTCTCTTTCTGTGGGGCCGGATTTGGGATGGATCTTGAACTCGAAAATTGAACAAAGTTCCAAGTTTTATTCTCATTTCACCTTCGTCATTATCTTTTGTTTGTTTTGTCTCAGGGTCGATGCTTCCGGTTTCGTTTACATCTTGTTTTCTTCTCTTTGTTTGTTTGTTTTTTTCCTTCTTTCTTCTTTGTTGGAACCGAAACCAAAGCCAAAACTTTGCAAAAGTTCACTCACCAGTTTCCTTTCTGCTTCTACTCCCGCCTTTCTGGTTCTTGCTTTCTGCACTCTACTTCAGTTGCACGATGGCTTTGTATTTGTTCCTGCTGAGATCCTGCACCTGACCTACCACATTAATAACATTTATTTTGGACCCTTCACATGCATAAAATTGATTTTTAACCTTAATCAAGGTTAATTTACTGGTTATTATTATTGTTTTTAATAGTGATAACAAACCAAAGGCGAGATAGAGCAGATGGGCATGATTTCATCGAAGATCAAGAATTTGTGCACGGATTTGCATCAAAGGCCAATTTGTTGGGTAGCGTTTCAAGGTAGGTGTTCTTCTTCTTTTTGTTTCCTTTGTCACTCTCATTGCTTGTGTTTTTTTTTATGTTCTTTACGAGGTTCGCGAGTTTTTCTTTCGAATCTTTGTTTGTTTGCTTTGCTTTTTCATTTTTTCCTCCTTTTCTTTTTCTTTGTTTTGTTTTTCTGTGTTTTTCATTTTTTTTGTTTCTTTTGCTTCTTCGCAGTCGTTTTTTCGTGTTTTCTTGCATCCATACCATTGTGCCCTAGGGTTTAGGGTGTCATTTTCAAAGGATTCTAGAGTTTTTAATAGTATTTGATATGTTATTTAGCCTTTCCACCCTCTTTCGAATGTTGCCTCGATGATTTCCAGGTAGGGTTTTTATGCCCTAATTTCTTAAGTCGATAATTTCAATAAACTAGGGTTTTGTGTGTCTATGTTAATCTAAAATTGTGCCCTAGTCAATGGTTTTCCCTCAGTCATACTGGGGATAGGTTAGTGTTGTTATTTTAAGCGTCCTTGGCTTATAAGGTGACCTTGTTTTAAAGTCGTAATGTCATTTGGTATACTTTGAACCTTCTAATGATGACATCATGTATGGTCATGGCTAGAGTAAGATCTAGGAATGTCGCTGCCAATAAATCTTTATTGATACATGTCAGATCCATCTTTGAACTTGCTTTTGATATACTTTGGACTATCCAACACTCTTTTAATCTACCGAAAGCGGAGGCACAATAAGATTGGGATTTGGAACTTCCTCTGGTATCGAGTCCAATTTCCATTTTGTTCCAGGTTTTGATCACGATTCTGGTCTCGGTAGCCATTTTGACCCCATTCTTGGTCCTAATATATATATTTTTTTTGAACCCCATTCCGATCTCCATCCCGGTCTCAATCCCAAAAAATACTTGGAGGGTTCTAGTGATGTTTCTGTCTCGATCCCACCTCCGGTGAGTACGTGATTTTGCTAAGTATGAAGAGACTAAATGAAGAAACACACGGTAATAGGGAAGGTGAGCTCTCTAATGTTGATTTATACTTTTCATGGATCTAATCCTGAATTGTCTATGCAGAAACTAAATGATGTTGAGAGCCTCTATAGGAACTTCACAAATGGAGATTCAAATACTGAAAGTTCAAAATAGGTGAAGCCTAAAAATATAACGATAGAACAAATACCTTATACAATGAGGTATAAACACCAGATGATCACTCCCATAGCCAACAAGCTAGACTCTGGGTTGGCAGACATCACAAACACCAACCTAGGGACATTTGATTGTGAGGAGCTTTTGGAAGAAACCTTCTCGGCACAAGTAACTGGAAGAACAAAGAGGATAGTCCAATCAAGAATTTCTCATGTTACTCTCTTCCCTCTATCAGTCCAATTCCTAGACCTGATCTTAGCTACAGTAGGACCCTATAATGTGGTATCAAGGCAATGCATTGATCAACAAGGGAATGTCATAATTGACTTATCCCCACAAATGATGAGGTTGATATTCAACGCACCTACTCCACTAAGTCTAAGGTAGTTGATGCAGGGTGATGCATGGGAAACATTTAATGTGAACAAAGAGGTCAACAAGGGTCACATGAATAAGAAGTGGTTAAAAACTGAAAATAAATCCCTACTTAAGATACCTGAACAACTCAAAATGAGGGATTTCAAGAAGGAAATTGGTGATCTAATCCTGATGCTCTCTAAAGTGTTTGGGAAAAAAGAATCTACATGCTTCATAGGGTGGATGTTCCCATTCATAGAAGCTATCTTTGATGGTAGGAAGAAGTTTGGTTGGTGTATGATTTTGTTCGATACTTTACATAATCAGATGATAAATGTAAGGTAAACAAGGACCTTCTATATGGAATCTTATGTCATTTATGCAGCTACGAGGATGGGCATATTCCAAGGGCTAAATGCAATAGGAGTGATGGGAGAAGCTCCTAGACAATAGAAAGTGTGAAGCCACTATGAGCAATTGACTTTACAAACATCAAAGGAGCGTTATAGGAGAGTCAATGATGCATTTTTGTATGTCATCATTAATAGGTTGACTCGTGATACATGTTTCAGACTAAGTAGTGAAGCCATGCCATTCATTGCTCAATGGGGACATTGGTATATCCAGTACCCCAGGTTCAACTACTTCAGTTTATCAAGATTTGATGGGCATCCTCACCTACTCCCTAGGTGTTGCACTGACAGAATGGTCCTCATGGATTTTATATACCAAGCATTGGGATTTAATGCAAATTTTAGTATCAAGCACAAACCGTGGTGCCATAAGTTCCCCAAGAAGTTGGGAGAGTATTGTTGTCTTCACAATATAGCTACAAAAGCAATATGTGAAGAATTGAGCTACTAAAATTTGGGGCTCTACATTTCACAGAAGCACTTAACTGATCCATAGAAAATGACGAATAAGTTACTTTCCTCCATGTTTGAGAAGCATTATAATTTGCTAGAGGATTTTGGGTGTGATTTACAGGATGAATTTGATGTGAGAAGGAGGAACTACGAGAGGCTAACCATCCCATAGATGATTGAGTATGGGGTAAAATAAAATATTCCTGACACACTATCAAATGATGGTGTGGTTTTAGACCTAGGATATGATGCAACAAAAGTAGGCATCAAGGGCTTAGATTCAATCAATTGGGAGGAAGAATAGTTTATTGACATTAAATAGATTTCTAGAACAATAATGGATAAAAGAATCCAATGGGTAGCATTGAGAATAAAGGAACCACCTTCTCAAACTTAAAAGAAAAGGAAAGCTAAGGTAACCAAGGGTTACCAAAGAACCAAAAGAAAAGTCATTTTCAAGGAGAAATTAGAGTATCTTCCCCCCATTTCTAGAGGGGATATTGTTCCTGAAATACCTGTAGAGGAAACTCCTGAAGGACAAGGTGTGGAGACCGCAAAACTGGGAGAGGGCATCCCTTCTCAACCTCCTCTTCTCAAAGGACCTAGTGAGGAATTATTTATTGGTATTATTCACAAGGAATAAAACACACTAAAGGGAAAAGAGCTTGAGGTAGAGATTAATGACATTGACATAGATTTAGAAGAAACACATTCTAATGATGACATTATTAAGATGTATCTGTCCAAAATATTGAGGAAGAACATGTGCTTACCCTGGAGGATCAGTGGAAGCTATTTGAGGATGCCAAGAAGGAAGTTGATGCTGAGGAAAAGGCTAAAGAATTAGCAGAACAAAAGGAGATGGATGCAAAGGTTCAAGTTGATGCACTACTCAAACAACAACAATCAGAAGCTAAATTCAAAATTGATGAATTGGAGAAGAAACAACAAAAAAAGGAGAAGGAACTCAAAACTATGGAAGAGAATGAAAAATTGGAAATGCTGTAGAAAATTCATGATCTTCAAGAGAAAAAATCTAGGAAAAGGAGATAAAAAGAAGCCCTTCAGGCTAAGTTCAAGTTTGCTAAAGATTCCTATAAGAAAATGGAAGAAGAAGAATGCCTACGAATGGAGAAGGAAGGTGAAGATATTTCCAAGCATCAACAAAAAGAGAAAGAGGTACGGGACAAGTTCAAAGACATGGAAAAGAAGAGAGACCAAATGCTTGAGGAAAGAAGGTTAGAGGAGGAACGTTTGAAAAAGGAGTTGGAAGATAAAAGATTGCAGGAACAAAAATAAAAAGAAGAAGCTAAGAGAGTTGCACAAGAGGATGCACAAAGGGAATTTTTTTTTTTCAAGAGTTTGATTGTCAACCTAAAGCTACCATATTGCAACCATTATCTTTTTTCGTTGTCACCTCTTCCTCAACACAAGTGACCCCTACCCCTAATGATCTGATGTGGTTAAATATTGACTTGGATAAGAAACAAATAGATCAACCTCATTCTCTCAATTGGGATGAGATGATGAAGGAAATAGAGAAGGAAAGACCCAAGAAAAAGGCTAAATTTTTGCATTCTACCAAGCTCATAGATGCAGGATAAATTATTATTGAATATGAAATTTTAGTAGTAGATAAAGAAAGAGAAGACATGCAAGTAACTGATTACCAATTAGGCACGATCAACTTGGGGAGACATAAAATGAATCAAAAAATGAATCTTATTGATATTATAGCCTCCTCCACTAGGTCTAGGATGATCAAAGATAAGTAGACGAAAGATGATCTTAAGGCCCAATTGGATCAGTTACATATATTCTTAAAAGATGTCTCCACTCTAGTGTCTCAACAAGCTACTACTCTGGAAACCCATGTCCTACTAAGCAAAATGGAAGTTGATGAATTAGTGCAGATGAGGAGTAAGTCAGGGATGCTTGATAGATGGATTGATAGGCTTAATCAGGAGGTTGGTGAAGTGCTGGTAGATAGTTTTGAAATTCATAAAAAGGCACTTGATTTGATGGTAGAAATGAATCATGAACTTGAAGCCCTAGAGAAACAAGAAAAAGAGTATAGAGAATATATAAAGTTGAAGGACCTCTTCAAGGTACCAAAGTTAACTCTCCTAGAACAGTCAATCCTTGAAGAAGATAATGCAAATTTCCTTGAAAAGATGTTGAATATAATCCGGTTCAGATCCAATTTCATCTATAAGCATAAGGATGAAGTCTAAGATTCTTGTAAGGACTTAAATGAGAAAATTGATGAGTTAGAAGCAGCAGTGGCTATTATATTCAATTTTTATATTCCGGTCAAGGAAGGCACACCTTTAGATAAATTGGAGGAGAAGTGGAGCAGTAGATTTCAAGAAGTAATGCAAAAATAAGATGATGGAGATGATTTTTTGTTGGATAGGCTCATGGATATCAAAGAGGAGGTACTAGCTACTAGGAGGGAGTTAATCAAATTGAAGGATATGCAATAATTTACTTTAGTAGAATTGAAGAGAATCATATTTGAGGATAGTTAGGTAGATGGACTTGATGTAGACATCCTTCAACAAGTGCTCCTTAGTTATGATGAATATCTCCTTGAGCATACAATATGGGAGTGAGTTGGCAACAAAATGTTATATCCATCACATAAAAAATTCCTCTTCTGTCCTATTTTGTACGGATTTGACATAGATTGAACCGAAGGTTCTCATCAGCCAGTTCTATTTTCTTCCTTGGGAGTCAGATTTTGGACAATAGGGAAATCACCTTTTGAACTAAAAACTAGTCCAGTTCCTTCATTAGTTTTGATTCCTTGATATATGGATCTAGTTTTCTGATTGAGACAAACTTATGCATAGCAAACCTATATTTACTTTTGGGCTCTATTTTGTAAAGTTCATTGATTGAAGAAGGATTAGCCACCTGATATGATAACAGATAGGAATGATAGTTTGAAGATTTCATAATTGTAGTAAGATACTTTAAAGTTTAAAGTTTAAATTAGATACCATTTTTACAGTTTTATATGTTTTTCATGTTATTAGTGGAAGTGAATCTCTTTGATAAGGTTAATGAATCATAATCAATCTGTATGCCAGTGAGTTGTTGTGCCTAATTTTTTTATATTTGGTGCAAATGAATAAGGGAAATCAGATTTCAAGAATATTTCATTGAATTATCTATGAATGGAATTACTACATGTCTATTTGATATGTGTTTTAGCAATGAGTGAATGATCTATTTCAAATCTCAAAGTATTTTAGTGAATGGTTGTGGTAATTGAATTAGGCACTATGAATGTATTCAATGGTGTATATTATTCTATGGATTGCATCATGTTGTGGTTTTTGGTATTTTGAAGAAACACTCACTATGGGAATGTATGTATGGATACTGAGTAGTTTTATTCATATTTTACCATTCTATGCCTTGATCTATCTTTTTATATTTATTTACCCCCCGCACCCAAACATAGGTTAGTTAATATGATGCAATTTGTGTTGTTTATTACCAACAAAGGCCCCTTGAATATTATAGTTACATTGGTCATTGAGTAACATTAGCATAGTTGAGAACCAACTACCAGGACCTTGGGAGTTAGATTACTATATGTTATCTTTATTTTTTAGGAGAAATATGATAGAGAGATTCTATTTTATGCTGTTGTGCACTTTTGACCATCAACAGATCTAGTGCGAGAAGGAGGGGCTAAAGGAACAAGCTGGTAAGGTTTGGGTCATTCTCACCATAGAGGTATGAAATAGCTCTTATATCTTCTACAAATCCTGATCCATTAGTAGAACTCCAAACCTTGGTTAGATACAGGCCCCAAGCCCATAGATTTTTGATCCCACCATTGTCACCACCACTTACTCCACCTGGGTTTCCACCAAACCCACCTCTACCATCCCAACAACTAGGTCCACCCACTGCACAATCAGTTTAGCCAGTCTCACCACCACCACTCATGGCTTGCTTCATAAATAACTCCTCTCCATTAGGGATTATTCCTAGTGGTATACATGATCTGCCCAAGAATCTAGAAAGAGTTTGTCCCAAGTATATGCATGGAGAATCAAGGAGTGTCGAGGACCACATACAAGCATTTAAGGATGCCTATACTTGTGCTTAGGTAGCTCACCAAAATGTCGTATGTAGGTTATTTCCCTACTATTTAGGAGATATGGCATACAACTGGTATTTAAATCTGCCTTAGGGCTCCATTCTAGGTTGGAAAAACCTAGAAAATGCCTTGATTAACTAGTTGAGGGTTGATGTAGACCTTGCCATTTTATATCATCAATTTTCCACCATAAGAAAATATCCTCATGAACCATTTCCATTATTCAAAACCAGATTCTAGAGAATGTTCTGAAGGCTACAAGATCCTTATTTAGTTACTGAAAATATTGCCATTTTGGCATATTTAAGGGTTGTAGATCCCTTAATTGGCCTATTCTTGCAGAGGACTTATGTTGCCGCCAAAATTGATCCATTGTCTAAGGTTTATCTTCTGGCCATCAAAATACAACAACATATAAGATTGCAATGAGGAAGTTTAGGAGGAGGTCTACCCCCCATGGGCTATCAAATGCCTAATCCTCCTTTGTTCAATATAGTCTCGAGGATGTCTTACTCCCAATATGGACCTATTTATAAGTTACAAACCTCACCTACCATGCCTTTCTTTTCTAATGGTGTTCAAGATTCTTCCCAACAATCTTGAAACTAGCACAATCAAGCGAGAGGGTCAAATATTGTTAATCATCCAGCTATAGGGAAGACTGTAGAAAATGAACAAACTGTTCAATTGACTAATGAGATGGAAATTATCAAGAAAAATCTATCTCAAATTTCTAATGATATGGCATAACTTAGACATAACCCCCCTCAGAATCAAAACTAGAATTACTAGAATTAGGGAGGTTATAACAATCAGGGTAGTTATCCTAATTAGAATTTGAACAAGAACACCAATATGAACTTCCAGAACAAAACTTTCTCTAACCAAAATGATCAAAATCAAAATAGAGGATACAATAAGAGGTCCAACAACAATAGAAAATGGAATGCTAGGCCTAATAATGGGGGATTTTACCATAATTATCAGGTTACAGATGATAAGCCACACATTGCAAATGTTGCATATTTGAATTTTATGATAAATGTGTGTAGGTTGTATGATACTACAACATATTCTGAGGTTAAATTCCCCAGATATTGAGAAAATGGTTAATATTGTGCAAGCTAACTCCCACCCTCCACAAGGAAATTCAAACCAATATTGTGGGTCAGTAAGCGGAACTATAACCTATGAAACCATTGATGAGCTGTACCAATTTCCCATGCAGTGGGAAAACCAGATGAAGGAGGATGTATATGATGCTTAGGCTTTCCAATCTAAAGGTGGTAATTTTATGAGAAATCAGAACAAGGGCCCATTAAACCACATCTAATCCTCTAAATACCATGTTTCCACCTAATCAGAATGCAAATAATAACCTACCTCCACCAAAAGGCCCACCTAATGTAAAAAATAAAGGTAACTCACCTTTTATTCCCAGGTATTCAAAGAATAATGAATTTCATTTCATTTAATTTTAGAGATGCATAGATAGAATACTTCCATGTCATTTTTTGATATCCTCAAATGGTGTCCAACACAATGGGAAATTGTTTTAAAGGCTTTAGAAGAAGTATATCATTCAAAAGGAAAAAATAGGGTGACTCTATTCATTGTCATGAACACTTCCATATATAAAGGTAAGACTAGAACCCCACCATTTATTTTGAGTCTTAGGATCTTTAGGAAGAATTTTCATAATTGTCTTTTGGATTCTAGAGTGTCGAGTAATGTTATGCCCTTTTACATTTGCAAAAATCTAGCATTAAGTCTTGCTTAGACTCATAAGAAGGTGATTCAATTGGATAAAACCAAGGTTAATGTGGTAGGAGAACTAAAAAATATGCATGTGCAAGTTGGATCAGACCCAAGGATCCATAATTATATAGATATCTAGGTAGTTGATATCCCCGAAACATATGGTATGCTTCTAAGTCATGAATTGATGAAAAGTATTGGGGGTTATCTATTCTTGGAATTTTCACACATGTGGCTGCCATGGAAAGGGACGGCATCAAAAATTAGGATTGAAAGCGAGCCCCACCTCAAGCACATGATAATCGAGTATGACTATTCTAATGAGGTCACATTCTTTGAGACTGAAATGGGGGTATACAAGAGGGAGGAAATTATGACTTTATTAGTGTTTGAACCTAGTTGTTCCCAATCTCAAGAGTCTAGTAACTCCATGAGCACAGTTAAACCAGCATGTTTTGATTAGGAGATTACAACATGATAGGCTAGTTCATGGGGAAGAAGTTGATCTATGGAGTTTTTTAGTCCCGAGTTAGTGCAGGGTTCATTATGAGGGTCATTCTGAATGAACATGCCAACCACATGTGGAAATTCTGAATTATGTCTATGAGTCAAAAGAGGCTTGTGAACATGCCCCAATAACACCCCCCAACCAGTTCTCATTCTAGGTCAAGGATGCAACTGTCCTGACCAAAAAAAATATCACCCAAGAGAAAGGTTCTTCCCAGTTTGAGTAGAATCAGTTCCTATGCTCTTAAATCCTAGAAGATATTGAGGCATCTTAGTCTCTCTCTATTACAACCACCCTGGATACCCTTCCAATGCCTAAGGCATTGATGAAAAATGTACTCGATTGTGATATGATCCAAGGAAATGTTCAGGAAGTGATTTTTGAATAGGTCTTGAATATAGGTGAATTTTCTACTGAAACATGCCCCTAGTCACCTTTAAATCTTGGTGGCCAGCAATAGTCTGAGCCACCACACATTTCAAGAAATTTATCACCTATCATCCCAAAGAAGAAATAACTCTCAACTCTAGATCAATTATGGAGTCTTTAATTTGATGGCTCTAAATCCAAATCAGGAAGTGGAGCTCAAGTTGAATTAACCAACCCAAAAGGGGAGACTTATTTTGCATCTTACATGTTGTAGTTTTTCTGCACAAACAACATGGTTGAATACAAGGCACTTTCTCGAGGACTCATGTTTTCCCATCAAAATAAGGTCACAACTCTCATGGTTATGGGGGACTTTGAAGTTAATGTCAAATAGATACACAACCAATATACTTGTCACAACAAAATATTGGTTGCATACAAAAACATAATTCGGAATCTGATTGAATATTTTGATGCTTTTGGGATCTCTCTGATTCCTAGGTAAAATAATCAGATTGTAGATGCCCTTGCCATTACTGCTAGCACCTTGGAGCCTAAGCAAGAATCCAAGCTAAAAATATTTTTGATTGAACTAGTCTCAATCCCAACTGTCTTGGATAACATCCAAAATTTTCAAGTATTTGATGATGACCAATTCATACTTTCCTTCTTGGCAGGTTCAAATGTCTTCGAAGGACAAATAATTGATGAATCTGAAAGAGATCAAGGAAACTAGGATCCTAAGAATTGTGATATAGAAAGAATACTATATTTGAAGAGTAACAACATTCCAAAGGAGACGGTAGCTTTAGAAAGAATATTCGACTCTGATCTGTGGGCTTGTCAAAGGGTGCCAACAAAAAGTGATGGAGGGAAATATGAATTTTTTAATCTAGCTCACTTAGGTCCCAAAAGGAATGTTCTTATAGGAAAAACTTGTCCTGAGGAAATTCAAGAGAAAATAATTAAAGTGTTGAAAGAAGACATTGCAGCCATTCCCTGGGGGTTTGAAGATTTAAAGACCTTTGACACTTCGGTAATCACACATACCATACCTCTAAAGCCAAAATCCAATCCCTTTCATCAAAAACAATGTCCAGTGAATGATTTGATTGAGCCCTTAATTCAGAAGGAGGTGCAGAAATTATTATATGCAAGAATAATCTTCCCAGTACGACATTCCACCTGGGTCACCAACCTAGTTCCTATGCGAAAGAAAAGTAGTGAAATCAAGTTATGCGTTGATTTCAGGAGCCTAAATAATGCCTTTGAGAAGGATAACTCTCCACTTCCTTCTCTTGATGAGGTATTAGAAATGGTCAATGGAGCCTAGATGATTTCATTCTTGGATGGCTTGTTAGTGTAATTAATATTTAATTACACTTGCATAACTTTACTTAGGTTTTTCTTAGGTAATAATTAGTTTAATTAATTAATAAGTAAGCTTTATTTAGTTGAGTTGTTTTTAGATCAACATTAGGGTTGCATACATTGCTTTTATAAAGCAATTCTCTTATTGTAATTTCTTAATTCTAAATATTATCAATTTGCACATTTCATGCAAAGCTCTTGTTTTTTGATGTTTTCTCTTCTATGGAAGGTGTTTAGGTTTGCATGTTTGATCTAGGGTTTCTAACATGGTGTCAGAGCCTTGACATGTAGCCCCTTCTCAAATTCTGGAGAAATTCATTACAAAGTTCGTTCGGGGTTCCTCGAGGGTATCATGCCTTGAGTTTATTTATGCAACATCTTGGATTAGATTGGGCTTCATCATTGGATTCAGAGTGTTGAACAAAGTCAGGAATGACTTTTACTTTTTGATTTTCATTATCGTTGAAGAAATCTGTGAAGGTTTCAAGCTCGGTGATTTTTTGCAAGCTTTGGAGGTAGCTGATTTTTCGGAGAATTTTGAGCATGAATGGAGGTCACCATTACATTCGCAGCAGCAAAAAACCCTAAGGACACCTATTGTTTGGTCGATTTCTGAGCACTTAATCTGGAAGGCAAAAATGTTTTCTAGGGAGGCCGTACAGCCTCCCCAACATGCTTCACAAGGCGAAAACGGCACGAAAATTAAAAAAAAGGGCAAAAAAAGGCATTGGGTTTAGCGTCGCTAGTGCTAATGGATTCGACCACCGGCAGCCACTAGGCAGCCACTAGTGCGCCACCACCGCCAGTGGCTCCCCCACCCAGCACCGTCGGCCTTCTCAGCCCCCGTGAGCTTGCATAGTCAGTCGTCGGTCCTATGGAGGACCAGGCGCTAGGCGCCCAAACCCCAGTCGACCTCCTCAGCCCCAGTGTGGTCATATGGGCAACTAGGGGCTCCACCCCAACCCCCTACATGCCAACCCCTGGTCGCGCATAGGACCAAGGACCAAAATGTTTTTAGCCCCCTAGGTTACTTGCAGGCCTTATTGGCCATTCTGGAGCACTTTCACCAAATCGGGCATAAATTTTGCGTATGGAGTTAGTTTTTTGCAAATGAGATATCATTGGAAAGATGGTTCCGAGCCCATTTTTTTGGTGTAGGTTATTTTATCTGATTATGCTCCAATATTGGTTTGCAGGTCCTGGAACTCAGATATTGTTGGTTTCACTCCGGAGGGCATATCTTTTGACTCGGTGATCCTTTTTTGCCCATTCTTACGGCATTGGAAAGCTGGTTCAGTCCTCTACATAGATCAGAGGTTTTTTTTTAATTTTATGTTTATGCATGTTTAGGCATTATATCCTTTTGTAGTCATTGGGGATTGTAATAAATGAACTGAAATAAAATTCTGAGCACTATCTTGTGGTGCAGTTTATTTTACAGTATTTTCTTGTTTTACTACATTTATTTCTGTTTGAAGTCAGATGTTTATTTTATGCTTCCGAGCTCATAACTTTTTGCCACGATCTTTGATTTTCGATATCTTTGCGGTGTCGGAAAGGTATTGAGGAGCTTTGTGTTGTTGTCCATGCACCTTTTTCTATATTTGTCCCAGGTTTATTGTTAATCCAGATTTGGCCTGATGGGTGTTTTGGAGATTACTTGGATGTTTTGATAGTTGGGAGAGTACAAATTGCATCTTTGCACTTCATTATCAGTAATACATCATTCAATAATTGACTGTTGCTTCATAGATTCCAGAGTTGTTCCCGTTTGGAGTTTTTTGAGTATTTTGAGGCATTGGGTCTGCTGTTGCTTTTATCATGATTCCTTGAGTCAAACAATGACTCTCATCCGGTTTCAGTAGTAGAAAAAAGTATCTTTCCTTGCTTTCCAGATTTCGGTTCCAATATTACTCTATAGTGTTCTTCCAGTGCTTCTTTGCAGCTTGTCATCTCATTGTAGGGGGGTTTTGTCCCACTGGGTTTTCCTCCTCTACCTTTTTCTTGCATTTGTAAATGGGTACCTGATCAAGCCTAGTTTTTGGGACCCATATTTACTTTCATGCATCTTCTTCTAGTGTTTTAGATTCTTCCTAATTTCATCTTAAGGGGGGGTGTTAGAGTAATAAATTATATACTTAATTAATTATATCATACTGGTAATTAATTAAGTCACTTATTCCTTTAGTTGCTTAAGCTAAACTTAGACACATTAATAATTATTTATTAATTATTAAGTGTGCACACTAGGGTTTCATTTAAGGTTTCCCTTTTAGGGTTTCTTGATCTCCTTCATAAGGATTGATCTCTTTGTAATAATTTGAGATTCTAATAATGCATTTTACACTTTGAGGTTTATAGAACTTCTTGTTTGTTCTGAATGTCTTTTGCATGTGACAGGTATCCATTTGCATGTAGGTAATATTGGTTTCTAAAATGGCTATTCTAGGTGTAATCAAGTTCTTGTCAGTCATGAGGACAAAATGAAGATTGCCTTCACTACCAAGTGGGGCATGTTTTCCTATCAGAGGATTGCATTCAGCCTTATCAACACTGGAGCTACATTTCAATGTGCAATGGATGTAGAATTCAAGGATCTACTATTTAAGTGTATCACCATTTATGCAGATGACTTAAATATCTTCTCTAAAATAAAAAGGATCATGTTGCAGATTTAGAAAAATTCCTCAAAAGGTGTATAAGCTATGGCATGTGCCTTAATCCAAAGAAATGTGTGTTTAGAGTTTCTAAAGGGAAAATCCTAGTCCATATAATATCAAAAAAGGGGATATCCATAGACATTGATAGAGTTGAATCCATCTTAAAGCTGACAATTCCAGGAAGTAAAAAAGAGATGAGGTCCTTCTTCGAAAGGATTAATTTTGTGAGAAAATTTATAATAGGGTTTGCATAAATTGTCAAACATCTTAACGAAATGATGAGAAAAGATGCAAAAATAGAATGGAGTAATGAGGCTAAATCTACTTTCTCACATATTAAACAATTAATATTTGAGGCACCGGTCTTGACCGACCTAGATTACCTAAAACCATTCTATATCTATTCTTTTGCATTTGACCATTCATGTGCAACTATTTTAACACAATGAAGAGGTGAGGGAGAGGAAAGGCCTAGTCTCTCCTTATGTAGAGTGAGTTAGGGGAGAGAAGAAGAAAATGGATGGATATTTTATAGGATTTTGAGTTAGAAATTAATCCAATGAATCTCGTTCAAGGATAGGGCTTATCAAAGGCTATGGAAAATGTTGACAAGAGTATCACTTGCCACCAGTACACAGTGTAGTCTTTCACCAAGGATCCTTGGTACATGGACTTGATATTCTTCCTCCTCTATAAAAGATGGCCAGAGGGAATGAATGCTACTCAGAGAAGAGAATTGAAGATGAAGAGTGCTCATTATATGCTCAAAGGAGGATTCCTATACAAAATAAATTTTGAATGGGTTTACCTACACTATTTAGATCAGCAAGAAGCCAAACATGCTATAATTGAATTTCATGGTAAACATGGTAGAGGGCATGGATCTGCAAATGCCTTGGCTCATCAAATCTTTCAGATTAGGTTATTATTGGCCCCATGTGTTTCAGGATGCACATCAACATGCCAGGCATCTACATCTAGGGAAATATATCCAACAATTCCTTTACAACCAGTGTACGAGGTAAGACCATTTGCTCAATGGGAACTAGATTTTGTAGGTGTCCTTAATTTGAACTCTTCTACAGGTCATAATTTCATCCTAACAACGAGTGACTACTGCAAGCTTTGGATCGAGGTTAAGCCCTATAATAACAACACCACAGACGTGGTTATCAAATTTTTGACTAAAAGAATCACAACTAGGTTTGGAGTACCATTCACCCTGGTATGTGATAAGGGCCCTACTTTCTCTTCAACTCAATTCATTTAATGGTCCTATGAACACAAAATTACTCTCAATTATTCATCTAATTACTACCCTTAGGGAAATGGAGTAGTTGAGTCCACCAACGAGAATCTATTGGGAGTAATTATAAAATTGCTAGACCAAAATCCTAGGGACTAGCACACCCAGCTGAGATTTTCCTTATGGGTAGATTGGAATCAAATCAAAGCCGCCCTAGGAAATTCACCTTTTATGTTACTCTACGACCAAGAGCTAGTCCTCCCAATCCATTTGTAAATACCTATCCTCAAATTTATGCAGGAATTCTATACGAAGGATGATTAGATCAAGGTTAGACTAACCAATATGCTAAACATGGAAGAACAAAGAGACGTTGCTTTGCAACATTTCTCCAAACACCAAGTTTTTTTCAAACACTAGTTTGACAAGAGGGCTAAGGTAAAGGCTTTTAAGATATCATATCTCATTTTACTATGGGATAAAGCTAAAGAGAAAAAGGGAGACCACCAGAAGTTTGATAGAATTTGGTTGGGTCCATATCAAATAGTTGAGATATTAGGTGAGAATGCTTTTTGATTAAGTACCTTGATAGGAGAACTTGTTCCATTGCCCGTTAATCGTCAGTTTCTTAAACATTACTTTAGCTCATAAGGGTCTAATTTTTTGAGTGACTAGAGTATATTACTATATGTATTAAATTGTTCTTTTATTTTGGATGTTTTGTTTGTTTCTTTTTGTTCTTTCTATTTTGTTTTGTTCATTGGGGACCTTCATTTCTATCCATTTCAAGATAAGGGGTTGTTATTCAAAGTATGCTGCAGGCATAGGGAGATAAATTGATTTATGTATTTCCAAGGAACATTTGTTGAAATATTTTATTCTAACCTTATGTCTTATGACCATTTTAATATTGGTTTGAAAAGTTATTAAGAATAAGGTACATTGTAAATAATCTCATGAATTATGATCAAATTCTATCAAAAAATAGATAAATATCTACCTTTGTAAAATATCTATTTACCTCAAGGTGGTGGCATCTCTGATTCAAGTAAAAATATATATACCATTTCTATCATGAGGTCCATTGTAGTTCTCAACCCATATTTCAGATCAATTACATCTGAGTATTGAGAAAATTCAATAAATAATTTCCACAAGTAAAGCCTATATATATATAAAAAAAAGAGAGAAGGAAGAGAGGTAAAATCAATACTAAATGGGTGAATCTAGTATCTTTATCAGGGCTATGGATGCCTATTTGGCAGTAGAGAAATTATTTGAGAGAACTAGAGGTATCTCCATCGGGGCTATGGAAGATTTTCTGGCAGCGGAGCAATGCCCAGGACTTCATTGCACAATAGTTGAAGGACAACCTTTGTAGCTTGGATCTTAGGTATTTTCGTTAAAAGGTGGAGAAATATTTTACAAAGAAGGATGAACCATATATGTACACACCAAGATTAAAAATAGTTCATGAGGACATAAATTTGAGATTCTAGCTCAACCTTGCTCTGCATATATGATCTTATTCAAATTAACATGATTCATAAACCCGAGGTTCTGGGTGACTGAATTCTTTAGTATCTTGAAAATGTGTAAGCCATTTTCCTAGCTGAGTCACCATTTGTTATGCCCTATATAACCACCCCATATTTTTCCTTTCTCAAAATGGGTACCCCTCTTTGTTTTCTATCCTTGGGTCTTTCCCACAAAGATTTTGGAGTTGTTCTTTTCTCCAAGTCTTTTTTTTGTTCTTTTTTCTCTAGTGGAATTGGAACCGGAATTGAATCTTGACTTGGAACTCATTTGAGTTTCACTTCCTAACTCCGTTCTGATCCCAATCCCACTGGTTTCTTCATTTGTTTCCTTTTTTGGTTTGTGTTTTTTCTTTCTGCCGGGCCAGATTCGAGATGGATCTTGAACTCAAAACTTGAAAAAAGTTCCAAGTTTTTTTCTTGTTTCACCTCCGCCTCCACCTCCACCATTGTCTTTTGTTCGTTTTGTGTCAACATTGGTGATTCTGGTCCCATTTTCATCTTGTTGTATTCTATTTGTTTTTTTTTTTTTTTTGTTCCTTCTTTGCTAGAACTGGAACCGGATTTCGAACCAAACCCAAAAATTTGTAAAATTTCACTGACCGCTTTCCATTTCGCTTTTGCTCTCGCCTTTCTAGTTTTCGCTTTCTGCACTCTACTTTAGGTGCACAATGGCTTTGTGCTTGTTCCCATTGTGATCCCATGCCTACCCTATCACATTAATAACATTTATTGCAGACCCTTTACATGCATAAAATTGATTTTTTAACCTTAATTAAGGTTAATTTACTGGTTATTATTAATTTTTTTAACAATTATAACAAACCAAATCAGAGGAGCAATATTTCATCAAAGATCAAGCATTTGCATGTGGATTTGCATTGAAGGCTAATCTGTTGGGTAGAATTTTGAGGTAGGTGTTCTTCGTTTTGTTTCCTTCTTCGCTCCCATTGCTTGTGTTTTGTTTTTATGTTCTTCACGAGGTTCGCGAGTTTTCCTTTGGAATTTCTGTTTGTTTGCTTTGATTTTTCATTTTTCCTCCTTTTTTTTTTTTTTGCTCTGTGTTTGTGATTTTTTTCATTTGCTCTGCTTCTTCGTGGTCGTTTTCGTGTTTTCTCGCATTTGTATTGTTGTGTCGTAGGGTTTAGGGTGTCATTTTCAAAGGATTCTAGGGTTTTTAATGGTCTTTGATATGTTTTTTATCCTTTCCATCCTCTTTCAAATATTGCCTCAATGATTTCCAGGCAGGGTTTTGATGCCCTAATTTCTTAAGTCAAAAATTTCAATAAACGAGGGTTTTGTGTGTCCGTGTTAATTTAAAATTGTGCCCTACTCACTGGTTTCCCCTCGATGGTATTGGGGATAGGTTAATGCTATTATTTTAAGCCTCCTTGGATTATCAGGTGAGCTTGTTTTAAAGGCATAATGGCATTCACTATACTTTGAACCTTCTAATGATGATGTCATGTATGGTCATGGCCAAAGTCGGATCCAAGAATGTCGCTGCCCATAAATATTTATTGATACATGTCAGATCCATTTTTGAACCCGATTTTGATATAATTTGGACTATCCAACACTCTTTTACTTTACTGAAAGCAGAAGAAGAATGAGATTGGGTTTGGAATTTCCTCTAGTATCAAGTCCAGTTTCCATTTCATTCCCGATTTCGATCATGATTTTGGTCCTTATATATATATGTTTTCTGAACCCCATTCCAATCTCCATCCCGGTCCTGATCCCAATAATACTTTGAGGTTTTCTAGTGATGTATCTGTGTTGATCCCACCTCCCGTGAGTATGTAATTTTGCTAAGTATGAAGAGACTAAATGAAGAAGCACATGGTAATAGAGAAGGTGAGCTCTCTAATGTTGATTTATAATTTTCATGGATTTAATCCTGAGTTTTCTATGTAAGAACTAAATGATGTCAGGAGCCTTTGCAGGAACTTCACAAATGGAGAGTCAAACAACTGAAAGTTCAAAATAGGTGAAGCCTAAAAAGATAAAGGTAGAACAACCAACTTATACAATGAGTTAAAAACATCGAATGATCACTCCCACAACCAACAAGCTAGACATTGGGTTGGTAGACATCACAGACACCAACCTAGGGACATTTTATTATGAGGATATATTGGAAGAAACCTTCTCAGCACAAGTCACTAGAAGAACAAAGAGGATAGTCCAATCAAGAATTGCTCATGTTACTCTCTTCCCTCTACCATTCCAATGGTTGGAGCTGATCTTAGCTATAGCAAGAGCCTATAATGTGGTATCAAGGAAATGCATGGATAAACAAGGGAATTTCATAATTGAATTATCCCCACAAATGATTAGGCTGATATTCAATGCACCTACTCCACTGAGTCACAAGAAGTTGATGCAGGGTGATGCATGGGAAGATTTAATGTGAACAAAGCGGTCAACATGGGTCACATGAATAAGAAGTGGTTAATAACTGAAAATAAACCCCTACTTAAGATACCTGAACAACTCAAAAGGGGAGATTTCAAGAAGGAAATTGGTGATCTAATTTTGATGGTCTCTAGAGTGTTTGGGAAAAAGGACTCTACATGCTTCATGGGGTGGATGTTCCCATTCATAGAAGCTATCTTTGATGGTAGGGAGAAGTTTGATTGGTGTATGATTTTGTTCGATACTTTGCATAATCAGATGATAAACGTAAGGAAAACAAGGACCTTCTATATGGCATCTTATGTCATTTATGCAGCTGCGAGGATGGGCATATTCCCAGGACTAAATACAGTAGGAGTGATGGGAGAAGATCCTAGACAACATACAGTGTGGAACCACTATGATCAATTGACTTTACAAACATCAAAGGAGCATTATAGGAGAGTCAATGATGCATTTTTGCATGTCATCATTAATAGGTTGACTCATGATGTAGGTTTCAAACTAAGTAATGAAGCCATGCCATTCATTTCTCAATGGGGACACTGGTATATCTGGTACCCCAAGTTCACCTACTTCAATTTATCAAGATTTGATGGACATCCTCACCTACTCCCTAGGTGTTGCACTGAAATAATGGTCCTCATGGAGTTTATATACCAAGAATTGGGATTTAATGCAAAGTTCAATATCAAGCACAAACCGGGGTGCCATAAGTTCCCCATGAAGTTGGGAGAGTATTGTTGTCTTCACAATATAGCTACAAAAGAAATATGTAAAGAATTGAGCTACTAAAAGTTGGGGATCTACAATTCTCAGAAGCACTTAATTGATCCAGAGAAAATGATGAATAAGTTACTTTCCTCCATGTTTGAGAAGCATTATAATTTGCTAGAGGATTTTTGGTGTGATTTATAGGATGAATTTGATGTGAGAAGGAGGAACTACGAGAGGCTAACCATCCCACAGATGATTGAGTATGGGCTAAGATAAGATATTCCTAACACACTATAAGATGATGGTGTGGTTTTAGACCTAGGATATGAAGTAGGAAAAGTAGGCATCAAGGGATTAGATTTGATCAATTGGGAGGAAGAATAGTTTATTGACATTAAACAGATTTCTAGATCAGTAATGGATAGAATCATCCAATGGGTATCATTGAGAATAAAGGAACTACCTAATCGAAATTCAAATAAAATGAAAGCTAAGGTAACCAAGGGTTACCAAAGAACCAAAAGAAAAGTCGCTTTCAAGGATAAATTAGATTATCTTCCCCCCATTTCTAGAGGGGATACTATTCCTAAAATACTTGTAGAGGAAACTCTTGAAGCACAAGTTATAGAGTCCACAACACTAGTAGAAGGCTCCTTTTCTCAACCTCCTCTTCTCAAAGAACCTAGTGAGGAAGTACTTACTGGTAGTATTCATGACGATGCAAACACACTAAAAGGAAAAGAGCTTAAGGTAGAGATTAATGACATTGACATAGATTTAGAAGAAACACATTCTGATGATGGCATTATTAAAGATGATTCTTCCCAAAATATTGAGGAATAACATGTTCTTACCCCAAAGGATTAGTGGAAGCTATTTGAGGATGCGAAGAAGGAAGTTGATGCTAAGGAAAAGGCTAAAGAATTAGCAGAACGAAAGGAGATGGATGCAAATGTTCAAGTTGATGCACTACTCAAACAATAGCAATTGGAAGTTAAATTCAAAACTAATGAATTGGATAAGAAACAACAACAAAAGGACCAGGAACTCAAAACTAAGGAAGAGAATGAAAAATTGGAAATGCTGCAGAAAATTCATGATCTTGAGGAGAAAAAAGCTTGGAAAAGGAGAGAAAAAGAAGCCCTTGAGGCTAAGTTCAAATTTGTTGAAGAATCCTATAAGAAAATGGAAGAATAAGAATGCCTATGAATGGAGAAGGAAGCTGAAGAGCTTTCCAAGCATCAGAAAAAAGAGAAAGAGGTATGGGAGAAGGTTAAAGACTTGGAAAAGCAGAGAGACCAAATGCTTGAGGAAAGAAGGTTAGAGGAGGAACGTTTGAAAAAGGAGTTGGAATATAAAATATTGCAGGAACAAAAAGATAAATAAGAAGCTAAGAGATTTGCACAAGAGGATGCACAAAGGTAACAACAAAATATGCAAAAGGTTTATTCTCAACCTAAAGCTACCATATTGCAACCATTATCTTTTGTCTTTGTCACCTCTTCCTCAACACAATTGACCCCTACCCTTAATGCTCCGATGTGGTTAAAACTTGACTAGGAGAAGAAACATATAGTTCAACCTCAGCCTCTCAATTGGGATGCTATGATAAAGAAAATAGAGAAGGAGATACCCAAGAAAAAGGCTAAAGTTTTGCATTCTACCAAGCTCATAGATGCAGAAGAAATTATTATTGAATGTGCAATTCCAATAGTAGATAAGGATAGAGAAGAAATGTAAGTAAATAATTACCAATTAGGCATGGTCAACTTGGGGAGACCTACAAGGAATCAAAAAAATAAACTTATTGATATTATAGCCTCCTCCACCAAGTCTATGATGATCAAATATAAGCAGAGGAAATATGATCTTAATACCCAATTAGATCAGTTACATAAATTCTTAAAAGCTGTCTCCACTCCTGTGTCTCAACAAGCTATTGCTCTAGAAACCCATGTCCCACTAAGAAAAAGAGAAGTTGATGATTTAGTGTAGACGAGGAGTAATTCAGGGATGCTTGATAGATGAATTGATAGGCTTAATCAGGAGGTTGGTGAAGTGCTAGTAGATAGTTTTGAAATTCACAAAAAGGCACTTGATTTGATGGTAGAAATGAATCATCACCTTGAAGCCCTAGAGAAACAAGAAGAAGAGTACAAAGAATATATAAAGAAGTTGAAGGACCTTACCAAGGTACCAAAGTTAACTCTCCTAGATCAGTCAATCCTTGAAGAAGATAATGTAGATTTCATTGAAAAGATGTTGAATATAATATGGTTCGAATCCAATTTCATCTATAAGCGTAAGGATGAAGTCCAAGATTCTTGTAAGGACTTAAATGAAAAAAATGATGAGCTAGAAGAAGTAGTGGCTATTATATTTAATGTTTATATTCCGGTCAAGGAAGGCACACCTTTAGATAAATTCAAGGAGAAGTGGAAAAGTAGATTTCAAGAAGTAATGCAAAAATAAGATGATGGATATGACTTGTTGTTGGATAGGCTCATAGATATCAAATAGGAGGTAAAAGCTACTGGGAGGGAGTTAATCAAATTGAAGGATATGTAAGAATTTACTTTATTAGAATTGAAGAGAATCATATTTGAGGATAGTTAGGTAGATTGACCTGATGTGGACATCCTTCAACAAGTGCTCTCTAGTTATAATGAATATCTCCTTGAGAATACAACATGGGAGTGAGCTGGCAACAAAACATTCTCTCTATAGCATACAACTTCCTCTTCTCTCCTATTTTGCAAGGATTTGACATAGGTTGAATTGAGGGTTCTCATCAACCAATTCTATTTTCTTCCTTGGGCGTCAAATTTTGGATAGTAGGGAAATCACCTTTTGAACTAAAAACTAGTCGAGTTCCTTCATTAGTTGTAATTCCTTAATATATGGATTTGGGTTTCTGATTGAGACAAACTTATGCGTAGCAAGCCTATATGTAATTTTGGGCTCTATTTTGTAAATTTTGGTTGATTGAAGAAGGATTAGCCACCTGATATGAGAACATATAGGAATGATAGTTTGAATATTTCATAATTGTAGCAAGATACTTTAAAGTTTAAAATAATAAAATACCATTTTACAGTTTTATATGTTTTTCATGTTATTGTTGGTAATGAATATCTTTGATAAGGTTAATGAATCATAATCAATTTGTATGCCAGTGAGTTGTTGTGCCTAATTTTTTTCTATTTGGTACAAATGAATAGGGGAAATCATATTTCAAGAATATTTCATTGAATTATCTATGAATGGAATTACTACATGTCTATTTGATCTGTGTTTTAGCAATGAGTGAATGATCTGTTTCAAATCTCAAATTATTTTAGTGAATGGTTGTGCTAGTTAAATTAAGCACTATGAATGTATGCAATGGATTAGATTATTCTATGGATTGCATCATATTGTGGTTTTTTGGTCTTTTGAAGAAACACTCATTACGGGAATGCATGTCTGGTTACTGAGAATTTTTATTCATATTTTACTATTCTATTCCTTGATCTATCTTTTTCTATTTCTTTACCCGCCCCAACCAAACATAGGTTAGTTAATCTGATGAAGTTTGTGTTCTTTATTACCAACAAAGGCCCCTTGAATATTACAGTTACATTGGCCATTGAGTAACATAAGCATAGTTGAGAACCAACTACCAGGACCTTGGGAGTTAGATTACTATATGTTATCTTTATTTATTAGGATAAATATGATAGAGAGATTCTATTTTATGTTGTTGTGCACTTTTTACCATCAACAAATTTGGTGCTAGAAGGAGGGGCTAAGGAAAAAGTTGGCTCAGATTGGGTCATTCTCACAATAGAGTTATGAAATATCTCTTAGATCTTCTACAAATCCTGATCCATTAGTAGAACTCCAAACCTTGGTTAGATACAGGCCCCAAGCCCATATATTTTTTATCCCACCATTGTCACCACCACTTACTCCACCTCGGTTTCCACTAAACCCACCTCTACCACCCCAAAAACTAGGTTCACACACTCCACAACGGGTTTAGCTAGTCTCACCACCACCACCACCCATGGATTACTTCAAAAATAACCCCTCTCCACTGAGGACTATTCCTGGTGGTATACATGATCCTCCCAAGAATCTAGAAATATTTTGTCACAAGTATATGCATGAGTAATCAAGGAGTGTTGAGGACCACATACAAGAATTTAAGGATTCCTATACTCATTCTCAGGTAGCTCACCAAGATGTTGTATGTAGGTTATTCCCCTATTATTTAGAAGATATGGCATACAACTAGTATTTAAATATGCCTCGGGGGTCTATTCTAGGTTGGACATACCTAGAAAATTCCTTTATTAAATAGTTGAGGGTTTATGTAGACCCTGTCATTTTATATTATCAATTTTCCACCTTAAGAAAATAACCTCATGAACCATTGCCATTATTCAACACCAGATTCTAGAGAATGTTCCGAAGGCTACAAGATCCTTATTTAGTTGCTTAAAATATTGCCATTTTGGCGTATTTAAGGGCTAAAGATCCCTTGATTGGCCTATTCTTCCAGAGGACTTATGCTGCCATCGATATTGATTCGTTGTCTAAGGTTTATCATCTAGCCATCAAACTACAGAAACATATAAGCTTACAAGCAAGAAGTTTAGGAGGAGGTCTATGCCCCATGGGCTATCAAATGCCTAATACTCCTTTGTTCAATATGGTCTCGGGGATGTCTTACTCCAAATATGGACCTATTTATAGGTTACAAAACTCACCTACCATGCCTTTCGTTGCTAATGGTGTTCAGAATTCTTCCCAACAATCTCAAAACTACCACAATCAAGTAGGAGGGTCAAATGTTGTTAATCATCCACCTGCAACGAAGACTATAGAAAGTGAACAAATTTTTCAATTGACTAATGAGATGGAAATTATCAATAAAAATCTATCTCAAATGTCCAATGATATGGCACAACTTAGACAACCCCCCTCAAAATCAAAACTAGAATTGGGTATGTGCAGGATCATGATGGTCCAAAAAGTGGTGATATGTAAGCCATATGATGGCCCATGTGGCTGACGAAGTTTTTTTTACCCAAAATTGATGAAACGAAAAGGGTTTTTATAGGAGATTCTCAAATTTCCACCAATATAAATTATTCTTTACTTTGAGTTTAATAAAAAATTATTATTCATTTTCTATTAGAATTACAAATAAAGTCTTGATTGATAGGCTGATTGAGAAATATCTATAACTTTCAAACAATATCACATTTTTTGACTCTAAAACATGAGTCACATTCTATGCTTCACATACTATAGGATTAAAAAAAAAAAAAATGAATTTCATCAATTTTTGACCAAGTTAAGGTGGTTAGACAAACGAGTTTTTATATTTTTTAAAAGTTGTAATTAAAAAATCATAATTAATTATTTACTTGGAAACAAATTATATATAAATATGCATCACATTGGGACATGAGTCCTCTACTTATATCTAAAAGCTTATAAAAAATAATTATCATTTTATTGTGGTTAGGGTGGTTAGATAGACACCTACTTCTTATTTTTACCCTAAAATTTAAATACTACTCCATTGAAATTTCAAATTTTCACCAAATAGTTTTTTTTTTTAAATAAAGGTCTAGTAGTTCAGAAACTAAATTCAATTTTCTATAGATTCAATTTTTACATTTTTTTGAAATAATATTGATAACTTATTCAAATTTTTACGTCAAGTTGTCTAGCTTTGATTTTATGTCCTTTTATTGACACTTAAGGGCCTATTTTTCTATGATGATCCTGGACATACCCAATTACTAGAAATACGGAGGTTATAACAATTAGGGTAGTTATCCTAATCAAGAATTGCTCATGTTACTCTCTTCCCTCTATCAGTCCAATGCCTGGAGTTGATCTTAGCTGCAACAAGAGCCTATAATGCAGTATCAAGGCAATGCATGGATCAACAAGGGAATTTCATAATTGACTTATCCCCATGAATGATGAGGTTGAGAATCAATGCACCTACTTGACTGAGTCCAAGGAGGTTGACGAAGGGTGATGCATGGGAAATATCTAATGAGAGAAAAGAGGTCAATAGGGGTCATATGAATAAGAAGTGGTTAATAACTAAAAATAAATCCCTACTTAATATGCCTAATCAACCCAAAAGGGGAGATTTCAAGAAGGAAATTGGTGATCTACTCGTGATGCTCTCTAGAGTGTCTAGGAAAAGGACTTTGCATGATTCAAGGGTTGGATGTTCCCATTTATAGAAGCTATCTTTGATGGTAGGAAAAATTTTGATTGGTGTATAATTTTGTCTGATACTTTGCATAATCAGATGGTAAATTTAAGGCAAAAAAAGTCCTTCTATATGAAATCTTATGTCATTTATGTAGCTGCGACGATGGGCATATTCCCATAATTAAATGTAGTAGGAGTGATGGGAGAATCTCTTAGAAAATATAAAGTGTTAAACCACTATGATCAATTGACTTTACAAACATCAGAGGAGCATTATACGAGATTCAATGATGTATGTTTGTATGTCATCATTAATAGGTTGACTGGTGATGCAAGTTTCACTAAGTAGTGAAGCCATGACATTCATTGCTCAATGGGGACACTAGTATATCTAGTACCCAAGTTCACCTACTTCAAGTTATCAAGATTTGATGGACATCCTCACCTACTCCCTAGGTGTTTCACTAAAAAAATAGTCCTCATGGATTTTATATACCAAGCATTGGGATTTAAAGCAAAGTTTAGTATCAAGCACAAACTGGGGTGCCATAAGTTCCCTATGAAATTGGGAGAGTATTGTTGTCTTAAAAATATAGCTACAAAAAAAATATGTGAAGAATTGAGCTACTACAATTTGGGGCTCTACACTTCTCATAAGCACTTTGATCTTGAGAAAAAGATAAATAAGTTACTTTCCTCCATGTTTGAGAAGCATTATAACTTGCTAGAGGATTTTTGGTTTGATTTGCAAGATGAATTTGATATGAGAAGGAGGAACTACGAAAGGCTAACCATCCCATGGATGATTGAGTATGGGGTGAAAGAAGATATTACTAACACACTATCAGATGATGGTGTGGTTTTAGACCCAAGATATGAAGCAAAAAAAGTAGGCATAAAGGGCTTAGATCTGATCAATTGGGAGGAAGAAGAGTTTATTGACATTAAATGGATTTCTAGAACAATAATAGATAGAAGCATCCAATGGGTAGAATTGAGAATAAAGGAACCACCTCCACAAAATTTAAAGAAAAGGAAAGCTAAGGTAACGAAGGGTTACCAAAGAACCAAGAGAAAAGCCACCCCCAAGAAGAAATTATAGTATCTTCCTCCCATTTTTGGAGGGGATACTATTCCTAAAATATCTATAGAGGAAAATCCTGAAGCACAAGGTGTGGAGACCACAACACTGGGAGAGCGATCCTCTTCTCAACCTCCTCTTCTTAGAGAAACTAGTGAGGAAGTACATACTAGTCGTCTTCATGAGGAAGAAGACACGCTAAAAGGAAAAGATCTTGAGGTAGAGATTCATGGAATTGACATACACTCCAAACAAACACATTTTGATGATGATGTTATTAAAGATGTATTTGCCAAAAATATTGAGGAATAACATGTTCTTACCCCAGAGGATCGGTGCAAGCTATTTGAGGATGCCAAGAAGGAAGTTGATGCTAAGGCAAAGGATGAAGAACTATAAAACCAAAAGGAGATGGATGCAAAGGTTCAAGTTGATGCACTGCACAAACAACAATAATTGGAAGCTAAATTAAAAACTGATGAATTGGCTAAGCAACAAAAAAAAAAGGAGCAAGAACTCAAAACTAAGGAAGAGAATGACAAATTTGAAATTCTACAGAAAATTCATGATCTTGAGGAGGAAAAATTTAGTCAAAGGAGAGAAAAAGAAGCCATTGAGGCTAAGTTCAAGGCTATTGAAAAATCCTATAAGAAAAGGGAAGAACAAGAATGCCTATGAATGGAGAATGAAGTTGAAGATCTTGGCAAGCATCAACAAAAAGTGAATGAGGTAAGGGACAAGGTCAAAGACTTGGAAAATTAGAGAGACCAAATGCTTGAGGAAAGAAGGTTAGAGGAGGAACATTTGAAAAATGAGTTGGAAGATAGAATATTGTAGGAATAAAAAGAAAAAGAAGAAGATGAGAGATTCGCACAAGAGGATGCACAAAGGGAACAAAAAAATGTGCAAGAGGTTGATTCTAAATGTAAAGCTACCACATTGCAGCCATTATCTTTTTTCGCTGTCACCTCTTCCTCAACACAAGTGACCCCTACCCCTAATTCTCTGATGTGGTTAAAACTTGAATTGGAGAAGAAACAAATAGCTGAGCCTCATGCTCTCAATTGGGATGAGATGATGAGGGAAATATAGAATGAGAGACCCAAGAAAAAGGCTAAATTTTTTCATTGTACCAAGCTCACAAATGTAGGAGAAATTATTATTGAATGTGCAATTTTAGTAGTAGATAAGGACATAAAAGAAATGCAAGTAACTGATTACGAATTAGGCACGATCAACTTAGGGAGACCTACAAGGAATCAACAAATGAATCTTTCTGATATTGTAGCCTCCTACACCAAGTCTAGGATGATCAAAGATAAGTAGAGGAAAGATGAACTTAAGGCCTAATCGGGTCACTTACATAAATTCTTAAGAGATGTCTCCACTCTAGTGTCTCAACAAGCTGCTGCTCTGGAGACCCCAGTCCTACTAAGAAAAATGGAAGTTGATGATTTAGTGTAGATGAGGAGTAAGTTGGGGATGCTTGATAGATGGATTGATAGGCTTAATCAACAGGTTGGTGAAGTGTTGGTAGATAGTTTTGAAATTCATGAAAGGCACTTGATTCAATGGTAGAAATGAATCATCACGCTAAAGCCCTAGAGAAATAAGAAGAAGAGTACATAGAATATGTAAAGAAGTTGAAGGACCTTATCAAGGTACCAAGGTTATCTCTCCTAGATCAGTCAATCCTTGAAGAAGATAATGCAGATTTCGATGAAAATATGTTGAATATAATCTGGTTTAGATCCAATTTCATCTATAAGCATAAGGATGAAGTCCAAGATGCTTGTAAGGACTTAAATGAAAAAATTGATGAGTTAGAAGCAATATTCGCTATCATATTCAATGTGGATATTCCGGTCAAGGAAGACATGCCTTTAGATAAATTGAAAGAGAAGTGGAGCAGTAGATTTTAGGAAGTAATGTAAAAATAAGATGATGGAGAAGACTTGTTGCTGGATAGGCTCATGGATATCAAAGAGGAGGTAAAAGCTACTAGGAGGGAGTTAATCAAATTGAAGGATATGCAAGATCTTTCCTTAGTAGAATTGAAAATAATCAAATTTGAAGATATTTGGGTTGATAGACTTGATGTGGACGTCCTTCAACAAGTGTTCTGTATTTATGATGAATATCTCCTTGAGCATACAATGCAAGAGTGAGATGGCAGTAGAACATACTCTCCATAGTATACAACTTCCTCTTCTCTCCTATTTTGTAGGGATTTTACATAGGTTGAACTAAAGGTTCTCATTAGCCAGTTATGTTTTCTTCCTTGGGAGTTAGATTTTGGATAGAAGGGCAATCACCTTTTGAACTAAACACTAGTCCAATTCCTTCATTAGTTCCAATTTCTTGATTTATGGATCTGGATCTTTAATTGAGAGAAACTTATGCATAGCAAGCCTATATGTACTTTTGGGCTCTATTTTGTAAAGGTTGACTAATTGAAGAAGGATTAGCTAGCTAATATGATAATAGATAGGAATGATAGTTTGAAGATTTCATAGTTGTAGCAAGATACTTTAAAGTTTAAAGTTTAAATTAGATAACATTTTACATTTTTATATGTTTTTCATGTTATTGTTGGAAGTGAATCTCTTTGATAAGGTTAATGAATCATAATCAATCTATATGCCATTAATTTGTTGTGCCTAAATTTTTTCTATTTGGTGCAAATCAATAGGGGAAACTGGATTTCAAGATTATTTCTTTGAATTATCTATGAATGGAATTACTACATGTCTATTTTATTTATATTTTAGCAATGAGTGAGTGATCTGTTTCAAATCTCAAAGTATTTTAGTGAATGGTTGTGGTAATTGAATTAATCACTATGAATGTATACAATGGTGTAGATTATTCTATGGATTTCATCATGTTGTGGTTTTTAGTTTGTTGAAGAAACACTCATTGTGGGAATGCATGTCTAGATACCGAGGATTTTTATTCATATTTTACTGATCTATACCTTGATCTATCTTTTTTATATTTATTTACACCCCTCCCCCCCCCCACCAAACACAGGTTAGTTAATCTAATGCCTTTTGTGTTCTTTATTACCAACACATGCCTCTTGAATATTACAGTTACATTGGCCATTGAGTAACATTAGCATAGTTGAGAACCAACTACCAGGACCTTGGGAGTTAGATTACTATATGTTATCTTTATTTTTTAGGATAAATAGGATAGAGATATTCTGTTTTATGTTGTTGTGCACTTTTGACCATCAACACTATTAATGCCCAATACAACTTCTAGAGTTAACGGATCCACAAGAGGCGGTTAGTCCATGTCATGAATTACAAGGGGAGCATTGATGATCTGCCAACAATATATATTCATTCATTCAAATTTTTCTCTTTGAAACTAATGCAACATTCTAGTTATATATGTTTTTTTTAATAAAACTATCAATCACAACCTAATTACTAGAAATAACCCAACAATAAAATATATATTGTTAAATATTTACAACCACATACAAAAAAGAAGTATCAATTTGGTTAACTATTTCTAAAAATAAATAAATACTGGTGTTAAAATGTATTATTAATATAATTAGATAATATAGTAAGAATTTATTTACTTAAATAGACATTAGTATTAACTAATTTCTTTACAAAAATACACTATTTCAATGTAGAGTATAAAATTTGACTCTTACAAAGGAAAATCAACTTTCCTTGATAGTAATCTCACACAATACATTAAGATAAACCAACAACATTATTCTTAACTAAATCTATGATTTAGACTTATGTTGGTTATCCTTTTTAAAGTAGAAGCTCTATCAAAAAATGAAATTGGTTAACTAAAATACTTAAAGGAAGTAAATTGGTAAAAATATCTAAGATAAAAGAAATAAAAATAATTTTTTGATAATAGAAATAAAAAATAAAGAAAAAAGGGAACTGTTGTGCCTTGCACTCACAACCCATTTTGTTTGAAAGAAAAATGGGGATCCTCTTCTTTTCTTCTCATTATTATCTTTGTTGTATGCCTCTTCCTTTCTCCCTTGTGTTTCCTTTTGGATTCTTTCATTTCCTCCACTTTCTTCCCCTTTATTTTTTTTATTTTTTAGGGTTTCGAGGTATCCAAGGATTACATGCCATCTTCGTTAGGCCCAACCCCTGATTTCTTCTATTTCATCCATTCTCCATTTTATGGTTTCAAAGTTTCGGTCATCAGATTTTTCATAGTTGATGTTCCTATCTTATGAGATTACCAACTTTTGATACCTAATGGTGATAGTGTCTTGTCATCTCATTTTTCCCATCTATTAGTGCATTCAGTTGCACCACTATGCATTTAATGAGAATTAATGCTTCATTTAAGTGACCTTAAAAGTAAGGATGAATGATTTAATATCTATTTCAATATTATTGAGTTAAGTTTTTACAAACTCCATAATTTTCTTGAGCCCTCCTTGTAATTATAGCACACATTATTTTCAAATCTCTTTTTCTTGGCTTGTGGTCGGTGTTGTGTTTCTGGTGGTGTTGTTCATTTTCCTCTTTGTCATTCATATTTCATTCTCGCACCCCTTTCACCTATGCCATTTCTAGGTAAGGTTGAGACCTTGGTGATTTCGCTTTGTTTCTCTAATTTTTATCTCATTTTTTGTGTGGTTGTGTCATCGTGTCGATTTGGCTTGGTCGATTGTCCTTTGTTTTCCTTTTATTTTTATTTTTTTTGTTTTGTTTGTTTTTTCCTCTTTTGTGGTTTTGTTGCACTTTTGTGTTATTGGCCTATCGAGAATCTTATTTCCCTCGATACTTCAATCAAGGATATATGACATCATCTATTTCCTCATCGGGTCTTGAGTTTCCTTTTCAAATGTTTTCTTGGAAAGAGAGATAAATTTTTTTTGATACCCCCTTCTTTTGTCTTATGGTTTTCTTATTTTGAATTAGATTGTTGGATGTCAAACATTTGCAATATCTCTTTAAATATTATTCAATAGACCTCAAGCCATATGCCCGAAACTCGATTTTTGATAAATAATTCCTTTGAAATATTTTGGTTGAACATTTTGTATTTTTGGATGTCAGATGTTAGGGATATCCTTTAATATTGAAAAACTTCAAGCAAGGGTTAACTCAAATACCTAACTTATGAGAATTGAAGGTATTTTTTAGTCTTGTTAGAACCTTTCTATTTAGTTGTAATTTTGAAGTGTCTTATCTAACATCAAAATAAATTTTAAAAGAGCACAAAGGGTCTTCCTAACATCCAATTCTTGAAGAAAAGTGAAAAATAAAACACTATATTTTTGGAGAATAGAATGTCGAGATGTCGTCTTATCAATTATAAAAATAAATTCTTAAATATTAAGTGATGTCCCTGACACCCGATTCCCGATGGTAGTTCCTTTTAATTCATGAAAAGGTAATCATGTGTATGCTTTAATTGTTAAAATCTTAAAGGAATAAGAGATAAGAGTTACTTTCAAACTCCTATCCTTGAAAAAAATCTATTTATGTTGCTAAAACAATTATTAGGTATTGACTAACAGGCATCTCTCCTAATGGTTGTGATCTAATAAGGAGCAAGGAAAAAGCTACATACCCAAACCCCGACAACTGATAATTCAAAACAATTTGAAATATCTTTTTGATAAATATATTTAGGATAATATTGGTTAGGGTATCTAAGATTTTTGGTAAGAGATAATGAGTATTCCCGAGACCTGATCCTTGACAAAGTAGGACTTTGGTTAAGTAAGTATTTGAAATCCTTTTGAGAACTTCCAAAGACTAAGAGGCGGGGGTGAATCAGTCTAGATACAAAACTTAACCCCTTTTAGAACTTAAAATTTTTGCACAACTCAAACTCCTATAGCAGATAAAGGTAGAACCTTAAGCAAAACAAAATATAGCTATTTGAACATTTATCAACTTCAACATACTTTACCAATGAAAGATATAACATTAATTAGATTAGAAATAAAGACAAGGAAATATAGAACAAACACATGCACAAGGAGACACTAGATCTACATGGAAAACCCAATGAGGGAAAACCATGGTGAGATTTAACTCACAATATAAGGCTCACAACTAAGAAAATTTCCAGGAAGCCTCACTACCTTAAATCAAGATACAAAGGACTTGCTGAAGTAAAGAAAACAAAAATTTAAGAGCAAGATATAAGGACCTGATGAGATTCACTATCTTAGAGTAGGATACAATTCACTTCTTACTTGTACAATTCTCCATTTTGTTACATCTAGAATTATCTTGCATTTATATCCACCACAAAATTTTATTTCTTCAATTAGGTCAGCCAAGAAGAGAATGAAAAATGAATTCAATTGGTTGGAAACCAAAATCATAATTTGGTTATATCCCAAGGGTAAAGAGGACCAAAAACAATCTCAGTACTTCTTCCAATATCATCCAAAATAATTTAAATACTAGCGCACATCAACCTAAGTCGATATCAAGGAAACGTGTGGATGAATCATTGAAGTGGAAAACCAAACAACTCAAAAATTTTAGTTCAAGACCCAAATTTATCATGAAACATCTTCCATTGCTATAAAAATCCACCAAGCACATGACCCAAGAAAAGGAACAAGCCTTGTCAACCAGATATCCACAACATACCAAGAAATCCAATTCAAGATGCAATGTGGCACCAAAGTAGCCAATTAGCAATGTGCATATCACATGGGGTTGTTCCTTGAACATCCAAAATCACTTCCATACACTTCTTACATACTTTCATGCCACCTATAGCCACCACATAACAAATAAGTACAAAATAATTTATCCAGGAAGCACATAATGCATAGTCATGAGATATGGCATTAACGTATCAACTTGTAGACCACTTCAAAACATGATAATATAATTGAGACACTACGCAAATTTTGAGAGCACATTCACCAAGTCACATGAGTAGATACATCAATGCAGAAAAATAAAGAGCATTTTTTGGACCAGTCTACACAACCAATAAAAATTCCAACCTTTTTCAATTCATAGAAACTTTATCAACAATAATGGTGACCTAAAAGGATAGGAGTGAAACACCCCCATAACACCAGAATTGAGTACCAAACCATAAGACCAAAGAATAAAAAAATAGGAATTTGGAGCCTTCTCCTAGACAGAATTTTATGCAACATTCAAGAACAAAATCACTTAAGAAACTTGCAGAGGCCAAACATTTCTCTAAGCAACACATAATTGATTAGGAATATAGGAGAGAGCATCAGACATACTGTAGACCTTCACCATCTTTCCACTATTAGTCATGCTTCTAATCCTCATCTTAATAAATCATTATTAAATCAACTCTACCGACAATAATAATGCATTATATGAACATCAATAATTCTTCTTTGTAAGGCATGACATCCAACCATGAACTTCATCACTTCTTTGATAAGGTATGAAATTAAACCATGAAATTCACTTCTTATTTGATAAGTCATGACACAAAACATGGAACTCATCACTTCTTTAGGTAAGGCATGACATCCAACCATAAACCTCATCACCCATGTTAGTCAAATATGAATATAACAATGATAACCAATGCCAAGGAATGACAATCACATATAAAAATATTTTCCATGAGAGAATATAAACAAATAGTTCTTCCACCAAAGATAGCAACTGAAAACACTCTCCTTAGTGTTGAAATCACTGACAACCATTAGTATTGACATTAATGACAACAAATACCAAAACAACCATCAATTTTGACATGAATGATAATAGTTGCCAACAATCTCCCCCTTTGGCATTGATGGAAACACACAATACTCACTCTCCCCCTTTGACATCAAGGAGAAAGAGTCATATATGTATGTATAAAGAAACAACGATCTATTTTGACTGTTGGTGTAATTAATTATTTAATTACACTTTATTAAGTTTACTTAGGTTTTGCTTAAGTAATAATTTGGTTACTTAATTAATAAGTTAGATTTATTTAGTTGAGTTGTTTTTAGGTCAACACTAGGGTTGCATACATTTCTTTTATAAATAAAATCTTCTCTTGTAATATCTTAATTCTGAATATATCAATTTGCACATCTTCATGCAAAGCTCTAATTTTTTACTGTTTTTCTCTTCTATGGAAGGCCTTTTGGTTTGCATGTCTAATCTTGGTTTCTAACATGGTATCAGAGCATTGAAATTTAACCCCTTCTCATATTTTGGAGAAAATCATTACAAAGTTCGTTCAGGGTTCCTCGAGGGTATCATGCCTTGAGTTCATCTATGTGGCATTTTGGATCAGATTGGGCTTCATCTTTGGATTCAGAGCATTGGAAAAAGTTAGGATTGGCTTTCATTTTACAAATTTTGGTCATTGTTTAAGAAATCTATGAGGGTTTCAAGCTCAGTGATTTTTTGGAAGCTCTGGGAGTAGCCTATTTTTCAGATCATCTTGGAGCAAAAAAAACATCACCATCATGTTCGCAGTGCCCCAAAACCTTAAGAATGCCTATCAAAACATCGATTTTGGAGCAGTTGGTGTTTGAGGCAAAAAACATTTTCCAGGGAAGCCGTACGACCTCCCTAACACGCACTCTAAGGCAATTTTTTCAAAAAAATTAAAAGCAAGCACCGCCAGAGCATCGCCCGCTTGGTCTGGTAGTGACTTCCAACAACGATGGTAACCGCTAGTGGTGACCACCAGCGATGACGATAACTACTAGCGGTGACCGCCAACCGCCTGGCTAATCATCGGCGGGTTTCTGGTTTTTTTTTTTTTTTTTATAAATAATATGCGGCTAGGGTCATATGGGCAATGGTCATATGGACGACCATTGCCCAACCTTGGGGGCCTTTTTTTTCTTGTTTTTGCAAAATAAGTAGAATTGGGAAAACGGGCATAACTTTTTGCTTGGTTGTCGAGATTGGGAAAATGAGATATTGTCGAAAAGTTGGGCTTGAGAACTATCCAATGGTGCTGGTTTTTCTATCAGATGTTTAGGCTGGTGCATTTTATTATTGTCTAAATTTAGATCTTGATTTATCGCTTTCGAGCTCATAACGTTTTGCCATGATCTCCAATTTTCGGTATCTTTGTGGCGTTGGAAAGGTATTGAGGAGCTCTATGTTTTTGTCCATACACTTTTTTTTGTATCTATCTCAGGTTTATCATTATTCCAGATTTGGCCTGATAGTTTTTTTGGAGATTAATTGGATATTTTGGTAGTTGGGAGCGTGCAACTTGCATCTTTGCACTTCATTTCAGTATTACATCATTCATTTTATCTACTGTTACTTCATAGAATCCAGGGTTGTTCCCGTTTGGAGTTTTCAAGTGTTCCATGGCATCAAGTCTATTGTTGCTTTATTATGATTCCAATATGGTTTCTTGTAAACAAAAGTATCTTTCCTTGCTTGCCGAATTCAGGTTTTAGTGTTACTCCACAGTGTTCTTCCAGTTCTTATTTGCTATAGGTCATCTCATTGAGGAGGGGGTTGTCCTACTAGGTTTTCTCCTCTTTCTGTTACTATTTCATTGCATTTGTACATGGGTACCTAATCAGGCCTTATTTCCGAGACCCATTCATGATTTCTTGCATTCATCTTAGTTTTAGGTGCATGATTTTTTATTCTCCCTAAATTGAACTTCAGGGAGGGTGTTGGTGTAATTAATTATTTAATTATATTTTATTAGGTTTACTTATTTTTTGCTTAGGTAATAATTATTTTACTTAATTAATAAGTAAGCTTTATTTAGTTGAGCTATTTTTAGGTCAACATTAGGGTTGCAAACATTAATTTTATAAAGAAAATAATGTCTTGTAATATCTTAATTCTTAATATATGAATTTGCACATCTTCATGAAAAGCTCTAATTTTTTATTGTTTTTCTCTTATGTGGAAGGCCTTTTGGTTTGCATGTTTGATCTTTGTTTCTAACATTGAATTCAAGGAAAAAGGGAAAAAAAGATAGCAACACATTCTCCCCCTTTTACTAGTAGCACATATTTTCAAGCAACTATACATTCGGGTAAACCCACAAAAGTGGTTTACAATTTGAATGAGGAAGGAAAACTTGCAAAACATGACCCCATGCCGAAAATTTTTATTCTTGGGGTTCGAACGAACCAAAAGAGGGTTTGCTTGAACCTAGGTTTCAGCGAACCCATTTAATGCATCCTGACAGAAAAAAATGGAAACCGATTTTTGAAAGGGAGTTTGTTCGAACCCCCCTTTTCCTTGATTCCTATTCTTTGTCACAAAATAATAAAAAAATTTGCACTTCTGAGCTCAAGTTGAAGATGAAAATGGTAGAGACTTCAAAGACCTAACTAGAATCAGGTAGTCCTCAGAACGAGCTATCAAATGACTATAATTTTAATATGTTTCAATTTTATTATGTATTTGTTTTTTTAGTTTTATTAAACATAGGTTGTTCACTAAAAATCAAGCTCTTTGTTCTGCACATGTGGAAAAATAGTAGATTATTATTTAAAGAATATGATCAGGCCGGGTATTGATGTCCTTGATCCATTATTTTTTTTGTTTTGAATTTCAATACATACAAAAAAAATTATGTTGTATATAGTCCACATATTTTTGAATTGTAATTGGTTTGAATTCAAAACTTAGTTAAGGAAAAAATATTTAATAAAAAACAATCAAACCAAATGAACTTGTTAGATATTGTAGTTACAAATCTAAATTAAAAAAAATAGAATTTAATCCTTTATACAAAATAATTTATGTTGTATACAGTGAGCATCAGTCCTTAAAAATTTTGTTTACTAATAAAAACTAGTTTTTGAAGATGGAAAAAAAGTGTAATTTGATTCCAAATTTTTGAAAAAAATAAAATTAGATTCTATAGACAAAACATCACAAATCACTATTTTGCATCTTCAGATTCCTCATGATTTAGCCTCTATAGGAGCTTGAAAGTGAAGATTTAGTTAAAATAATTCAATTCAGTGTCCAGTTTGCCCAAAAATTTTAAACTAGTATTGTGGGATCACCCATTCACAACAATTGCACAAATTTTTCAAGACTCCACCTTACTACTGTTGGAGTTGAGAAGATACAACTTCATAGGAGCCCAAAGATCTCTGCAAACAAATAACCTATTACAAGGAGAAGCAAAGAGAAGCAACAAAGGAAATGCTCAAGAATGTAGAGCAATGTATTCACTTGAAAATGTAAAATGAATTATGATACAAAAGATAGTTTTCAACTATATATAAATGAAAACCCTAAAAAGGAAAACCCTAGGCTTGCACAATAATAATTAATAAAGTAATTAATTATTATGCACCTAATGTTAGCTTAAGAGAAAAAGAGGTAAAAGGGAACTTTACGTAATTAAACAAATATTGTTTAATTAATAAAGTAGATGTCCAATTACTCTAACACCCCCCCTTAAGATAGACATAGGGAGAAGCTAAAACCTAGAAGAAGCTACTGAAAGCAAAAGCAGCGGGTCCCAACAACAAGGCCAGATCAGGTACCCAAGTACAAAGAAATCTTTATGAAACGGAGAAAAGGAGAAAACCCAGTGGGAAAAACTCCTCTCCAAAAAATAGATAGAAGAACATGCTGAAAGAAACATGAAGAAAGGAAGGTCTCATAAAGACCCCCCAAGGACAACTTCCTTCACCCCAAGCATAGAGCAAAATCGAAGATAGGGCAGAGATGCAGAAGGTTTCATGAAAATGTCTGCAACCTGCTCGATAGTGGGAATATACTCCAAGATGAGAGAACCATCCTGAATCAACTGTCTAATGAAATGCATATGAAGCTCAATGTGCTTTGTTCGCTGATGCTCCACCAGGTTGCACGAAATGTGTATAGCACTTTGATTGTCACACCAAAGAATAGTGGGACTATCAGGAGGAAAACCAAACTCAGTCATCAACTAATGAATCCATAAAATCTCCTGACTAGCGAGCACAACAGCTCGGTACTCAGCCTCTATAGATGATAATGCATGAGCATTTTGCTTCTTGCATGACCATGTGATAGGACCAGAGCCAAGACAAAAAACAAAGCCAGAAGTAGACTTCCTATCATTGAAATCACCAGCCCAATCTAAGTTAGTGTAGCCAACAATGTGAGGATCCCCTGATGTGTAGTGAATGCCATATGAAGTGGTGCCCTGAATGTACCTCAAAATACGCTTGGCAGTTTGCCAATGACTCTCATGAGGATCATGTGAGAATCGAGAGACAAGACCAACCGCAAAGGAAGGATAGGATGAGTGTGAGTCAGGTACAACAAACTGCCAACCAACTGCCGGTAAAGTGTAGAATCAATTGAAGGAGTGGGGCAAGTAGTAGTCAAAACAACCCCTGACTGAAAAGGTGTGGGGGCAGGCTTGCAATCAAGCATGCCAAATTGCTGAAGCATATCAAGAGAATACTTCTGCTGGTAAATGGAGATCCCCTCTGAAGACTGAATCACCTGAAGACCAAGAAAATATTGCAGAAGGCCAAGATCTGTCATCTCAAACTGCTCCATCAAGGCTAGCTGAGAATTATGAATCATAGAGGATGAGCTACCTATGATGAGAAGATCGTCAACATATAGCACAAGAATTAGGATCTCACCCTCTAGATGCTGAATATAGATCGTGTGATCAGAATGACAGTGAGTGAAACTAGTGGAGAGAAAAAAAGAGTCCATCTTCTCATACCAAGCCCGAGGGGCCTATTTGAGACCATATAATGAGCACTGAAATCTACAAACCAAAGAAGCATCATGAACAAATCCCTGAGGCTGTTCCATATAGATCTCCTCCTGTAGGTCACCATGTAAGAAGGCACACTTCACATCCATATGAAAAATGAGCCATCCTCTAGAAGCTGCAAGTGATAGTACAAAGTGAATAGAATTCATCTAGGCGATAGGGGAAAATGTCTTGGAGTAATCAATACCCTCAACCTGTGAGAAACCCTTCACAACAAGACATGCTTTGTACTTATCAATAGAACCATCATACTATTCTTCATCAAAGAAGAATACTCCTCCTCCATGGCACTATTCCACTCAGGGTGACCTGTCACCTCTGAAAATCTCTGAGGATCCTCTGAAAGAGCACGAGTCAAAAGAATAGAACCTGAAGTATGAGAATGGGTGCGATGAGTGTCTGAAGGATCACCAACCATAGATCCTGTTGCCTCAATAGTAAAGTGAGCCCATTTGGGCCTCTGAGGTGGAGATGGAGAATCATCAATATCCTCATCAGTATCATCCTCAAAATAATCTTGAAGAGCTGCAATGGATGGAGTAGGTAGTGAAGTGGACACTAGAGACAGGGTATCAACTGGAGGAAGGCGCTCATCAAACTGAACATCCCGTCAAAATAGAACCTCTCTGGAATCAGGATCAAACAACCTATACACCTTAACATCCTCACAATAGCCGACAAAAATGAGGGGTCGACTCTTCCACTCCATAGCTCTCCTTTGAGCATCAGAAATAAAAGCCCATGCCTCACTACCAAATACTCGAAATGATGAAATATAAGGCTTGTCATGAGACCAAGCCTCCTCAGGAGTCATATGTCAAATCGCCTTGTGAGGCATCCGATTCTGAATATAGTTGGCACAATTGAATGCCTCAACCCAAAAGGATGAATCCATGGACCTGGACTAAATCATACAATTAGCCATCTCCCATAAAGTCATGTTCTTTCACTCAATGATACCATTCTGCTGAGGGGTGTAGGGAACAAAAAATTGATGCTGCAAACCATGCTCAGTGCAAAAATCTCTGAAGGTGTGATTCACATACTCCCCCCCATTATCTGTACGTATCCGCCAGATAGAAAGACCAAACTGCTTCTCTACAAATGTCTTGAAGACACGAAAGGAATCAAAGACATCAAACTTGTACTCAAGAAAGTACAACCATGTGCATCTGGAGAAGTCATCAATAAATGTGAGTACATACTTGGCCCCTAAAAAAGGAGTGGGAAATGACATGAGGTCACTATGAATCAACTCCAAGGGTGCCAAAGCATGAGTGGTACTTCCCTTCAAAAAGGGATCCCTGTGATTCTTGCCAAGTACACAACCATGACAAACACCGTCAGTGTAGGAAATTTGTGGAAGACCAAGAACAAGTGACTATGTACTCATTTGCTAAAGATATATGTAACTGACATGGCCCAAACACTCATGCCAAAGCTGACTCACTGAATCTGCATGTGCTATAAGAGATGAACCTGTACCCTCAGAAGGCACAAATCCATCAAATTTGTAAAGACAAGATGCAGTATCAACACTACTAGTAGCCACAACCAAATCAGAGTCATGGAGGTTCTGAATAACCACATCATGTGGTGAGAACTCAACTGTCTTACCAGAGCTAGTGTGGAAAATTAGATAAATGGACAAGAGGTTTCATTGAGATGTCAGGAACAACCAAAACATCCTATAGAGTGCCCCCATCCAAAGAGACAGAACCTGAACCCAAGACGGAAAGATGTGAAGAGTCACCCACTGCAATCTGTGAAGTACCACAAGAGGCAAGAGAAGTGACCAACTGTTGAGTGTGAGTCATATGGTGAGAAGCACCAGAGTCTAAAATCCAAGTGGACCCATTGGTCGATGCTCTAGCGGTGAGAGCATGACCTTTCCTTGTGGTGGAGGAAGAAGAAGACTGAGGTGAGGAGATATGTTACTGTTGCATGGCGTCCTCTAAAGCCTCTAATCATTTCCAACACCTAGAAACTGGATGACCTTGCTTGCCATAGAAACTGCAAGTGTTTCCTAATTTCTCCTTATCCTTGGAGGAAGACTCACCAGACTTCAAATATTTCCCATGTTTTGGATTTAATGGTGGTTTAGAATCAGACATAGGAGGCAGTTTGGAGGAATGCTCACTACCTGCAAAATCTTTCTTGGGCCTCGGTTTCTGCTTCTATTTCCCCTTCGATGACTGAGCAACTAATGTTTTGCTCTTTGAACCTAAGAGCATATCCATCTGAGAAAGGTGAGATTGTTCCCGAGACAAATGCTCACAAAAAAAATCAAAGGTAGGCATGGTAAAACTGGCACTTAAACCATCCATGGTGGAGTAGAAGGAGGAAGCAAATATCTAAAATAGACCACGAAGCTTCGAAAGAATCAAGTAAATGCACTTTGTGTTTGTCTTGTTCTTGCCACAACCCTGTAAAATAGTGCGGATAGTTTTGAACTTATTCAAAAAATCCTCAATAGTGGGAAATGAATTAGGTAACAATGAAGTCAGCTCTGCCTCAATCTGTAATGTGCGGAATTCATTAATAGCCCCAAAAAGTGTCTCAAACTTCAGCCACATGGCTTGAGGAGTGAGCAAAGCATCAAGGTGAAACAAAAGACTATCTTAAACATGCATGCATAACAAACCCATAGCCTCATCCATCTTGTTCCTGTGCTGCATAATCTCAAAAGGATACTGAAACTGAGGCTGAACCTCATCTAAACAAGACCATAACCCACGTGACCTGAGTAGCCTCATCATGCGAGACTTCCAAGTGTGATAGTTATGTGATGTGAGTAGCTCAACTAAAGAGTCTGCCATGAAACCCTACACCTGTACCTGCTTGTGTTTTTTATTATTATGTGATCTTTCAGAATAGATAGAAGATGCATAAGGATTTGTATTTTTGAGAGTTTTGGTGTTCTAATTTTCTGATATAAATGACAGAAAGCAAGAGAAAAAACACCCCCCACAAAAGATAAACCCAAACCCTAGTACAGACTGAGAAGAAGGAAGCAATGCATAAGCAAAAAATACTTCAAAACAAATTCTCATGTACCTAGTGAAAATTTTGATAAAATAGATCACATCACTGAATAGAGCATGTTGAGAGCTTTCCAATGCCTATTCAAGTTTGAAAAACAGAGTCCATTTGCACTTTCTATGACCCCAGAAGTGAAGAAAGAAGACCTCACTTTGACTGGTAAAAAATATCCACACTGGTAAAAAAATTTATAAAAATACCTGCACCATCAGATTGGTGCCAAAACCAACTTTCGAACACTTCTTCCTCTTTGAAAAACAGAGCTAAAACGCCCAAGTTATGCCCGACTTCGTGAGAGAGAAAAAAAAATGCCTTATTACACCCCTTTAGCACCTAGGGGCTAAAAAAAATGGCCCCTAGTCACCTGGGCAGACCAGGGAGCTGGGGCAGAAGACCCACGGTCACCCATGTGATCAGGCGATGGGGTTGTTAAGCCCACGAGGGCTAGAGGGGCTGACTCGCTTCGGCGAGCCCACAGGTGGCAAGCTCGGCGGGAGCAGGTCGGTGAGCTCGACGGTGACGAGATCGACAGGAGCAGGCAACGACAACGGCTGAGTGGAGTGGCTGAGTGGAGCACGGAGCTCAGCGGGTAGGTGTCGGTGGCAGTGGGAGCTTGGTGGGCGGGTGTTGGTGGGCTGAGCATGGAGCGGTGCAGGCGGTGGCCGCTTGGTAGTGGATGGGCGTTGACAAATTTTGCAACAGCTGCTGAAAAAAAATAAAAATAAAACCTTAGGTTTTATTTTTTTAATAATTTTCTTTTGCGAATTTTTTTCTGAGGGGGTCGTACGGCCAAACCCTAAAAAGTATTTGCAACCCTGGTTGATTGAGGCCAAAATCGATGATTTGACAATTGATTTAGGGGTTTTTGGGTAGCTACGAATCCAATGGCGCTGTCCATTTGAGCTCAAAGCGAGCCTAAAATTCAAAGTATGCTGAATCCACAAGAAGAAACCTTAGAACCCTAGATTTGCTTCCAATGCAGAAATCTCAAAACAAGAACAAGCAACTACAAATCTGAAGCTCTGATACCATGTTGGAGTTGAGAAGATACAACTTCATAGGAGCCCAAAGATCTCTGCAAGCAAATAACCTGTTACAAGGAGAAGCAAAGAGAAGCAACAAAGGAAATGCTCAAGAATGTAGAGCAATGTATTCACTTGAAGATGTAAAATGAATTATGATACAAAAGATAGTTTTCAACCATATATAGATAAAAACCCTAAAAAGGAAAACCCTAGCTTGCACAATAATAATTAATAAAGTAATTAATTACTATGCACCTAATGTTAACTTAAGTGAAAAAGAGGTAAAAGGGAACTTTACATAATTAAACAAATATTGTTTAATTAATAAAGTAAATGTCCAATTACTCTAACAACTACCAGTTCCCTCTAAAAGGTAGCACTCATCAATCTAAGGAAATATATATGACATAAGCTTTTCCCTATAGAAAGATGCACCATCTTATGCATCTTGTTAGAACAAGGAGGAGAAATAACCCATAGATTTTGTTACAAATACTCAAAGGTATCCTTTAAGAGTGCCTTGGTGAAGATATTTGCAATCTAATATTTGGTAGGAACATTCTCTATTATGACTTATTATTTTTTAACCTTATCACTTAGAAAGTGATACCAAATTGAGATGTGTTTAGTCCTTGAGTGCATTATCAGATTCTTGGAAATATTGATAGAACTTGTATTGTCACACAGTATGTTGCAAGTCTGAAGGTGTTGTCATTTGTGTCAATTGTGTAGTGGTTGAGAAAAATTGTCTCTTTGATTAGTTGAATTATTTTGTCATTAGTTAAGTTAATGGTGTTAATCTTTGGTGTTTCTTTGATAATATTTTGGCTATGGTTGTGGTAGTGATAAAAATGTTGACAATATTGATAAAATTGATAAAACGAGTAAACAGGGTGTTATAAATTTGTTCTAGTTTTTCTTCAAATTTATTTTGGGTTGAAGATTTTATTGTGTGGTTTGGATATTTTGGTTAGAGGTGTTCAATGTTTCTATACCTAGAATTTGGGCTTCTCAATCGATGTATAAAAGAAGTTATGTTCACTACTGTGTGAACTAGATTTGTGTTGCTTACATAGGTGTCTCAGAGAAATGTTTTTTCTCTGAATTTCTCCATAGTTGCGCTTCAAGTCTTGTGATTCTAAAGGTATGTGTATGTTGCTGGTATCTTTCCCGTGTCAAGAGGATTCATTATTTGGCACTATAGAAGATGGTTTTGAATTGGATTTGTGTTTTTTAAATAGGTGTCTAGGAGAATATTTTTTGCTTTGTGTTTCTCTACAATCATGCTTTAGGTCTTTCAAATTTGAAGGTATGTTGATATTGTTGGTATCTCTCCAGTGTTAAAAGGATTCATGATTTGGCACTCCAAAAGATGTTTTTTAGAGTTACAATAATTAACAAGAGTGGTTGGATTGTACAAGTTGTGTACATTCTTCAAGTGTCAATTGATACGAATAAATTGTTGAATCTCGGGTGGTTTGTGGATTATTCTAGATTTTCTAGAAGCATGGTGAGTGATTTTCAAGTTGTCATTAGATTTGAGGAAGTGTGTACTTCAAAGTTTAATGTTTTTTGTATGGGTAACGACTGACCTGGTGTTTACAATACATTTGAAGATGTTTATGTATTGATGAAAGTGTAGCATGGGGTGTGACTGTTAATTTGGGTCCCAATTAAGTTTTGTATTGGTCCACTTTCATTCCCATCCACCACGGGAATTCTTAGAGTGGACCTATTTTTGCATTTGTAAATTTTAAGGTGTGTGTAGCCGGCTTGAAGATGATTTTCAAGTTATGGATGGTATAAATGCAAGGTGAGTTGATACAAGATGAAGTGTGGAGTAGAGTTGAGTGTTGTGATTCAAAATTAAGTGTAGAGTTATGAAATGCAGTGTGAGCTATAATGAAAGATTAATGAATGCAGTGATCTGAGATATCTTGATCTCTTGAAGGTTGTGAGTGTTTTTGGAGCTATTGTGGTGTATTATTTGTTGCATTGATATCATGTTCTCTATGTAACATCCTATCTTCTTTCTTCTATCTATTCTGGTAGTGAGCTTGGGTTGTGAGCCTTTTTGGATGGTGTGGCCTATTCTGGTAGTGAGCCTCTTTGTACCGGTTTTGCAATTAATTATATTGTGAGTTAATTCTCACCTTCCATTCTAGGGTTTTCCATGTAAATTTTGTGTTCTCTTGTGTATGGTGTTATTTTTTAATTTTCTATTATCTTCATTTCATGTTTAAACATTATAAAAAATTAAGGGTTTAATGATTGCATGTGGATCTAATTACTATTGAGGGTTTTTAATTTTTATTGGATACAACTGATTCACCCCTCATCTCATTTTTCTTGTTCATTCAAAATAGTATAAGAATAGGTTCATCATACACCACCTTCAATTTTTTCTTCATCCGAAGCACTTGAGTACAAAAATATGCCACAACAATATATTTTTCTTTTGCAGTGGATAAAGATACTGAATCCTAATTTTTACTGAACCATGAGACCAATCTGTATCCCAAGAAGAATGCACCTCCACTTGTACTTCTTTGGTCATCAAAAAAACCTGCTCAATCAACATCAGTAGAAGAATTCATAGAGAAATTTTCATCCTTTATATATTATAGGCCATAATCTAGAGTACACTTCAAGTATCTGAATGTTATTTTTACAACCTTCTCATGAGATTGCTTAGGATTGGCTTGAGATCTGGAAATAAAAAATATCACATGCAAAGAAAAACTAACAAATATCCTAGCTTATGTAATTGATTTGTTCAAGTAGTAGTTGGCACAAGTACCCAGACAAATATTCTATAAAATAGATAGGCATTGTAGCACATTACTATTTGAAAATAGAGCTTTACGACACCCTGAATCATCTTGGACATGTACATAGATCTGTATGGACAAAAAATTACTTTTGGAAGAATGCAAAGCATTCCAAAAATCCCTCAACATATCTTTTCTTATGCTAGACCAAATCTCTATCATTAATATCTTTCACCTTAGAAGGTATAAAGAGTTGAAAACTTGGATATGATACTTCCAAAGCTTTATCAACTTGAATTTTGAACTGTAAGTTGGAACCCTTTTATGCGGAGAGATGCAAACCAAAATATCTTGAATTTTCCCAATAGAATTCATTGTGAATGCTTGGAAAAAAAAAAAACCTTATCTTCATATTTCGTACACCAAAAATAAATTCTACTATATTGGAGCGAATTTGCACCCCTCTTGAAAACTCCCCTTTTACACCTACCACCTTAGAAAAAAAATCTGACCAAGTAATTCGATGTCCTCATTCTATATCCCATCCACTTGGCACTTGCTTTTAGTTACGGTGAGGTAATTTATGTCAGGGGTGTGCGTGCAACTCATAGACATCTATGTGGCGTGTTGCCATCCTAACATGATTCTTGCCCCTAAAATATGCAGAGGTGTTACATTATCCATTGGCGGTGAAACATAACACCCCTGCACCTTTCTACCTATTGATGGTTTTTTCTGCACAACAACAACTTAGACAAAATATGATATCCTATCTCTCTTGATAGGTAAATCTCTATCAGCAAGCCTCAAGAGATAACCCCAAGGTCTCTAATGTCAAGTCTTTACAATGCAATAAAACAACTCAAAGATAATGTGAAAATTCTAGTAATCACAAGGGACCTTATTACAAGAAAATACTGAATTTAAATTTATTAGATCTAGCAATATGGTGATACTATAGATTGTAAATCCAACCCATATAACAAAAGAAACAATAAAAGATAAAAGGGTCTTAAAGGGATTTCTAAGATTAATTATAATTCTAAGATTAACAATGCAAATGATAAAATACTTGAAATAGACCAATCCCTCAAAAACTAATTCCTATTTGACCCATATAAATCTGCAATCTTATAGAAATAGTGCAATCTTCTAAGGCATTAAAGATTTTCAGATTATGAATATTCACTCAAAACAACCCTATTGTAATTGAAATGAACAAGCATCCACAATCAAACTAAGCACAATTTTAAGTCCAGGCTAACTTTGCAAAGCAACTAACAATCAACTAGTTGCAAAAAGTATGGACTAGAGATTGTTGCAAACACTTCAAGCATCAAACCCTAAACATCATCAAGTCATCTAACATAAAACCTAGCATATATTAAATAAACCTAACCAATTTAAAAAGATGGAATCTCAAGAACCATGCCAGATTAAAATTCAACACAAGAAAGGCACCAAATCACAATGTCTTTACTTGCATTAAATCACCCAAAGTAGCAACAATTTCAGTGTTTTGTTACAACACATACTTGAAAATGAGACTAACTCCTAACTCTAACTCTTGATATACTTCTTAATTCACTCCAATGTAAAACTATCTAGCCCTAGCAAATGAGGCATAATTCTAAATTTATAGAAACCCTAAGATTTTTCGGCCCAATTACGTTTATAGTAGTAAATGGCCAAAAAACAAGTAAGCCAAGAGAAATTTAAAATAAAGTAAATTATGCATTAAAAGCATGCATTCCATCCAAGTCAGCCTGGGATTTCCAACATAGCCTGGTCCAATGCATGCGAAGGAGGAAGAGGAATAATGGAGAGGCACAAATTTGGTTGAGCCATTTAATTAACTGCCCTCCCCTTTGTGTTTATCTCGCCTTTCCCTATCCTACACCATTGAAAATATCTTCTCCAATTCATCCAAAGGTGGCATAACTAACACTTTCATTCTCCTTTCAGTAGACTTAGCGTCCTCTCTTTATTTCTTTACCACCTTATCCCAATACACCTTCATGGTTTGATATTTATCAATCACCACAATGTATGTGGTTGCATCATCTAACTGGTGTTCAGTAACCTAGTCCTCATTGACTAGAGAATACACATCTCACCATACTTTCCTCAATTTATTCAAGCTTAGATTTTTTGGCGCAAACCTTTTCCTTCCTATCATAACTTCAAAGAAAGAAATACATTTATTGTAACTCTCAGTCAAGGTGTCCTCAATTTTTTTCCCCTGCTTATACACCTTCTTTATCTGCAAAACCTCAAACCATTCCCAAGGTTCTAAAACCTTGAATGAAGGAAAAATTCCATCACTTACCAATTCACCTTCAGTGTATTCCATGATGGTTTTAGTTTTCTGTGACAAGAGATTTGCATCCTCCTTATCTTGAGCTATTAAATTCTTCAACCAATCTATTGATCTCATAGCATCTCCAATGGTTGAAATAATTTCCTTGATGACACTATCTCCCTTGCCTTGCACTCCTTGTAACCAGCTCGTTGTGGCATGAGTCATAGATTTCATCTTCTCCAACTCAATTATTTTTTCTTATGGTAGAAAAACTACAACAGATGATGAGGAGTTGATGGATTACAAGGGTTTCATCAAATCTTGTAGATAACTCCTAATTTTATCATTATCCTTCTTTAATTCTTTCTTGGTCAGCACTTCCTTCCTTAATCTACCCTAGATTACAACACTAGAGCCTTCATATTATTCAATATCCCGTTCCATGAAAGTAGGCCCTAAGTTGATAGTTTGCACACTGTAGTCACTACCAGTTACATCATCCTTATTATTATTATTAGGAGAAGGAGTAGCAATGTGGACAACCCTATTATTTGCTTCATCTCTCTTGATCCTAGAGATGACCCTATCTTTCTTCTTTGTTTTTCCCTTTCCTATTTTTGCCAGAAATTCATCCCAGTTGGGAGGAGTATCATCTATCATAATTTTATTACTCTTTAACTCTTTGTCCAACCAACCTGGAACTACGGAATCCAAATATGCACCACCTTGTCCAACCGCATCATGGTGAACCTTGGGTACATCCTCATTCACACCTTGTTTTTCAAGAATCTCCTCAACTTCATCTTCTTTTTTATTATCATGCTCCTCCTCTTCATGCATTGGGTAAGGAGACCTAATCAAAACTACCTCCCTCTAAGGAGGTATATCCTCATCACCCCCTATAGGTGGATCCTCATAAGTCACTAGAGGAGACTGTAATACCTTCTCTATTTATGCCTTCACACTGTAGAGATCACCCTCCTGAAGATCTTCTTCTTCATCATCTTTGTGATCCTCAACATTCTTGGATTCACATGGTACATTGTGAGTCTCATGAGAAGGAGGAATATTCCCATGCTCAATGGTAGGAGCAGCTATGGGAACACTTTTATATGGTACACTGTCCTTAGGAGATGGAGTTCTTGCTCTTCTTGTGTACACCAGTGTACTTTCTCCTCAACCTTATGTAATTATAGATTAAAGTAGTAGATGTATCTTTCAAATGATGATGAATAATCTACAACTAGAATAAACAATGTTAATCTAAACAATAATCTAAAATCTAACAACAAATAATGAGGAAATAAACTAAACAAAATTAAACAATTTAATGGAAAAATCTCATCGAATATGTGTTCACCCCTTCAAATTCTCTTGATTGTTCTTCTCCATTTTGCCTTTTTAGTATTCTTGCCCTTATATTTTTGTGTTTGAATGCAAGTATAGATTTTTCGAGTGTCTATGCCAAATATCGAATATTTGTCTCTTCTCGAAAGTATATGATTTCGGGAGGAGGAATAATGATAATGATAGGCCATTTTATAGAATTTATATTTTTGAATGATCGGCTCAAATTGAAAGAGAGATCAATGGACGAGATTGATGAATGTTATGCGATATGAGTTCTGTGTTAGATAGAATGTGAGTTAGAATACGAGTTAGAATACGAGTTAGAACACGTGTTCAAGATCTTAATCTCCAAAAATAGAAGAATTAGACTTTGTATGCAAAATCCAAAGTTAGAACTAGAAGACTAATGCATTCAAATGCAAACAGGAGTTAATTAATTAAATAAAGATATTCAATTAATAAAATAGATCATGCATATGAGTTGGAACTAGTTAACTGACTAGTTATGACAAAGAGTCTTCTCCCAGAGATAAACTGGTGTTGAATTCAGAGATAATTGGAGAACTAAAAATAGATCTCGAGTCTGAAGGTGAATGAATGCATAGATAACTAATTGATAGAAGAATGTGACATAAATAAATAAATATGAATTAAATGTTAATTTAATTCAACATTCGAAAGTGAGAGACTTTAATTAAATAAATAAAGTAATTTATTTAATTTGACTGTTTGAAAAGGATAATATAAATAATTAAATAATAAATATTTAATTATAGATAAAGGGGAGGTTAAATGAATAATTAAATAAAGATATTTAATTATAGTTGGAAAATTATGATAAATGGGTAATTAAATAATAAATTATTTAATTGATAGATAAAGGGGGAATAATTAATTAGTTCGCAACATAATTAAATAAAAATAATTTATTTAATTAATCAAGTTGAATAAAGGTTAATAATGAATTAATGAATTAATTAAAAAGGGTATTTAATTAATAGAGGAAATATGTGTTAGAAAGGTTAATTAAATAATAAACATTATTTAATCAAGACCATGAACTATAGAAAATTATGTCGAATATGTACTCGCAAGCCTAGACCAATTTTCGGTGCCTATAGTTTGCCCCTCTTTGATACAATGTTGTTTTAGCGTTGTCTCAAAGAAAATATGCCCCAATCGTGCCCTAGCATGAAACAGGTTAGGGTATGCCCCCTCGGGAAAATTGACAAATTTTTGAAAGATTTAAAAAAGAATCAGGAAATATTCCCAATTAGTCAATTTGATAGTCATAAATTCTATGGAGTTGACAAAATTGAATTTGGAGATGATACAGATGAGTATGGGTCATTTGAAGTTGAAAGGTTACATGACCAATAGATTAGGTCAGAAGAAATGCCATTTTTAATCCACCTATAAATAGGAATTAGGTCAAACCCAATTCATTTTCACCCGGAGTAGATAGGAAAAGAGGAATTTTTGCTCTGACTTGCTGACGAAATGGCACCCATTCCATATGTTGCACATCGAGGTTATTGGATCTGGACATTCAGGAGGCTAGTTGATGTGAGACCACTGGTATGTACTCGAAAATGAACTCTTGAAAGTTAATTTTTGCACATAGTTTTAGGAATTTGAAAAGTAATTAAGCAAATGCGGTGCATCATAAACGACCCATATGCCATTGTATTCACCGCATTTGACTGCGAAATGACAAATGTACAAAAACACGTCTAGGCTAGGCTAGACAATTTAGGGAATGATCGCATTTAAAGCATAATGCATCACATCTATAGTTATGCAACACATTTGAATTAGGAATCGACGTAGGTGTAGTTGTGAACTGCATGTGCATTGTTGAAACACATATGTTGTAGATGCGTAGGCTGACGAAACTGCATCACATTTGTTAAAAATGCACTGCATGTGGTTTAGTGAACCGCATGTGCAGTAGGTTGACAGGGGTTATGGAAAATATGTGACGCATATGTAATATGCACCGCATGTGAGGCGTAGTGCAACACATTTGAAAAATGCACCGCATTTGTTAAAGTGAGCCGCATTTGACTGATAAAATATTTGATTTTTTTTTCCAAGGAAAACTTGTAAATTCTTGACATCTTGGCTTAAATGCAGATGGTTCTAGATCCTATATATATGCGAGAGTCATGACCAGATACATTCAATCTCAGAGATCGGTTGACAAGTGTAGAGATTCGGCTGTTATGGAGACTAGGTCTATGCCATTTTTTGTCGATGCCCACTATTTAGATGAATAGGGGTATGCTGATTACATTGTGCGAGTGATGGCATTCAGAGACATGTTCATTTCATTTATCGACTAGGGAGGCCACTATCACATTAGAGGATGTGTACAGGATTTTGAGACTACCTATTAAAGGAGAGCAAGTTATGTATGATATCCAACAAGGATTGATTGAGCTGGTATCATTTTATCAGGTGGATGACATTAGTAGGCTTGGGATCGAGCACTATGAGATTAGATGGCTAGTATTAGCAGACAGATATAATCGGATTGACTATATATTATGTACCTTGATTGGGGGGATAGTGCTACTAGACAAACAGGGTCACAAATTTCTAGTTGGATGGGGAGCTATGTTGGTCAACATGTTAGAGAGTGAGATGAGGTATGCATGGGGTCCATGTCTACTCGGGATGTTATACTTCCATCTTCATGACATTTCTTATAGAGATGCATAGTCATTGAGTTGCGGGACTACATTGTTGATGGTATGGGGTTGGGAGAGGATAGTTGTCCTTTGTCCTCCAGTTATAGTAGAGAGATCGGAGAGACATCCTTATGTGTTCTAATATACTAGACACATTACTCAAACACATGTTGGAGACACAGGGTATTGGAGACATGCACTTGACATTTTCGATTAGTTTACATGGAGACCTTACATGGATTGTGAGGAGTGGATTGATGAGGATACACATTTGTCATTTTGCAAATAGACACAATACCTTATTGGGAGGACTATTTCTAGTGTACACATTATTGACTGACACTTGCCAAATAGAGTTCTAAGATAGTTCAGCGAGGTTTAGGATGAGCCTCAGAGTAGAATAGAGTTTGCGCATTTTTCCAGAGAGGTTCCATATTGGGGACCTGTTCAAACAAAAACTGCCAAGGCCTTAGGATTTTTTCTTTCCTCTGCAGCTGCACCTTAATTTTGTATGCTCACTATCCTTGGTGCTCGCCATGTGGATTCCTCATGAATTTTTGTGTTCCTACTTCGTTTCACTTTTCAGCAGTCTCCATCTACACGCCACATGGCTCACTTGGTTTACTTTGCTGGTTCGGGCCCACCTCGTTCTTTACTTTTGCTCGGAGCTCTCCACGTGGATCTCCATTGTGGCTTTCTGCTAGGTGCCTTTGCTGCTTTCTACTGGACTTCATCTGGGCAACATGTGGTGGCTTTGTTTCTATGTTGGTTTCCTTGGAAATACCACCGGATCTTTTGTACTTCTCTATCGCATGTCTTCTCTTGCTACTGCATGGTTTTCCATTGTGTGTCGTGGCCTTGCTGGCGTATTGCTAACCAATCAATGTTTCTAATCTGGGCCAAGGATCGCCGCACATGGTCTGCTTCTTCATGATGCATCTTCAGGTGGTGGGATGGCCATATAAATTGGGACTTGTTTTCTTTATTGTGTTGTTGATTAAGTTTATGAAATCTCTCAAGCACTGTGGATTAAGCCTTGTGTAATAGTTGCTTTTAATTCAAAGACTTTGGACTGTGACAAATAAATTTGGCCTTTCTGTTTTCAAGTGTTCGCTAGAACTATTGACCTGTGCTATTGTCTTTATTTTTGTATGAATGCCTGTTCTTTAGTTTTTTGTAACCTTTCATAGCTAATATAAATACAAATCATGTTTCTTCAACTCTTTTGTGTTAAAGAAAAGTTATGTTTGATTACATTATACAAATAGGAGGATGGTGTTGAATGAAAAATGCTTTTGAGAAAATTATCTTAATTAATAGCAATTTAATGGTTCGGGCCTTTGCATTATGCACTGTGCTCTGGTAAAGTTATTCAAAGAATTTGGTGCATCGCTTGTAGTGTAAATTTTACATTCTCACAATCTCCCTTACCTTTTACTTCACCCATTAAGTGAAGAGCCGGCTTCGATAAAACCTCGGAGGTCACTTAGCTAGTGCATAACATCCCCATTAGCTAAGTTTCCCATAAGACTGCTGCTACATGCAAAATACTGCATCAACAGTTCTTTTTTTGGCACGCCCAGTGGGACCACGAACTAGCACGTTCACCTGATTTTCATAAGTGTGTATGAGCCATCAACCTGTGACTAGGCCACAGACTGCGAGAGTCCCTGACCAACTTGTTCCACCTTTAGTTTACGTGCACCCGAGGGGTCACCAAGGTAGCCCTTCACCTCCTCCGTCTCCACCTTCCCCGAGGTCACCTAATCCACTCGCACCTATGGCAGCTAGAAACTACATAGCTTGGGACTTCGACAGCCCATTAGTATCACCTATGCCTCTAACAGCCTGGGCCCCCATCCCAGTTTCTGCTCTAAAAGCTATCCCTAAATATTCTGGAGATGAATCAAAGACACCGATAGAACATCTGCAAGATGTAGCAGACGTATGCCTAGTACATGGTGTATCCAATGAAAATGTAGCCCTTAGATTGCTGGTCACCTCCTTCCAAGAAACAACACTTAAATGGTATAGGATTCTGCAAGCTGGTACTATTGCTACCTGGGATGATCTCGGGACTCCATTTTATGAGTGATTTTCAAACACAAGCGACAAATATTCATTATATAATCAACTGGCGAATATAAAGCGAGCTCCTCATGAGGCTCTACCTGACTTCAATGCAAGGTTCCATTCGACCTAGTAGAGAGTGCCTATGGGTAGCCGACCACCTCCAGATCTAGCGTTTATGTTCTACTTGAAGTTGATCAATGCCAATATCTCTATGATGTTGCAAGCTTTGGGTGGAGACACTCTCCCCACTGCTTATGCCTTAGCTGTTACTGCGGAGAATAGTTTGATCGCTGCAGGAAAGTTGGCGTCGAGACCCATCATGCCATTGTTCCCCGAGTGCAATGCTCCAGAAGCTGAAGTTCCTTCTACCAGTGCTCCTACAGCTCCTCCCCAATCTATTTACGCCTATCCCGGAAATGTTCCAAGCTCTACCCCGACGACAACTCCTGTAATAGCTCCAGTGCCTAATCCTATGGCTGTCGAGATGAACAAAATGAGAGAACAGATGTAGACTATGACTAATGAATTAACTACTCTAAAGCAACAGCAATACAGCTATCAAAAGCCTGCATACCAGAATTACTCAAGCGGAAAGCCTCCGTACCAATCGAATCAATGGCAGGATAGGTCACGTGGGAATACTTCATGGTGTTTTCCTTGCAATGACGCACACATGTTGCGGAATTGTCTGCGGGGAAATTTGCAACAACAAATCACAGATCAATGTAGCCAAGGCAGCGCGTCTGTTTCTGGCAACTCACCATATGCTTCTCAGCAAATGGACAATGCGGTCCTTGCTGCACAAATGCAGGGGATGTCAATCCAGAAAGATTCAGACATTGTCCCAGACTAGGCTCTCTTTCCTTGGATGGAAGGAGAAGAGTCAGCATTTCCGAACGACATCCCTATTGATAAAGTACCCCAACTATAGTCTGACTATAATACACGTTCTAAGCGTAGATTTACCGGGGAGTTCATAGCTTTACCTACCAAGGCCACATCACAACTGATGCCCAGCCCAACAGCAGGCCTATTTCCAACTCCGTCATAGTCAGAGACGGTTGTTCGTAGCCCTCTGAATCCACTTCCTCTGAAGACAAAGGCCCCGCTGGTTTGTCCTGATGTTACCAAACCGCTGGATGTATCGAGTGTGAAACTAGTGGCGGTTGCAAGACCTAAAGAATAGGCAATCGAAACTCACCAGTCGAAGGTGCAATTTAACATGGTAGAGCAACTGAAGAAGTCATCTTCCAATGCCTCTCTGTGGGACGTCCTGGCTATTCTGGAGTAGAAGGTACTGCTACAAAACGTGCTGTTAGTTGAAGAAGATTCTAAAGTTCCTACTCTACCTGATAGAGAGGATGCATCCAGGTCCAACCTAGATAAAGTGCTAATGATTTAACCAGAGGAGAAACTCGAGTCTGAAAAGGAAAGTAGGCCTAACCTAAGCCTTTCTTTCTAACATTAATTATTGGTGATAAGCTGCTGCATAATTGTATGATCGACTCTGGTGCTAGCACCACTGTCATGCCAAAGCAAGTAGCTGATGCTTTAGGACTAAAATATGAGCCTCTGAATAAAAGAATCATACAGCTTGATGGAAATAAGGTTGATACTATTGAGATAATCAAGGGATTACCCATGACTTTTTTCACCTATCCCAGTATTACTGTAAGGCAGGATACCATACTCATTGATATCCCTCCTCTGTTTGGGATCTGTTTGTCCCAAGAGTTCACTACAAATGTAGGAGGATATCTAGCACTAGACTGGTCACACCTAATTCTGAGGACCAAGCATGGGGCTAAGATGAAGCTACTATCAGAGACTTTATATTCTAAGCACGTTGCTGATGAGGCTTTGCTAAATTTTGAAGAAGCAACACACACCTCAATCTCTCAAGAAGAGAGGTACAATGTGGAATTTTTTGAAGAGGAGGTTATTGGCTCTCAGACAACAGATGAAGACAATTTGTTGAAGGAATTTATCGATACAGACCCTTTCAGGAATTATCACTCAACTGGCCTCAGAACTTATGATATTCATGAAGAAGGGAAAATCATGCCCAAGGTTACTAAAGAACTCGAAGGGGAAGAGTTTTCAGAAATATGGACATTATATTTTGATGGAGCTGGATGTAAAGTGGGAGCTGGAGCAGGGATTTGCTTGATATCTCCGTTCGATAAAAAGACGTTGAGGTCTTATCGCTTCTAGTTTGCATGTTCAAACAATGAGGTTGAATATGAAGGCCACATCCATGGTTCAAGCCTTGCAGAGCAAATGGGTGTGAAACAGATAAGTGTATTCACAGATTTTGAGCTGGTGGTTAATCAAATCTAGAGGACTTCAGCTATGAAGAATATCCATATGCGATTTTATCGACATAGAGTCTGGGATCTGATCGACAATTTTGAGGCATTCAACATTCAAGCTATTATGAGGGAAACAAATTCTAAGGCCGATAAAATGGCAACTATCGGAGTTCAATTTGAGCCAGCCTCTAAATTACTAGCAAATAGACATATGGTAAAGGTAATTGTAAGACACGTCATCCTAGATAACAATCAAGATTGGTAGGTATTTGATAGCGATGCTCATATTGCATCATTCCTTCAGCCATTTGGAGAATTCGCCCATCAATTGCAATAGAAGATCACTAAAGCTTACAGAGATCAAGTCATCCAGTTAACATCCAACAAGCTTCTGAGAGGCCTAGTTACTCTTGAGAGCCTTTTTGATTGTGATGATGCGACAAGAGACAAAAGAAAGCTAGTGGCGGATAAAGGTGATTACACCGATTTGCATATCAAGGAGGATCAGAAGCTTAAAGTTGGGAAGGAAGTCTCACAAGAGAATAAAGATAGACTAAAAAATTTATGTGAAGAATACCCAAGTGTAGTAGCTTGGTCATATGATGATCTTAAGGGATATGATACTGGAATCATCAAGCATACTATTGAGCTATCTGAAGGGGTAAAGCCGGTTCGCCAAAAGCAAAGACTTGTGAACCCGAAGATACAATCCCTAATGTCACAAGAGCTAAACAAGTTGATCACATCTCGCACAGTTTTTCCGATCAAACATTGCACTTGGGTGTCAAATCTGGTGCCAGTCCATAAAAAAATGGAGATATATGTCTATGCATAGAATTTCGAGACCTAAATAGAGCGTCCTTAAAAGATCACTACCCCTTGCATTCAATGGAAGTAATTTTGCAGACCGTGGCTGGCTCTAAAATGTTCTTAATGCTGGATGGTTTTTCGGGATATAACCAGATTTGAGTAAAAGAAGAGGATCAATACAAGATGACATTCACCACAAAATGGGGAACGTATGCATATGCTAAAATGCCTTTCGGACTTTCAAATGCCAGAGCCACCTTCTAAAGAGCTATGGAAATTGCTTTTAAAGACTTGATCCACAAGATTATACTCATCTATTTGGATGATTTAACAGTATTCTCAAAATCTGCCAGTGATCATTTTGATCATCTAGAGCTCGTTTTCCAGAAATGCCAAGAATTCAAAATCTCTTTGAATCCAAAGAAGTGTGTGTTCGAAGTTCCCCAGGGAAAGTTGTTGGGATATGTAATCTCTAAGTAAGGCATTGCTATTGATCCAGAAAGAGTTGATGCAATCTGGGAGCTTCCATTACCTGTTAACAAAAAGGGCGTGCAATCTTTCTTAGGTAGGGTTTATTTTATTAGCTAGTTTATTGCAAAAATTGTAGGCATTGTTCATCCTATTACCTTAATGCTGAAAAAATATCATATTTTCAAATGGATGAAAAAAGCAAGAAAAGCTTTTGAGCTTGTGAAGAAGGTTGTTTCTTCTGCCCCTATGTTGGTTAACCTAGACCTGTCAAAAGATTTTATTATGTATGTTTTTGGTGGTGGGAACAGTATCGCCATAGTGCTTATGCAGAAGAGTGATGAAAACACAAGAGAGTCCCCTGTTGCTTTCTACTCATGATCTTTGAAGGAGTACGAAGTAAAGTATAACTTAGTAGAGAAGCAGGCATTCGCTATTGTTAAGGGGCTCAAGAAATTTCGGCACCTGATATCCTATAACAAGGTGATTGTTTGTGTACCACACCCTAGTGTGCAAGAATATATCATGGAGGGGGAAATCACCAAAAAAAGAGCTAACTGGATCACCAAGATCCTAGAATACAACATTGAGATTAGACCTATTAAGACCGTTAAGGGAAAAGGGTTGTGTGAATACATCACTCAAAACAGTGAAGTAGCGACAGATTCTGAAGCTCCGGAAAATGTATTAATAAACGAAGAAAATTCTAAGAGCAACTGGCTTGATGACAGGATAAATTTTATGCAGACAGGAAGGTATCCAAATGATCTCCCATCTTTTAAGAGGCATTTCTATCGTCTACATAATAGCAATTATGTCCTTTTGGAGGATGTTCTGTTCAAAAAAAAATTTAATGGTATTCTGCTAAGGTGCGTAAATGAGGAACATGCCAAGAAGATTTTAGATCAATACCATAATAGCCTTGCTAGAGGGAATTTTTCTACAAGGACCATTACGATCAAAATTATATGTGTTGGTTACTTTTGGCCAACACTTTTTAATGATGCATTTGCATTAATTAGGTCTTGCAGGGAATGTTAGTTCTATGTGGGAAAGAGACAGAATGTTGCTATGCCTTTAAGGCCAATAGTGGTAGAAGAACCTTTTGCTCAATGGGGTTTAGACTTTATTGGGATGATCAACCCTCTTTTTCAATTGGACATAGATGGATATTAACAACAACTAATTATTTTACCAGGTGGGCAGAGGCAGTGCCATTAAAAAATGCAACTGAATCGGAGATTGTTAATTTCCTTGAAGAGCTGGTGGCCAGATTTGGCCCGCCTAAAACAATCATATCTGATAATGCTAAAACTTTTCTAGGTTCAAAGATGAGCCAGTTTGCACTAAAATATGGAGTTTTCCTAAAAATTTCCTCTAATTATTATCCCCAGGGAAATGGACTTCCAGGGTCTACTAACAAAAACCTCATCAGGTTGATCAAAAGAATAGGCTCGGAACACCAAAGGGATTGGCATAGGAACCTTCAAACAATGCTCTGGGCAGATCGAGTTATGCCCAAGCAGATATTGAAAACATCTCCTTATGAGATGGTGTATGGGAAAGAGGCATTGCTGCCCATCACCACAAAAATTTCAGCCCTACATTTGCTCAAGTCCTTGGAAATTGAACAGAATGGGGCAATGGAGGTGCGATTTTTTGAGTTGCTCGAAGTACAAGAAAAAAGGGAACATGCCCTGGAAGCAATGAATAGCTACAGTAGGTGGTGAAGAAATGGTTCGACAAAAGGGCTTCTGATCAGGGTTTACAATGCAGGGATTTGGTCTTCAAATTCAATGAGTGCGGAGAAAAACCCAAATATCACGACAAATTTGATAGCCTTTGGGAAGGGCCATTCAAGATCTATAAGTGTAAAAATTTCAACTCTTTTGAGTTGGAAGATATGGAAGGCAACGCCCTGAGTATTCCCGTTAATGGAATACATCTTAAAAGATTTTATTAATTCTACACACGTGTTAAGTTTTGTATATTTGTACATATGTAATTATTCTTTGTTGTTTTATTTTGGGTCCTCTGTGCACAAGAATTGAAATGAAATACGGCAAATCATGCAAACAATTGAAAGAAATATACAAATGGGCTGGATTATCTAAAGGAGACATATTATATTCATTAGAAAGTCAGAGATTTACAATATATATTTAGGCCAGCAGCCTTATGGTAGCATTTACATGTGCTCGCTATAGCGCGGGGCTTATAAGCATATGAAGCAAAATTTGTGACCATCTTTGTCTTTAAGATATCATGGAGGGACTGACGATCATAGCAGCAGGCGGCTTAGGCTATGGAAATACCATTCCCTTGAAGTCATCATACCACTAAAAACTAGAGAATGGCTCAAGAAAGTGTATGCACATCAAGAAGTAGCAGCCTACGCGGGCTCTAGCGCGATGCTCCTCATGACTTTCTAGCTCAAATCCAAAAAGAAAGGGCCTAGTTGGAACGATGTCTCCGCGCAGCTGCTATAGGCGAATGTTTTGAACCGAGGGAATCCCATGACCCAATTGAGCTGCACGTATAAGCTGCTCCAAACCTCTGAGGTAGCGCTGAAGAAAGACTAGCTTCGTTAGTTTGAAAACCTTATGCTTGGAGACACTGATGTCCAATAGCGAGGCAACGAAATGGGAACAAATGCTAGTGTTCACCCGATATTGCTCTTCATAACGCACGTAGTCTTTCCTAAGGATCCACTTAATGGCTTTCATGTATAATAGGTTTTTCACACCTGCCATACGTTTTAAGTGCCTGCAGGTAATCTTGCCAAGAAAGGTAGCCTGGGTCTTTTTGCAAGTGAGTCTCACTAGTGTTTCCATGATTTCTGCTTTTCTAAGCTAAAAGATTAAAATTGCTAAGGTAGCAGGAGATTGCTAAGCTAAAAGGCTAGTTGATATTGTGGTTTGCAATGCTACACAAGGAGCTGATTTATAGACTAGCTAAAGTTTGCTTGCTGAAAAAATCATGATTAACAATTATACCAAGTGTGTCGCTTCACCTCGGTTTTCAGCATTGCGGCGTGCGAGGTGATGGGAAGGAGAGTCCTAGCTTGCAACTTGCTCCAATGAGCTGCCACATTATTCACAGATCGGCCAAGTGTAACTGATTCGAAGCGCCACCGTCTCATCTGAATCAAGTGAAGGTATGGAGAAAATATTTGTTGTGCAATGTGCCCTGTACGAGCATTAATGTCAATTAATACAGATAGCCTACAAGGAAATGCTCGCGGGAGCACTTGGGTTCACTTTTCAAGACAAGAATCCATTCCCATCACATGCAAAGGATTGTCAATTAATGTTGGAGTATTTTGGCTGGTTGGTGACCTTTTCGCATGAGTAAAACTCATAGTGCATAATAAGCAACTTGGTGAAAATGGCTGGCATGTACCTGTTTCGGTCGTCTTTCTCGAGAAAGCAAAAGGGCAAGTCATGGCATGTAGGGAAACAAATTTATTACAAAGTTTATCATGAAATAGGCAGGTAAGGTATTTGCAGGAAGAGAGAAGTGTTTAGAGAAGCTAAGCCATTTGCAAAAAGATTTGTAGAAAGACTCCTTTGAATTGAAAAGATGGTCCAAATTACAGAAAACCCCGTGCAGACTTTAGCTGAGGTATGTCTAAGCGAGCTGATGAGAAATGCACCCCCTGTATGGCTTTACGATGGAGACTCTTATGCAACTCCAGGCATACCTGCGAAGCCTAACTAGCCTTTTACTCACCCAATAAACCAGAAGCTGTTAAGTGCGGTTCCTCATAGGGACTAAGCAATGGTCTTGGAGGATTGGGACAACATCTATGACCCTGAGTTGTCTAACAATCCTAAGAACCTTCGGGAGGCTATATGCGAGAGAATGAAGCATACGTCAGACCCATTCCCCAAACAGCTATGGTATTGTGGGCTTGTATAGTACATGGTTCCCTTGGTGCACCATTGTTCGAAGGTTGTGGCAGCATGCATGACATGGTTCGATCCGAATATAGGATTTATCAGTGGCAGGGATTTCCAAGTAGTCGTTAGCCCCATGGCTATTCAAGATATGTTGTGCGTCCCATTTCCTTTGGGTAACGAGGTTGACGATTTTGATATGGAAAGAATGCAGCAAAAGTGGGGAGAGCTCCAGTCGGGGCCACAATATTATCGTTTCGAGCTTCAGCAAGTGAGTAGTTCAGCGCCGCCCAAATTTCCTTTCAATTTAAAAGCTCTAAAAGGTGCGGCTTCATCTATCATTTCTATGTTGGTGATGGTGTGCGGTTTGGATTCTGACAAAGAGGTTCATTAGTTTCAAATGTCCCTCTATTTTATGCTAAGAAAGAATCACGAAGACCTGCTTTTTGATTTTCCAAGAATTATTAGTGATGGCATTCGGCGGCAGTTGCAAGAATTTGGACCCGGCTCCAAATTCAGGTATTCGTCTTTCCTGACTTACTTAATTTTGCACCAAAACTCGAATTACTTTTCAAATTTTATGTCCCTATCTATTTTTGATGAGGGTGGTTCAAGAAAGCTAGTTTTGACATGGAGCCCCTTCATGTCAAAAACCTATGATTACTATGCATTCTCGGGTTCATTCATAGCCCCGACTATAAGGGTTTTGGATCAGGGTGGCCTAAATATGTCTGAATGCATATCGCCCTATCAGAGATCTTGGTTGGGGAAGTTGAATCCGCCTTGCAACTAGTTCTTTGGCGTAGATTTCACCATGCTCCGCTTGCCAGGTTTCATCTGGGAGCCTTTTCGCCTTCCCTATTTTCTCTCCGATCAAGTGTTGGCTTTAGAGGCAATGAGGCAGTTATGTACCCTTGACGGTGATTACTGGGGAGGAAAGCATTTAACCTCATATTTGCTACTACTGATAATGTTTGGTTCCGTGTCACTGGTAAAGAAGAGGACCCTAGAGATTGATACCTCAGTGGTTCTACTTTCAATGTTGGGTCACCTTGGGCTGGTACTAATAGATGATCCATGGGTTTACAATATTGACAATAATTTACTAGGTATCGGCATCAAGATCTCGCATTCGCCTCGGCCATTCTGGGACTTCTGGAGGAATCCCCATGAGGGAGATTTTAGTAGTTATGTAGGCCTTGAGTATTTGCCTACACTGGATGGTCAACCGCCATAGCTAAATTTTTATCACATTGTGGGGAGGGCCAACCCAAAGCTGATGATCGACTCCTCCCTGGTCACCCAATCAAAGAAGCTAAAATGGGTACACGAAAAGATGCAAGCCTTTTGGGTATACTGACAGGAAATTCTAGCAACTAGCAAAATATATAATGAGGTAGCCGTCGATGACAGATTTGATGACATTTGGGAAAATGAACATCCGAATGTTGAAATTCCTCCAAACCGCTCAACATCCATGCAGCAATATAGAGGAGAGGAAGCTACCATAGAATCAGAGGAGGAGGTAACTCGGAATCCCCTGCCATCGCCAAGAGTCCAATTCTTGAGAGGAATATTGGCAAACAACTTGTGCAAGAGGGGGTGCCACATGAACAAACATCAGAGCTGGCCGCCCCTTCTAAATCAAAACAAAGGCAGACAAAGATCACCAGTGGAAAGAAATGGGTTATTCTTGACCTCGACGATTTCCTAGAAGAGAAGCGACAATGAACTGAAGAGGCCGGTGAAGAGAGGGAACAGTCGAAGAAGGGAGCAACCAAAGCGTCCGCAGCTCAAACCGAGTGTCAGGTAATTTTTCCTCCCTCTTCTCTCTCCTTTATGTCTTTGGTCTTGCCTCAATCTGCCCCTGCTATTTAATCCACACCAGTCCCCTCCGCCACTAGATTTGCTAAACATTCCAGCCTCACACCTCCGGTTTTCCCTCCTATGTCCTCCGCTTTCCATACCTTACCCGGAATATAATTTGGTGTCAACACCAAGCTCATGGGCCAACAATTTTTATCCCCAAGGCCTAGCCCTCCGGTTGGTGCGTCTCCAATTTTCCCTTACACTGTCACCTCATTTTCATCCCCTCTGAGTGGCCAATTCATCCCGCCATTCTCCCCAACTATTATAATGCGACCCAGGAAGACCTTTGATGCATCGGCTACACTGTCTTTCCTGCTGGCCGTCCCTCAAGAGTATCCATTCGCTAGCGGACTGGGTATCCTAGCCCAGGAATATTTCTAGTGGGTCAATGCAAATAAAAGCACCCACACCAACTGGATCAACAAGCAAAGGGTGAAGGACGCAACCAGGCAAGCAGAGCCCTACTTGCAAACCATTTTCAATGAAAGCCATAATTCCTTAATGTTCGCAAAGATCACTCCTAACGTGATCAAGGTAGAAGGTGAGATGCAGCCCAGTGACTTTTCAATGAATGCTATCAGATTAGACTTGCAGCAGGCCCGACCGCAAGATAAGGTCGAGCTAATGGAGGAGACCCAAAAAATAGTGACTACTAATTTTCTCAAGCTCAGCTAGCAGGAAAAGAAGAAGGATGATTAGATTGCGGAGCTAAATAAGAAAGTCGACATCTGAGTAAACAAATTCAAAGCCCAAGAGAACGAAATAGGTCGGCTTGAGAAGGAGAGGGGTACCTTCGAAATTAAGATCAAAGAGTTGCAGGGTTTAAGTGAAGAGGTTGTCCCAACTCTCAAAAAGCAAGTTGAACTACTCTAGGCAAAGGAGAAGGAGCTCCAGGCTCAATCTGACTTGCAAACTAGAGGGATGAGAGAACTCCGACAAAGCACCAATGCCGAGATTACTGAAATAAGTGCCAACTTGGAATTGGAGGTACAAAGGACCAAGCAGGCCTAATTGGCCCTGGCTAAAAGGGAAAGGCAGATTCTTGCCCTAAAAGAGAAAATGTCTACATTGGAAAAAAGTTTGGTAGAAGCAGTGGTAGGCTTAAATAGCAAAGAGGCAGAATTAGCTACCCTAAAGACCCGACCCCTTGTGCCCCAGATGAGTTCATTGGAAATTGCTAAAGAATTGCATGCATAATACTGGGACAAGGTGAAGGATTTGTGCCTTACTCTATAGCCCACCTTGAAGTTTATGGCACAAGCGGCTAGCCTCTGTGGAATGGTTAGTGAATCAATAAAGTAGGTCCAGGAGCTGACCTCTGATAAGGTTCCCGAAGCTAGAATTTTATTGGGTAAGTTATATACCGCTTCAGATGAAGCATTGAGTAGCGTGGGCATCAACAACTGAACAACAACGGCTTTGGGCACAAGTAGCCTCATCTCCATGCATGAGGCCGTTCAACAGGTGGTAGATTACAGAGCTCAGTTGAACCAAATCACTAGTGACATGTAGGAAAAATTCTCCCGTTTGACTCAGAAAGGCCTCCCTTCACCTTTTATCATGGACCAGGCAGTAGCAGGATTGGAGCATATTGTTGAAATGGTCGAAGAAAAAGAAGGAGGACCTTTCTGTCTTCTAGACCTTTGATCAATCTCCAACTGCTGAAGAGATCGAGGCAATCATACATCAGTTAGCGCAACTTTTCTTCCAATTGGAGTTGGAAACAAAAATATCAGGCGGGCTGCCCTTCAAAGCAATCATCGATCTCAGATTGGCTCATGAGCATCTACGAACTCTCTCTACACCAACGAATGAAGTATGGACCAATCTGTAGACCTCTCTTTCAAGGTTGTGAGCATTTTGTTACTAAGCTAAAGGTTTTTGGGGTTCTGCTTTTCACGAGCGAAAAGCCCCTATAAGTCGCCAAACTGTTCAAACAAAAACTGCCAAGGCCTTAGCATTTTTTCTTTCCTCTATGGTTGTGCCTTAAATTTTGTATGCTCACTATCCTCGGTGCTCACCACATGGCTTCCTCATGAAGATTTTCGTTCCTGCTTCATTTCACTTATCGACAGTCTCCATTTGCACGCCGTGTGGCTCACTTGGTTTGCTTTGCCAGTTCAGGCCCACCTTGTTCTTTACTTTTGCACAGAGCTCTCCACATGGATTGCCCTCATGGCTTTCTGCTAGGTGCCTTTGCTGCTTTCTAGTGGGCTTCGTCTTGGCGACACGTGACGGCATTGTTTCTACGTTGGTTTCCTTGGAAATACCACCAGATCTTTTGTACTTCTCTACCGTGTGTCTTCTCCTGCTACTACATGGTTTTCCATTATGTGTCATGGCCTTGCTAGTGTATTGCTAACCGATCAATGTTTGTTGTGGCGACTCAAGATAATCTGGGCTGAGGATCACCGCGTGTGGTTTGCTTCTTCATGATGCATCTTTAGGCGGTGGGATGGCCATATAAATTGGGACTTGTTTTCTTTATTGGGTTGTTGATTAAGTTTATGAAATCTCTCAGGCACTGAGGATTAAGCTTTGTGTAATAGTTTCTTTTAATTCAAAGACTTCGGACTATGCCAAATAAATTTGGCCTTTCTATTTTCAAGTGTTCACTAGAACTATTGACCTGTGCTATTGTCTTTATTTTTGTATGAATGCCTGTTCTTTAGTTTTTTGTAAGCTTTCATAGCTAATATAAATACAGATCATGTTTCTCGACTCTTCTGTGTTAAAGCAAAATTATGTTTGATTACATTATACAAATAGGAGGATGGTGTTGAATGACAAATGCTTTTGAGAAAATTATCTTAATTAATAGCAATTTAACGGTTCGAGCCTTTGCATTATGCACTGTGCTCTGGTAAAGTTATTGAAAGAATTTGGTGCATCACCTATAGTATAAATTTTACATTCTCACAATCTCCCTTACCTTTTACTTCACCCATTAAGAGAAGAGCTGGCTTTGGTAAAACCCCGGAGGTCACTTAGCTAGCGCATTATGTCCCCATTAGCTAAGTTTCCCATAAGACTGATGCTACATGCAAAATACTACGTCAATAGGACCTATGATTCCAGTAGCTACAGTTGAGGCAGAGATACAGGCACTATAGCTAGTACAGTGGGGATGGAGAGATGGATTAGAAGACCCAGGTACTATAGTGGTGTATGACATATGGTGGGTAGAGCATCAACCTGTTCCTTACACGGATCTAGATCAGATAGCACCTATAGAGAGATGAGGCACATGGCCTAGAGGATGGCAGAGAGGTGGAGGTGCTAGAGTGGGTAGAGTTGGTGGGAGTGACGGTGATGATAGAGGTGGTAGACGAGGTCAGAGGGGATGGAGAGGGGTTCGAGTAGGTGGACTATCACCTATCTATGAGGCAGAGGTTTAGGATGTACCGATGTTGGACATCAGAGGGGCAGTGGATGTATAGGTTGGGGGTGAGCATGCTACATTAGAGGTATTGGTAGAGGAGCGTGCAGAGGTGGATGCTGGAGTGGAGGACATGGCAGAGGATTTAGATGTGGATATGGATATAGACCCTCTAGGTGTTTTGGCAGGATACAGAGAGGATGATGTGGGGGATGATATTGAGGATGATGTGGAGGAGAATGCACCGATGGAGGAGCAAGAGAGAGAGATCCGATATCAGATCATGGAGGAGATACATGAGGAGGATGCTCCTAGAGATGGTGAGAGGGAGGGCTTGGAGGAGAGACTTAGACTCATGACGGCAAAGTTTGATGTGATGAGGCTGGAGAGAGATAGTGCATTTTTTGAGAGGGACAGTGCTCTCTTAGAGAGGTATAGTGCTCTTATGGAGAGAGACTAGGATATAGCACGAAGGCATGAGATAGAGCAGTAGTTCATAGAGGTGAGACACCTTTGTAGTGGGTCCTCATCTGATGGTATGGTACGAGAGTTGGTCAGATCGGTGGAGAGAGCCACTTATTACAGGAATCTTTATGAGGCCATAGTGCCAGTAGAGAGATGAGCTTCTACATTTTTAGAGGTGCACAGTCAGAGCAAGGGCCATACTAGGAGTCAAAGGACACAAAGTACTAAGGGGGTGGTAGGACCATCAAGGATAGGTCCATATGAGAGGCCTTCCACCTCACAAAGATCACCTTCGAGTCTTTTCCCACCATCATCACCATGTGACAACAGTGGTAGAAGGACACAATGACAAGGTTATATATGTATACATTGTTTGGATCAAAGAGCCTGTGAGCTCATGTTTTATTTATGGTTATATTCAGACATTGTACTGTGACACACTATTTTTTGAGTGATATATATATGATTTTGGCGGCTTCTACATGATATTCATCTCTATGTTATGGATGATTCTTTATTTCTAGATGATTATGTTTCCTAAATGATGTATATACATGTGTTATGAATGATGTTTCTATATGTTATGAATTATGCATTTAATAAATGATGTGGATGTCTTAATTTACTTATGATAATGGATGCAATGATCTATATGATGCTGATTTATATGTGATGGGGATATGTACATGCAATGTTTACATTATGTATGTTATGATGATGCAATGCCTATTATGTAATGATTTTGAATGTATGTAATGAAGATGAATGGTACTATCTATATGTTGAAATGAAATGCAACTATATGAAATGTTTAATGAATGTATGCGAATGCAAATGATCTAATCTTTTTATGGTGTCATAGGACTTTATCTTAATGTCAAAGAATAGAAATGTTAGGATGAAAATGAATTCAGAATGTTAGTAAGCAATAATAAAGGTTGATTGATGGAGACAAAGATATAATGAAGGTTGATTGATTGAGAAAAAGATATAATCTTTGATATTGTGCCAATACGCTATACTTGCTTGTTATCATCATTGGGTGGGACATGACATAGATGGATATGAAACACTATGGTATGAGATAGACCATATTGTACAAAGTTATCCACCTATGAAAAATAGACAGTCATAGACAAGGAGTGTCTTAACTCAGACTAAGGACAAGATGCCCCAGTTTTTTTGTCGAGACAAACCACAGACATTAGAAAAATAATAGATGGGTCATGATACATCATTGCTCCTCTAAATCCTTGATCAGACATCCTTGAGGAATCTAGTAACATGACTCAAAAACCAATGTTAAAAAGATATTTGACAGACAGAAGCCAAAGAAAAATAATTCTGAGACATTGTTGCTTCTCTAAATCCTTCAAGGGACATCCTTGAGAAAGCTAGTAACAAGATCTTGCAAAAATCAATAAAAAGATAAGACAAAAAAAGATATAAAGTCATAAAGCCAAAGAAATGTGTTCACCAAAACTTGATCTTGTGGGATTGTTTGATGTTGATGTTTGACATAGTGTAATGTGAGAGAATGACACATACCACATAAGACATTGAGTCTGGTTTTGACTTGGTGACTTCTGTATAAGGCATGAAAAAGTATGGTTTTAGAAAGACACATTCTTTATAAGACATTGGAGTCTAATGATGTTGAAGTGAGAAGCCACATGAGACTATGACAATCTGATGACGTTTGTTGACAAGAAATACATATCTTGCATAAGACATAGGTTGATTGATTTGACAATGTGTTTGATATTGGCTTGATGACTGTTGAGACATTTTGACTTGTTGTTGCATGACTTGTTTTGATTCCTTGACTGATAAAAGTGTGTGCGTGTGTGTTGAAATTGTATGACATGAGATGATACGCTAAAGTATTGAACTAAATCTTCTTAAAGACATGTGGCTAAGTGAATGATATGCAATGTGTGAGATAGTGAATGTGAATGTGAATGAACCCTATTGGACTGACCTAGTGTGGTCTCAAGAGCTCATCAATTGACTATTCTTGCCTACGTTGTACATACAGAGACCTCATAGTTCGACACAACCAATGACTTTGAATATACAAAGTGTCATGATTTTAATGTGTGTGATACATGATAAACCTAGACTGATAGACCTAATGCCTCTAGGTCACATCGATTTATGGACTTGCCTACATCCCATTCACAGAGGCAACGTAGTTCGACTATGTCTACGACCGACTTAACATGACTGATTTGAAACACTTGAATTGACATGATTGAATTGAATATGTTTTTGGTATTTTCTAACATTTTTTTTGTTTTGGAGTTTTCTAATGTTTTTGGGATTTTTTAGGACATTTTTGATGATGTGACGTTATGTACAAGGTGTTAGGGCATAAAACAAAGATTTTCCCCCATTCGGGAATAAGATTTGGAAGATGGAGTGGGTAATATGATGGAATGGAAGCTAGATGTCAATCATTCCAAGTAATGGATAAGACAATCATTTATTATGAGTGATGGTGAAAAAGTCCGATTAGAATGATGGTAGATAGAAGAGTGAGCTTGACTACACATGGTACCTGTTTTCCAGGTTTTCACCATGGTACTTATCCATAGTGCCACTGAAGTAGTTTTCACTAGTGGATGGATTTATTTCTCTTTACTTTTTTTATTTTCTCAATTTTTTTGGTGTTACAAAGATGCCTGTTTGCCAGGTTTTCATCAAAGTAGCCATTTTTTTTGTATTTTTCCTGATGAAGACACAAATTCTCAGAGACTAAGCATATAACCTCTTTAGATGCAAATTGTTGATAGGGGACAGAAGAGACTCTCCTTCAGGAGTAGAGAGTTGGTACGCTCTTGATCCAAAGGCTTCTGTGACAATATATGGCCCTAACCAGTTAGGTTCAAACTTTCCTAGTTTTTGACATTCAACTTGGTTCTTAAGATTCTCCAATAATACCAGGTCACCAATGTCAAAGTGTCTATTGAGAACCTTCCTATTGTAACTATGACGAAGACGATTCTAATATGATTGCAAATTATCTAATGCTTTCTATTTTTGTTCATCCAATAATTCTAGCTCTTGTAACGTAGAGACACGGTATTCTTCATCATCAATATGACCCTTCAAGGATACCCTTAGAGACGGTATTTCAACCTCAATAGGTAAAATAGCTTTGGACCCAAATACAATGGAATATGGAGTGGCACTGGTGGGAGTACAGATGATTGTGCGATAAGCCCACAAGGCAGGATTAAGCTATAGCTGCTTGTCATGACCAGCGTCATTGACAGTTTTCTTAAGGATTCTAACAATAGTTTTATTAGATGCCTTAGCTTAGCCATTACCTTGTGGGTAATACAGGGTGGATAAATGGTGTTTGATGTGGAATTCTTTACATAAATGGAGTACTTCTTGGTTCTTGAATGGGAAGCCATTATCTATGATTATGGATTGGGGTACACCATACCGAAAAATGATATAGTTTAAGATAAACTTAGATATTTGTGTGCTGGTGATGTAGGTCATGGGAATAGCTTCCATCCATTTGGTGAATTATTCGGTGCCAATGATGATGAATTTATGGACATTGGATGATGAAGGGTGTATCTTACCTATGAGGTCAAGTCCTCATTGGGCGAAAGGCCATGGTGAAGTAATTGGACGAAGCTCCTGCCTGGGTGCTCTTATCAAGTCTCCATGTATTTGACATTGTCTACATTTCTTTACAAAGACATATGAGTCTTTATCCATTGTAGGCCAATAGTAACCTAGTCTCATAATCTTATGGGCTAGAGTAGGACCACTCGAATGAGATCTACATATACCCTCATGTACCACTCACAAAGTTGTTTGTGCTTCCTCAGCATTGAGACATCTCATTAGGGTGTTATCTAAGGTATGTCTATACAAGGTTTCTTCGATGATGGTGTACTTAGCTAACTTTCAAATAAAGGTTCGATGTTGGTTATTGGACAAGTCTTGGGGTAAGGTTTGGTCAATGAGATAGTCAAATATGTCTTTATACCAAGGAGACTTAGGACCAACAATGGTACACACTATCGCAGTATCGGGGACATCATAAGTGGGGACCAAAATTTCTTCAACCAGAAAATCAAACTTAGGCACATTACTCAGAATATCCAGCAAGGAACCCACAGTTGCCATAGCATCTGCAACTCTATTCTGGATACGTGGTATTTGTTGAAAATTTATATCATTGAAATAATGTTTGAAACTATCAGCCATTCATTTTTAAGGTGAAATATTTTAATCCTTAGTATCATAATCATCATTTACCTATCAGATTACTAGTTGAGAGTCGCCATAGACATGTAAGCTCTTAATTTTCCATTGAGTTGCCATTTTTAACCCTGTCACTAAAGCTTCGTATTTTGCTATATTGTTGGTACAAGGGAAAGAAATCCTAAATGATTCAGGAATGGTATTACCTTGAGGTGTGACAAATAAGATACCAGCTCCTGAACAACAATTTTTATGTGACCCATCAAAGTACAATTTCCATTCGATTTTAATGTCAATGTTGAAGAGAAATTCATCTGGAAAATCTACCACTAATGGATGGTCTGCCTTTATAGGTGCATCTGCTATTTGATCTGCAATCACCTGTCCTTTTATAGCCTTCCTTTCAACATACTGAATGCCATACTCGCTAAGTATCATAACCCATTTAACCAATCGGCCTGTTAAAGCTGCCTTAGGAGGTATTTAAATGGATCAATATTTGCAATTAACATTGTTTGTCAATTGAGCATATAGTGCCAAAGTTTTTGGGTAGAAAAAACTACTGCTAGATAGGCATGTTCTATTTTTCTATAATTCAATTCATAGCCCACTAAGGTACGACTGATATAATAGACTGCTCTCTTATGACCTTGATCATCGTGTTGTGCAAGAAGAGCCCCTAATGCCGACTGAGTTGCTGAGATGTATAGTATCAATGGTTTTCCCTCTATAGGTGGCATTAAGACTGGTGGAGTAAGTAAATAGTCCTTTATTTTCTTGAAGGCATCTTGACATTTAGGTGTCCACACAAATGGTACTCCTTTCTTGAGTAGATGCTGAAATGGGTGTATTTTATCTGCCAATTGTACTATGAAACGCCTAATGGACTGTAATCTCCCCTATAGGGTTTTGAGTTGACCAATGCTGACTGGAGGAGGAATTTCTATGATAGCTCGTACCTTCTCTGGATCTACTTCAATGCCTCTTTGAGAGATGATATACCCTAACAGTTTCCCTGATTTCACCCCAAAGACACACTTCTTCCGATTTAGCCTGACATTGTAATTCTCTAGCCTCTGGAATATCTTGTCTAAAACCATGAAATGATCTTCCCTTGTTTCTAATTTGGCTATAATGTTATCTACATAATCTTCCATGAGGGTATGTACAAAGTCATGAAAAATCATAGTCATTGCCCATTGATAGGTGGCTCCTCCATTCTTAAGGCCAAATGAAATAACATTCCAACAATATGTGCCCCATGGACATGTGAAAGTTTTATTATGTTGGTCTTCAAGTGCTATCTTAATCTAGTTATATCTAGAGAAACCATCCATGAGGGATAGCATCTTGTATCCTTCTGTAAGATCTACTATCATGTCGATATTCAGCAAAGGGAATTCATCCTGAGGAAATGCCTTATTGATGTATCTAAAGTCAGTGCAAATTTGAATGCCCCCAGTTGGTCTAGTCACTAGTACAAGATTTGATATCCAATCTGCATAGTCTATTGTCCTTATGAATCCTACATCCAAGATTTTCTTAAGTTCTGATTTCACCAGTAGAGCGATTTGTGGATGCATTTTCCTTAGTTTCTATTTGACTGGCTTAATACCTAGCTGTAATGGTAAATGGTGCAATATTAGGTCTGGATCCAGCCCAGACATGTCAGCATATGACCATGCAAAGTTTATCTATCTCTTTTTGAAGAATTCCTTAAACTCATGTTGTTCTATCTTTGTTAAAGAAGCTACGAAATAGACTATCTGAGGATTCTCTTTTGTACCTATGTTGACTACAACAACCTCTTCTACTAGCATCAGTGAATTTTCATGTTCAATGGGGAGAATATTTAAACCTCTATCCTTGGGTGCGTCAGAGAGGTTTTCACCCTCGGATACGTCCTTTATTTTGACTTTTTCTTCATCCGAAGGAACCTTTCGGTTTTCACCTAGGGACTCATCTTTTTTATTTTCATTGTATTTTTTCTTTTCATTCTCATTTTTTAGACTAGAGGTGTAAATAGACTTCCTAAAATATGGTTTATTGTCCAAGTCTATGGTAAAACCTGCCTTATGATCCCCTCTTGGTATGCCTTCTCTAAGTCCCATGAAATCAACAATTGCTTCGTCATTCTCAAATGTATCTATGATAGGTGTACCTTGTTGATCCCTGCCAATAATTTTGTGATATATAAGGGGCATGTCATCATCGGAGTTCTTAAAGGCAATTACTAACAAGGTGAGTATAGAATGGTTGACATGGTCATAAACGTTTTGGACCAAATCCTTCTTTTTATTCCTCCTAGGGGTAGGTATACTCTAATGTGGGACTATAGTGAGGGCTGATTTGTCAGAAGATGGTTTGTTAGGTGCCTAAGGTGCATGATCAAGGGTTTCCCAATAATAGTTTTCTTGCCATTCTTCTTTGGACAATTGTTTCTTAGGAAGAGGACTAGATTGTTTTGGTGCAGGTTTCATGTTGAGGTCCAATTCTCCAAATAGGGCATCTATATTCATGGTACTAGTAGACAAAAGGTATTCCCATTCACCATCACTTGAGTAAGGGGATTCATCATAAATTGGAGGTTTTTCGTAAACTGGGGGTTTGTCATAAATTGGGGTAAGTGGTTCATGAGATATCTCGATGTCTATGCAAGCACTCACTTCCTCTTGAAAAGATGACGACGTACTAGGAAACCAAATTATAAGCGGTTAACACCCTAGCCCTAAGTATTTTGGTCGTGGGTAGACAATGATCGGTTTTGTCCTTCCATTTTGATATAGTCCTAACCCATTATGCCCGTCATAGCCTTCATTTTGCATTATCTTAAAGCCTTTTCCATACTAGTCCTTAGTTATTTGAATAGACAAGGAGGGGTATTCATGTTCTTCTTGATATAACCAGGACTCACCTTGATCCACAATTTCTTCACTTAACTCTCCCCATTTGGTTAATGTCATTGTAGGGGGAACATGAAATGTGACCACTGACTGTCTTCTATCTACCATGGGTAGGCCATATGCCTTAGGTGGAATTAGTTGACTGATGTAGTAGGATGCCTTTATATTATATTTTCCACAGCCCTTGTCCTCTTGGATCTCGAGTTTAGGAGTGGATGATGGTGGTTTGACTGAAATGGACTCAGTGAGAGGTGATGGGTCAATGTATTGGGATAAAGTGGATGATGAAGCTTCTTGGTTAACTAGTACTTTTCATTGTGGAAGGTCCCTTAGGCTTGTACAATATTGGAAATGATCTGGATCACCGTCAATAGTGATCTTTGCACAACTATATGAGAACTTAAGACATTGGTGGTATGTTGAAGGGGCGACTCTCATTGCGTGTATCCAAGGTATACCTAACAACAAGTTGTATGGAAGGGTGAGATCTAAGACTTGGAAGCTAGTGTTCATGATTGATGTGCCAATTTTGATAGGGAGTGTGACAACTCCTTTGGATGACCTTTCCTCATCATCATAAGCCTTGATGACTATACTCTTAGAAGTGTCTACACAGTCTTCTGAGAATCCTAATGCCTTAACCAATTTTAGGGTACATACGTGCAAACCTGCACTTCCATATACCAAGACTCATCTGACTCTGGTTTAATGGACTAGAAATTCAAGATGTAATGGGTCATTGTGATCATAATTTTTGGTTGAGTATTCTTGTTCGAAAAATGTGGCATGATTTGAGTTGGTCAAATATCCCACCATTTCTTCAAAGCGATTGACATCCAAGTCCGTGGGAATAGTAGTGTTTTGTAATGCTTTGTCAAGTATGGCTCGATGTTCTAGTGACAAAGTCAATAGTTCCAAGATAGATATTTGTGTGGGGATTTTGCTCAATTGATCGATGAGATTTTATCTATACTTGGGCCTCTATGTAGGTGGTTCAGAAGAAGGACCTAGAATAACTATTTTAGTCCTATGTGTGTTAACATTACATTCTGGGTGCTTCTTAATGATGATGGTATCAACATGTTCATTTGTGGCTTGGAGGCTATATATGGTCTTTCCTTTCCCATAGTCATATTTGGATTTGGTGTAATTGGCAGAGGGATTGTTCTTGGTTCCTGAACCAGAGGTGTTTCCTTTTGTGTGGTCATGTAATGGGTCTGTGAAGACCTTATGATCACTGTTTTTAGTATTTTTTTGCTCGTTTACTTCTATGGATCCATTTTCAACAAAGTCTTGAATGATATTCTTTAATTGGTGACATTGTTGGAGATTGTGCCCTTTCATTCGATGATAGTCATAGAAAGTGTTATCGTCCCACCATGAAGGTTTGAACTATCCAGGATCATACTCTCTTGGTTCCAAAGGTTTGATGAGATTATGTTTGACTAATTCTTTGAAAACTACCTTGATAGGTTGCCCTAAAGGTGTAAATTCACGCGTAGGAAATCTCCTTTGGGGTCTTTGTTGTGAGTTTTGGACATAATTAGCCATTTGATTTGTATTGTTCACTATGTCTACATTTTGGTTGTATCCTCTAAGTGTGATAAACCAGTCCAGTATGTATGTGTTTAGCATCAACAATGTCTTCATTCGTAACATTATTGTTCCTAGACCAGAACTTGTTTCTATCATTGTGGTGTAAAGGGAAATGGATGGAAAAATCACAATTCCATGCTCCGAGTCTCACCTCAGCAATTCCCTTTAGTGGCTCTCTCCACAAAATCAACCTATAGGTCCTGACTCAAATGCAGTTACCCCTAGTTCTACTGGCCATCCCCTCTTCCATCCATGTCACACAACACAACCAAAACTCAGTGCTTTGCCTCTGCTTCACCCTTGACCCTTAATCAACCCTAAAGGCCAAATACACACAAAGCTCAACTAGATACTTGCAGAGGTGTAAGGATGTTCTTTCATGCTACCTAGCATTCCATTAGGTTTCTTGAATAACCTCAAGACTCCATTTCTCCATCGCTTCTTTCAAACCCTCACTTAGGGTTGAAAAGGCTACAAGCCTAGAGCCCCTTTTTTCCCTCCTAACCCAAGAAAAGTGGATATCTCTATAGCCTCATCCAAAGAACCTCAAATATTTTTCATGGATTCTTGAACCTGATACCAATATCTTGAATATTTCCAAGGTCTTGTGTCCGGTCTTTCTGTACACAGGTGTCTTCCATAAACTTTGCAAATGTAGGGTTTTTTTAGCCAATTCCTGACCACCCGGTTGGACTATCAAAGAGTTTTCCCAAAAAATGGACTGTTGGAACCTCCTCCTTGGCACAAAGCTCTACAAGGCTTCCTTCCACACTTCCACCATGGTATTTGTCCTGGAGAAGTCTCCCCTACAAGTTATGTGCTTGTTAGCACTGTCCTTCCTAGCCGGACATTGCCAAGCTCACCTAGGAAGAGACTTTCCTCATGATCCTTTGACTCCTAAAGACTCCTAAACCTAATCTATATATAGGCATGGAGCTTAACCTCAACCCCCATAGGATATACACCAGGTATAGTGGAAGATAGAGGTCTAAGTCTCCATGATTAACAATTTTCTAGACTAATCAACAAAGGAAAGAAACTAAACTATCTTAGAATCAACTAAGAAATGATGAGAATGCTTAACTACTGTCCACACAAAGCTTTGAAGAACAATTACATCACATTCCCAATGTATCAAGATCCTGGTTATACCATTAACATGCTACCAAGAGCAAAATATAGAAAAATTTAGTTATTTCCTACTATCCTCGGTTACCATTCATGAAAAGCTACAATTTTCAAAACTTCCAAATATGCTCAAAGTCTTCCAACCCTTCAAATAGGTCAAGGCACTCCTTATAAAAGTTCAAAAAGTGGTTACCCTTCCCCTTGGTCAGACATAACCACCTCCTTAGGCCAACATTTCTTAAAGCAACATTTTGGGCTTTATTTCTAATTACTAGAACTTACCAACCTTGAGTGTCTAAACTCACAACTCTTCCACTTCTAATAGTTTTTGACCCAAGATAGGTCTAAACCTCACCCACAAATGCAATGGTCAACATGACCTTATCAAAATAAAACAAAAATTCACCAACCTTTCCTATTCCTAGTGTTCCTAGGTGTTCTTCTAGGTGTTTCTCCTAGGTGCTCCTGCACCACATTGGGCACATTTAGATGTTGGACAATTGGGCTCTTGCCTGGTACTTTTATTTCGCCTTTGTCAATAAGGCCCTTTTCAAGGATGATCCCCTTTTGTACCAATTCAAGAAATGAAGTGCAATAGTGTACCCATAAGTCACCTCTCAGTTCCGGGTTGATGTTTTTGAGGAATATTGTGACCTTTTCTTGTTCAGGTATTTCAACTGGACAACGACTAGCTAGAATTCTCCATCTCTAGAAGAAAGTGATGAACGTATTGTCGTCTTCTTGTGTCATGTGGCACAAGGTTTCTATGGTTACAAAGTTGTCTATGTTAAAGGAAAAATGTTCGACAAACTTCTCAGCCAATTCACCCTAGGATCGTATACCATATGGCAATCTAGAAAACCATTCCAATTCTATCCCTATGAGGGTTCATGGAAATAAGCGCATCAAGTACATGGGGTCATATGATATGTCCATGCATGTCATTGAGAATTGTCTAATGTGTTCTAAAGGATTCTTCCTCCCATTATACTTAGGCAAATTTGGTATAATGTATCCATGGGGGAAATGTGTCATATAAAGCACTTTGTTGAATGGACATGGACATAGGTCTTGTGCTGAGATAGTTTGTTTATTTGACATAGACATATCGTCCATCTTTTTTTGAAGAGTTTGCATTTGGTTTTGAAGGATATTTACTTGTGTCAAGGACATGGTGTTTGTGTTATTTGGATCAATGTAGGTTTTTTTGATACACCATGTTTTGTGACGGGTTGTGATTTGGTGAGGGAATATATCCTATTAGGATGTGCTGATCTGGTATAGGGATATTCCCTATCTGAATGGTCTGAGTTGGTATAGGTATGCTACTTGTCTGAATGTTTTGATTTGGTATTGGTATATTCCTACCAACTTTGGATCTCTTACCAATCGTGTTGGTGCCAAAGGGGTTGGAGGAAGTTGCACCCACAGTAAATTGTAAGCCTTGTGTCATGTTGAAAGGGATTGTGCTTACAATTGAAAATGTCTAAGTAGATACGCTAGTTGGTATCATTGTGGTAATTTAGGGAATAGACACACTTGATGTCGTAGTTTGTGTTGGTTGAGTAGACTGTGTCGTCAAAGTATGAATATCAAATCTTGGTGGTAGTGTAGCACCTTCTACTAGAAACTTTGCTAGATAGCATTTTGGATAATTTTCCAAACACTCATCCATGAAGGATGTAAACTCAAGATCTTCAACTGCTGCATCTATGTCTTCTATGTAAATCTGCCCATGTGTGTCTCTAGTGACATGTTTTTCAAGTAAAGGCTTGTGTGGGTGTTTGCTTCCTAACGGTTGGTTTTTGAATGGATTGATAAATTCATTGGGGTCTTTCATTGCTTTGTGTTTCTTTTTGGACCTTGTTTCGACCATGAAATTTTTTCTCAAAATGGGTAATGCAGACTATGTCTAAAAACTGATATGACCTATGTCTATGTTTTTGGGAGTTTTTGACACTAAATGACGTTGCTAAAATGGTTTCTAAAAAGATGTACACTAAGATGACATATGATATGATGGAAAATATGCAAAATCTCGAGTAGATTATGATGATAAATGAGTCTAAGATGAGTATAACCTACCAACTAATGGAGTAAATGCATGGAAATATTTGTTTTTGACCAAGGAACCTGATTGGATGACAAGGACAATTGATAAGGTGAATTTTTCAAACTAGACTATTGAGCTGAAAAGATCCACTAAATGGGACAAAAGTGACAAGGTTCAATGATTGTGACAAATCGAAACATGAACGTTTCCAATGACGAGGAAATTTATCTCTATTTCTATGATATGAAATTTCCTAGGAAGTATCTATATGCATGTGACTTAGGATAACTATGAATATGACTAAGATGTATATAAAACCTACTAATGCAAGGTTTTTGAGAAAAAATTACTAGTTTCTAATCCAAGGTTGATCTTAAGAACCTAAAGCAAATATCAACAATGATATTTCAGACTCAGCTCGCATTTTTTGATGTTTTCTATTGACAAGAAAATGCAGTTCACTAAACAGTTGCGGTTCAGATTTTGACAGATGCATTTTTTTGACAGTTGCTTTTTTTCCTATGAAAAATGCAGTTTACGAATACACATGTGGCTCGAAAACTGATAGATGTGACTCAAAATGTGACAGTTGTGACTCATGATATGCAGACTATAAAAAGTGAATGTTTTGACAAATAGATGCGGATTTTCCCCTAATAGATGTGACTTTCTAATACACATGCAGCGATTAAACTAACAAATGTGACTTGGTTTTCTGACAGTTGAAATTTTTCCCAAAAGTTGTTGAATGAATTTGTTTTTTTGATCAGGTTTTTGATGAATACAGCATAGAACAAACACAACAATCAATGTATTTTCAGTTTTTGTGATGTAAGGACTATTAATACTCGAAAACATTTACAAGCTAGGCTTTTAGGACAATATTGTTGAATTCTTATTTGGATTTCTCCAGCTATGCATATTTATGGCGAATGACTAGTAGCTTGACCCCACTGGCTCCTCTCCATGAAACTCACTTATACGGGGCAGCCAAGCTACTGTATCCATGAAACTCCCATGGCAAACATTTCATTTCCACACATAAACTGTAAGAATATTAGACTGCTTCACAGGGCCGACCCTACTGAGGCAACAAGTAGGTAGGATTTTGGTAACTCTACAACAAGGTTTTTAATAAGGGAATTCTATTTGTGGGACACTATCCAACGTCGGCGAGAGTCCATTTTTTTCCATCTTGTTGGAATAATGTGCGTGATTCGTGGGCTTTCCCCAAGAATCCTCTTTTATATACCAGTTGGAAGTCGCTTGGCTTTAGCGTGCTATCGGTCTAAGTTGTCTTGGGGTGAGTAATTTTTTCCACCAAGACAGGCCCAAGTTCTAGAGACAGCAACCATTTCTCTTACACCCAAGATCGCATGACTACACAAGGGGAGATGATACTTCGGTGTACTGAATCGTAAGGGTTACAAATGCATACAAATCACCAGACAAAGAAGACAATGGTTATTTTTAATCCAAATGACAATTTTTTATCTACCAAACAATAAGTTCTTTTTAAACCCACACGATGATTATCTACCTACCAAATAAAAGCTTTCTTAAATAAATAAATTAACACAAAGGCATTAGATCCTGCATGCAAATTTATTAGTAGTTCATTGTTCTTCAAATTTCATCCTACAAAAAATTGTCTTTGTTTTTAATTGTCTTCAAAGCTTCATCCTACAAACACTATGTTATTCCTCCTAAACACAACTGAAAAACACATTAGTGAAAATCCAAACAACCCAAAAAGTGAAAACTGAAAATATGGATGTACGGAAATGACTAAAAAAATGAAAAAGTGTTACCAGGAAGATGCGGCTTTTGGAGCCATAGATGCAGTTCGTGACTTCATGGATGTGGTTTGTGATGGAGGATGTGTCACTATTTTTCATAGATGCGGCTCGCGGATATAGATGCATCATTTTACGGAATAGATGCGGTGTACCATACAAAAAACCTACAAAAAAGAATGAAAAATGGAAAAATGGAAAGACGAAAATATGTACGAAATTGAAGCATGTTTACGTCAGGTTCACCAGATGTAACTATAGATTAAAATAGTAGATGTATCTTTTGAATGATGATGAGTAATCTGCAACTAGAATAAACAATGTTAATCTAAACAATAATCTAAAATCTAACAACAAAGAACGAGGAAATAAACTAAACAAACTTAAACAATTTAATGGAAAGCTCTCACCAATATGCATTCACCCCTTCGAATTATCTTGATTGTTCTTCTCCATTTTTCTTTTTTAGTATTCTTGACCTTAGATTTATTTGTTTGAATGCAAGTATAGCTTTTTCGATTGTCTAAGCAAAATATCAAAGATTTTTCTCTTCTCAAAAGTGTATGATTTTGGGACGAGGAATAATGATAATGACAGGCCATTTTATAGAATTTGTGTTTTTGAATGATTGACTCAAATTGAAAGAGAGATTGATGGATGAGATTGATGAATGCCATGCAATATGAGTTATGTCTTAGATAGAACATGAGTTAGAACACGAGTTAGAACATGAGTTCAAGAAATATTGAAGAGAGAGACTATTAGAACCCAAAAATTCCATAAAAAATCTTAGGCTTTCCTCTATTTTAATCCATTATTTTCATATCTTTCCATAAAAAACCATTCACTACCTTTTAAAATATGCTTATGACTTTTACCGTTGGCTTTATATTCATTTATATATTAATTACTGCTTTACTGTGGCCTCCCACAAAGTGGCCTATGGTATGGCGGTAGTAGTTAGTAGGTGGCATAAAGCTTTTACCGCGCCACCGCCTGCGGTTAAACCACAGACTGTGGTGGCTATGGTAGTGGTCAACAAATAGTGAGGCAGTGAAGTAGTAGACGGGTAGCGGTTACCGTGATACCATAGCCTCTAAAACACAGATCATGGTGATTGTGGTGGACGGGCAATGAATAGCGAGGCAGCGAAGTAGTGGACAAGTAGCGGTTACCGCAATACCGTAGCCGCTAAAAAATAGACCACGGTGATTGCGGTGGATAGGTGATGAATAGCGAGGCAGCGAAGTAGTGGATGGGTAGCGGTTATCATGATACCATAGCTGCTAAAACACAAACCGCAGTGATTGCGGTGGACGGGCGATGAACAACGAGGTAGCAAAGTAGCGGATGGGAAGCGATTACCGCAATACCATAGCCGCTAAACCATAGACCGTAGTGATTGTAGTGGATGGGCAACAAATAATGAGGCAGAAAAGTAGCGGACATGTAGCGGTTACCGCGATATCATAGCCACTAAAACACAAACCGTCATGATAGCAGTAAGTGACTAGAAAAGAAATGAGCATAAACCACGATGATTGCGGTGGATAGGAATAGACAGCGAGGGAGAAGTAAAGGCCAGTCACCACGCAACCATGGGTGGAAAATTCAAACCCATGGTAGAGCGGTAAAGACAGTGAAAGGCACAAGAACCCTGAGGAAATGAAATATGAAGAGCAATAAATGTATAGAGTAAAATTCAAAGAGTGGGAAAATATGTAAAGCAAAATCAAAGATAGAGCAATAGTATAAAATATTTAATTTTCCAATAAGGAAATTAATTAAATATTTTATTTAATTGTGAAGATTGTAAATGACCATAACAAGAAAATTGAAGGGTCACGACCCTTGAGATGTAATGTATAAGTATTTGTAAAAATCTGAAGGAAAAGGAGGTAGAGAGAGATTTTCAGGAGAGGATAGAGTGCTGTAAGAAAAATATTTTTTAGAATGATGGCATTCAGGAGGACTATGATGCATGTATAAATTTTGAAGGGTCAAATGAAAGAAATTTGATATTGTGGCAAAATTTTGGTATCAATTATTTGTTAAAGTTAACTGAAATATTATCAAGTTTGTCTCCAAGATTGATATCTCTTTGTTATTTAAATTGACATATCAAGTATATTCTCAGTTTATTAGTACACATTTGTTGTATTTGTGTGGTGTGATTGGTTGGTTCCTTCAAGTAAAGATTAATTTCTTCAAGTCACTCACAGTAATCTGGAGTTATCATTTGGATCATTAAGAAGAGTCTGATAATTACATTCCTGCATGTTTATACAAGTTATAGAATAAATATCAATTGCCAAATAATTAGAATCCCAACTAGATAGAAGTCATTTATCTAAAAAAAATCATTTTGACTCCATTTTACCCAACAAGGCACTGGTCTCCCTTATTTTACATTACATTAGCATTATTCATTTTATTTGACATCTCTTAATTGAACATACTAATTCATACCTTGTTATTGCATCTACCATTCATACCAAATTAGGATCATACCTTTCCACTATTAAATTTCCATTTGTGGATAGTTAGATCAAGTAGGAAACATAATTCAAAATCTGTATCACTCATATAGGTGCACCCGCCTAGGTTTAACAGAGCCTTAAGAGTAGAATATTTAACCATATTGGTTGGCCTTGTTAGTTGGCCATCAATGTAGTGAGAGTTTGGAAACCTCTCATGGTATTTTGAAATCAGTGTTTTTGAGATCCAACAAATTGGTGACTCTGTTGGGGAAAAAACTAGAAAAATTGTCTAGTAGTAGACAACCTTTCCATATAAAGTCATTATAGAAAAACTATAAGTAAAATTTGAAAGAAATTGACTCTGCTGGGTAAGATAACCAGAAAATATTTTCTCACTTTTAGAAAAAGTGGGTGGCGACTCTGAATGAATAAAAACATTGAAACTAATACCATAAGATACAAGTCATAAAGGAATCAACATAGATTTCAGACCATCACAGTCTCTCACAACATGCAAGGAAGGAGATATTTTTACAAGGAGGGGGATAGTCCTGATAATAAAGGAAAGTCAAATCAAAAAAATAATTAGAGCAAGAAAGTGTTTGATGAACTCGACACAACAACAACAAAAAAAAGCATCAGTGTTGCTACTCGAAACACACAATTCATATGATACACTTGCAAACCAAGAGAGCCCATTTAAAGAACTCCATACTCTTGAAGGGAGGAGAAATCCCTCCCATCCAGAGGACATTGAGAATGCTACTAAGCACATGGCTGAATTTGAAGCTATAAAGAGGAGAGATTTTGAACGTGAACAAGGACTTGAGTATCATGAAATGTTTGAGGAAAATCATGAACTCATGGCACAAGATGAGGAAGATCCACAGTGGGAGCATATGAAACAAAATGCATAAAGGTTAAGGGTGGAGTATGAGCAACAACTTCAAGCTATGGAAGAATTAAGAAGGATGAAGTTACACAAAGCTCAGATCAAAACACCAATGGCTAATTCACCCAAAAATATACCCCTCCTCATAATAACAATAATAGGAAGCCATCAAATTCCCCACAAGCCCACCGAAATCTGACAAGGAATCATAATAAAAACACAAATACTCCACCACAACACTGAAATATTCAGCCACCTCCTTATCAACAGTATATACCCCCACAAGGCCATCAATACGTGGGAAATAATAACCTACTCTACCAGCACCAACAATACCAAAATCCTCCCCCACAATGCACAACTATGATTAGGCAATTTGATTTAGCCAAGTTTTAGATATATCCTTACCCGCTAGACAACAATTGGAGAAACTTAGTCCCTGAATTCATGGGAAGTAATGCAATTACGATTGAGGAAGATCTGAGAAAATTTTAAAGTAGTCATTCAGGACTTGGACATGTAGTATGAGGATGTACAAATGAGACTATTGATGATGTCACTGATCGAGGATGCTAGAGATTGGTTTAATAGTCTCCCAACAACATCCATCTATTCCATCCAAGTATTTCACAATCAGTTTCTTCAACAATATGGAAATAAGTGTGCATCCGATTTTGCATTGCATGAGTTAGTGACAATTCAAAAACATCAGAATGAGTCAACCTTTGATTTTAACCAAAGGTTTGTTAAATTACACAATAAAATACCTTAGGCATCCAATTTGGCTGACCTTGCTGCCTTGAGTATCTATTTGAAGGTCTTTGACCCCAAGACATGATATGAATTAATAAATAGAGGTCCTAGGAATCTAGCTGAGGCCCAAAAGATAGCCTTGACTATAGAAAACAACAAAAACTCTACAGGGATGTTTTCTAAAAGGAAAAACCCTAGAGTTCCCCAATTTGTTCCCCCAAATAGGAAAGAGAACACATATAGGAATGAAAGACTGAGGCTGCATGAAATGCCTTATAATACCAATTGGAAGGATGGGAAGCCGGTAGGTGATAGGCTAAGGAATAAGGAAACACCAGATCCACTAAAAAGAAAGGGATCATTTATGGTAGATAAGAGTCCATGGTGTTTAGTCTGTTGTGCACCACATTCCCTAGAACATTGTGTAACCACTCATTCAATACCGGAGGAAGATACACATGAAGATGATGGTAGTGAAGATCAGAATGTCTACCTAACTTCCCACACTCTTAACATTTTGGAGTTAGAGTATTCATCTTCAGAGGAGGAGGGATATGAATACAATGTTGATCACCAAAAATACAACGTTCACATGGTAGAGCAACATGTTTTTTCTAACCATGAAGCAAGTGATAATGGGAAAAGTTCCCTTGTTGCATTAATTCAGACTAATAGATGCAATATAAGAAGACCAAGTGAAGAGGAGATTAAAATATTGACAATTGCAGTAGTGGAAGAGGCCAGAAGCAATTATCGTTTGAGAAACAAAATAGTGAATAAAGATGAGGGTGTCCCAAGGCAAATATTTATAAAAAATAAAAAGGAACCGGGTGAGACATCAAAAGGGGTTGATGATAAACAACCAAATAAAAGAGAGCAAAAATAACTCCCTAAGGAGGAAAATAAGAAACATCCTATTGAAAAGAAAAAGCCAGATCAAATATCAGAACTAGAAAAGGAAGAAAACAAAGGAGAATGCACTAAACCTAAAAGGACAGTCAAAGCTGAAGGTACATCCTTTGATTTTATACAAGCTTTATCTCAATTGAAAATGTATGTGCCCTTAATTGAAATGATGAAAATTAAAGATTATAGTGAAAGTACCATACAATTAATTTCTAATGGAAATCAAAATACAAGCCATGGGAACAAAGAGGTCTCAAAGATAAACAATAAAAGGAAAGAAGTAAAAATCCCAGAAGCCTTCCTAATGAACACATCACAAATTGACCCATTTTTTACCACTTTACTCATAAGCAGAAAACTAGTAAGAAATTGCATGATAGACTCAGGTGATTCTATGAATATCATGCCAGTAGGGGTAATGAAGCAGCTTGGTTTATGGATAGATGTGGAGGGAGGTAAATACTACGCCATGGATAGTAGGCTTGTCCTAGTTGTGGGAATCATGAAAAATGTAGATGTCGGGTTGGAAACTTACCCACAAGCCTCTTACACTATTGATATAACTGTAATTGACACACCACTCGAGTTTGGGATGCTTCTATCAAGACAGTGGACTGTTGTAGTAGGGGGCAATGTACAGTTTGACTTGTCATATACCACCATACCAGTAAATGGGGAAGAGGTTAAATTGTATAGAGAACCTAGAGTGAATCAAATTGTTGAATATGCTCCTCAAGAACCACTAAATTTTTTTTGTGATGTTGATTTGGGAAGTTTTAGAGTGGAACTATCTCAACCTGAGTTGGTAAACAAAGATCCAATTGATCAAAATATCTCTGAAAATCAACAAGGAATATGGAAAATGTATTTCGATGGAGCTTACAGCCATGAGGGTAATGGAGCTAGTATAGTTTTTATATCTCCTGATGGTTCAAATTATAGATATTCATTTTTGTTAGCATTTGAATGTACAAACAATGTAGTGGAATATGAAGCTTTGTTGATTGGTCTAAATTTAGCTATTAAACACAAGATCAAAATCTTAACAGTTTTAGGAGATTCAAAACTAGTTGTATCTCAGATTAGATCAAGATATGTAGCAAAAAATAAAAGACTGAAACAATACAGAAATGCAATATGGGATACAATTGAATTATTTGATGCTTTTTTCCATTGATTGGGTAGACAAATCAAAGAACATAATGGCAGATTTTTTGGCAATAGTAGCATTAAAACAAGATGATATCACATTAGTAGGCGTTTCCCAAGTGGAATTCAAAATGAGACCTGCAGTACCTGACAACATATATAATTGGTAGGTTTTCAATGATGACACTGACCTTTTGAAATTCCTTCAGTGTATAGACCAGTACGAGGCTTAAGAAATTGATTTCAACGCCTTTGTAGAAGAAATAAATGGAGAAGAGACAGTGTTGGGAAAGAAGGTCCTGTAGCTCAAAACTAATAAACTTCCCAAGGGGTTGGTAGCTTTGGAAAGAGTATACGATGGAAGTGATTGATCCCTTATGAAAAAAACCCCAGTCAGAGGGGAAGATATTGAAGAAATAAACTTGGGGACCGAACTATCACCAAGGAAGGTATACATTGGAAGAAAGATAAGCCCCACTGTTCGAAGAATGCTGATTTCATTGTTAAGGAAATATAAACATGTGTTCGCATGGTCTTATGAAGACCTCAAGGCATATAGGGAGGATTTATTTCAGCATGAAATTCCATTAAAAGAAGATGCAAAACCTTTTAGATAGAAACAAAGGCCCATTAACCCCACTCTAGAACCAAAAATGCAGGAAGAATTGACCAAGCTCAGAGATGGAGGTATTATCAAACCTCTGAGGCACTCAACATGGGTATCAAACCTTGTTCCTATTAGAAAGAAAAATGGAGATATAAGACTATGTGTATATTTCAGAAATTTAAATGTAGCATCTCTTAAAGATAACTACCCGCTACCTAACATGGAATCCATTTTGCATAAGGTAATTGGATGTGAATTGTTGTCTATGATGGATGGTTTTTCTGGTTATAACCAGGTTAAGGTCAAGGAGTGTGAGCAGAATAAAATAAATTTCACAACCCCATGGGGAACATATGTATTTGTGAGAATGTCTTTTGGTCTCACCAATGCAGGAGCAACATTTCAAAGGGCTGAAGATCATATAGGGCACCTTGAAAAACTATTTATTAAAGCTTTAGAATATGGCATCAGTTTGAACCCTAAGAAATATCTTTTTTCTATTATAGAGGGGAAGCTCTTATGACACATTATATCAAAAGAGGGATTTATGATAGATCCTAAGAGAGTTGAGGCTATAGATAAAGTTCCTATCCCTAAAAATATGAAAATCATCTAGTCATTCTTTGGATAGATTAATTTTGTTAGGAGGTTTGTATCTAACTTTGTTGAGATTGTCAAACCCATATCAAAAATGCTAAAGAAAGGAAAAAAAATTGAATGGACCTTAGAAGCATTAGATGCCTTTGTATTCATTAAAAGAGCCATTAAAGAAGCCCTTTTTCTCAAGTCTCCTGATTTCATGAAACCTTTTCAGATATTTTTATTTACTTCCCTACATACAATAATTGTTGTCATGTTATAGAAAAATGAGGATGGTCATGAGCAACTGATATATTTATTTAGTAAATCTTTACAAGGATCAGAATTGAAGTTTGACATAATGGAAAAACAAGCCTTTGCACTGGTAAAATCCACAAAATCTTTTAGGCTATATCTTGTTGGAGCCAAAGTAATCACATATGTCCCTCACATAGCAGTCAAAGACATTTTGACACAATCGGAAGTGACATGGAAAAGGTGCAAGTGGATTAACAAAATTCAGGAATTTGATATGGAAATACAGATTACTAAATTGGTAAGAGGCCAAGGATTGGCCAAATTGATGGCAGAGACAAACATTGAGGCAAACTAAATCTGCAATGTACAAGGAGAAGGAAATGAAATTGCAAGTATTGAACATACAGCCTGGTACATAGACATCATGTTTTACCTTAGAAACACAAAATGCCTAGAAGGACTCAGTGATAACCAGAAAAGAACTTTAAAACTTAAGGCTTCAAAATATGTATTTATAGAAGGACATCTATTTTGGAAAAACAGGGATGGAATGTTGTTGTTATGTTTGGATGAATCACAGGCTGATCATGTTCTGAAAGAAATGCACAAATGATTATGTGGGGGACATTATTCAACAAAGACAACTGCACATAAAATCCTCAGGGCAGGTTATTACTGGCCAAAAGTCTTCAATGATTCATTTTCATATGTCAGGAAGTGTGAGGCATGCCCAAAATTCTCAGGGAAAATGAAGTATGAGGGAGATTTATTACTCAGACCTATACATATTGAAGCCCCTTTTCACCAATGGGGGATTGATTTCATTGGAGAAATACAAGAGAATTCAAGTGGAGGACATAGGTGGATAATAGTAGCCACTGATTATTTTACCAAATGGGTAGGCAATCCCAACCAAGCAGGCAATGAATAAAGTTATGATCAAATTTTTGATGGATATCATTATTACTAGGTGTGATACACCATTGAGAGTGATTACAGATAATGGCATGTGTTTCAGGCCCGATGAGCTCAAAGAGTTTTGCTAGACATATGGTATCATTGTTTCTTACTCCGCCCCATATCATCCACAAGATAATGGTCAGGCAGAATCTAGCAACAAAATTCTTTTAAAAATTATAAAAAAGGATGCTAGGTAACAACAAAAAAACTTGGGATTCAAAAATAAGATTGGTTGTATGGGCAGATAGAATTACCATCAAAAGGGCAATTGGGAAATCCCCATATGAATTAGTCTATGGAATGCAAGCTAGGATGCCTCTACAAAATTTATTTCCAGTATACAAATTTATCCTTCAAGAGGATATAGATTTTCATGAACCAATGGAGGAGAGAATGGAGCAACTTGCAAAACTTGATGAAATAAGAAGAATAGCTCAAAACCAGAACATGAAATTGGAGGAACAAATAATATATTTGTTTGACAAAAAAGTAAGAAGTAGAAAATTTGAAAAGGATGATCTGGTGTTGATATGGAACGCCAAATGCTAAGAGAAGGGAAAACATGGAAAATTTGAGGCACTGTGGTTAGGACCTTTTGTTATTATTGGCAAGCAAGGAGAGGATTCATATTATTTACAAAATATGAGTGGTAAAAAGCAAGAGTTTCCTATACATGGGCAATTTCTGAAGAACTTTTTCTCTTAAAATTCACGGATGATCAAGGGTTGTCGGTGCATGGAAAACTCTTGGAGAAGACTTCTCATAAAATTTTCCATGTACAATAGTTTAGGATCATGTTCATCTCCACTTTCTTTTATCCTTCAGTGTTCGGTCTACTCACCCAGAGATCTGGATCATTGCAATGATCTCAAAATCATTCATCCCCAGATAGAGCCACTATTAGAACCCAAAAATTCCATAAAAAATCCTTGGCTTTTCTCCTTTTTAATCCATCATTTTCATATATTTCCATAAAAAATCATTCACTACATTTTAAAATATGCTTATGACTTTTACCGCTGCCTTTATATTCATTTCTATATTAATTACCGCTTTACCGCAACCTCCCATAAAGGGGCCTATGGTATGGCAGTAGCAGTTAGCAGGTGGCATAAAGTGTTTACCGCACCACCGCATGCAGTTAAACCATAGACCGCGGTGGCCATTGTAGTGGTCAACAGACAGCGATGTAGCGAGGCAGCAAAGTGGAGGATGGGTAGCGATTACCATAATACCGTAGCTGCTAAAACATAGACCGCAGTGATTGCGGTGGACGGGCGATGAACATAGAGGCAACGAAGTAGCGGACGGGTAGTGGTTACCATAATACCATAGCCGCTAAAACACAGACCGTGGTGATTGCGATGGATGGGAAATGAACAATGACGCAGTGAAGTAGCAGACAGGTAGCAGTTACTGTGATACCATAGCCGCTAAAACACAAACTGCAGTGATTGCGGTGGACAGGCAATGAACAATGAGGTAGTAAAGTAGTGGATGGGTAGCGGTTACCGCAATACCGTAGCCGCTAAAACATAGACTGTGGTGATAGCGGTAAGTGACTAGACAAGCAATGAGCATAAACTATGGTGGATAGGATTAGACGGCGAGGGAGCAGTAAAGGCCAATCACCATACAATCGTGGGTGGAAAATTCAAACCTGTGGTAGAGCGGTAAAGATAGTGAAAGGCATGGGAAGCCTCAGGAAATGAAATATGAAGAGCGATAAATGTATAGAGTAAAATTCAAAGAGTGGAAAAATATGTAAAGCAAAATCAAAGACAGAGCAATACTATAAAATATTTAATTTTCCAATTAGGCAATTAATTAAATATTTTGTTTAACTGTGAAGATTGTAAATGGCCATAACCAGAAAATTGAAGGGTCACAACCCTTGAGATGTAATGTATAAGTATTTGTAAAAATCTGAAGGAAAAGGAGGTAGAGAGGGATTTTTAGGAGAGGACAGAGTGCTGTAAGAAAAATATTTTTTAGAATGATGGCATTTAGGAAGACTATGATGCATGTATAAATTTTGAAGGGTCAAATGAAAGAAATTTGATATTGTGGCAAAATTCTGGTATCAATTATTTGTTAAAGTTAACTGAAATATTATCAAGTTTGTCTCCAAGGTTGATATCTCTTTGATATTTAAATTGACATATCAAGTATATTCTCAGTTTATCAGTACACATTTGATGTATTTATGTGGTGTGATTGGTTGGTTCTTTCAAGTAAAGATTAATTTCTTCAAGTCATTCACATTAATCTAGAGTTATCATTTGGATCATTAAAAAGAGTCTAATAATTACATTCCTGCATGTTTATGCAAGTTATAGACTAAATATCATACGGCAAATAATTAGAATCCCTACCAGATAGAGGTCATTTATCTAAAAAAAATCATTTTGACTCCATTTTACCCAATAAGGCACTGGTCTCCCTTATTTTACATTACATTAGCATTATTCATTTCATTTGACATCTCTTAATTGAACATACTAATTCATACCCTGATATTGCATCTACCATTCATACCAAATTAGGATCATACCTTTCCACTATTAAATTGCCATTTGTGGATAGTTAGATCAAGTAGGAAACATAGTTCAAAATCTGTATCACTCATATAGGTGCACCCACCTAGGTTTAATAGAGCCTTAAGAGTAGAATATTTAACCATATTGGTTGGCCATCAACATAGTGAGATTTTGGCAACCTCTCGTGGTCTTTTCAAACTAGCATTTTTGAGACCCAACAAAGTCTAAATTAGAACGTGAGTTAGAACATGAGTTCAAGATCTTAATCTCCAAAAATAGAAGAATTAGAATTTGTATGCAAAATCCAAAGTTAGAACTAGAAGACTAATGCATTTGAATGCAAACAGGAGTTAATTAATTAAATAAAGATATTTAATTAATAAAACAGATCATGCATATGAGTTGGAACTAGTTAATTGACTAGTTATGACAGAGAGTCTTCTCGCAGAGATAAACTAGTGTTGAATTTAGAGATAAATGGAGAACTAAAAATAGATCTTGAGTCTAAAGGTGAGTGAATGCATATATAACTGATTGACAAAAGAATGTGACATAAATAAATAAATATGAATTAAATGTTAATTTAATTCAACATTCAAAAGTGAGAGACTTTAATTAAATAAATAAAGTAATTTATTTAATTTGACTGTTTGAAAAGGATAATATAAATAATTAAATAATAAATATTTAATTATAGATAAAGGCGAGGTTAAATGAATAATTAAATAAAGATATTTAATTATAGTTGGAAAAGTATGATAAAGGGGTAATTAAAAATAAATTATTTAATTGATAGATAAATGGGGAAGAATTAATTAGTTCGCAACATAATTAAATAAATATGATTTATTTAATTAATCAAGTTGAATAAAGGTTAATAATGAATTAATGAATTAATTAAAAAGGGTATTTAATTAATAGAGGAACTATGTGTTATAAAGGTTAATCAAATAATAAACATTATTTAATCATGACCACAGACTATAGAAAATTATGTCGAATATGTACGCACGGGCCTAGACCAATTTTCAATGTCTACACTTTCCACATCTACTACTAGTGGCTCAACTTCATCTCATACCTCAGAAGTTCCCTTCTCCCTATGTGATAACCTTACTATTCTTCTTCTCTTAGGCACAAAAACACTAACTTCTTTTTCTTCATTTTTAACTTAATCCTTCTCAGCTTTCTTCTTCTTCGAAATGTGTTTCCTTTTCTTAGAAATGGGATTTATTTGCTTCTCTACCTCCCCTGCCTCCTGAGTATATTTTATATTTATCTTAAAAGAGGATCTCACCTTAGTCTTACCCTTAGGATCCTGCTCAAGTGATTCCTCAAAAGTGGATTGAGACTCTAAGTTTCCCATTAGGTCATAGGTGCATTGCACACCCTCACTCTCCAACTCCAAGATCTTGTGCTTGGGCCACATTTTTGTGTACCTAATCACTAGAGTCATGATTTGTTCCAATTATTTCTTCTCTTCCTCCATCCAATCTAGTTCTCCAATTGGTTTATCCTTCACAGCTTCATAGTTATGGCCCTCACTTAAATCTCCATCATCTTCAACATGATTTGGAATGAACTTTATGTTGTATAGCCAAACTAAGTTCACTAGTAGCATGGAGAAATTATTCTTTCTAATCTCAAATTTATCACTGATGTTGGTCCAATAATCCTCTATATAATCCTTGTGACTATATCCATTGTTGGCCTTCTTCTATGCTTCACTAGTTTTATCAAATGTAGATCTCTTGGAACGGAAGGAAAGACCTAGAATAATCATTTCTTCTTTACAAGCATGGTCCTAGTTAATAGAAGAACATGCCTAACCATTACCTATTCTCAAAGGAAAATCACCACCAAATCCAGTCTTACATTTCTCCTTCTTCACAGTTGCATCAAAATCACAGATTTTCCTTGTGACCTCCAGGAGTATAACATGATTTGTGGGATATCTAGGGAGTCTATATGGAGCCCTTTGACAACCATCTATTCTAATGTATGTAAAGGTAGGGAGCTAGATAAAACAATATCCAAAACTCTTGATTAAATCCTTAGCATTTTCTAAGATCTGAACATGTTATGCACCTTGCAACATGGTTATGTACATAGTGAATGCATCATTCACCCTTCTATAATTTGTGCCACCTAAGTGAAATTTTGGGTTTACTTCATAAATAATATCCTCTCAAAACACATCCCTTGTGCTTATCCCTTTGTGTGAATGGAACCTTGGAAGTGCATAAACCAAGTAGGAGGTCATGTTGATGGTGAAAATGATACAAACAATGTTAAAAAAAATATCTCTACTCGATTTCTCCTGAAACATAAAGACAACATATAGTAGCCTAACTACCAAGGTCTTGGTAGTTGGTTATCAGCTATCTAGTTTCACTCAAGTGGTCCATGCAACTATAATATTCAAGGGGAATTTTCTGGTAATAAGGAATGCAAGCAATGACTGATTCATTGAACTGTTCTTAACTTAAAGGGGGTTTTAAATAAAAGAAGGGCGTACATTAGTGAAACATGAATAAAAATTATCTAATATCTGAACATATATTTTCAACAATGAATGTTCTTCCAACAGATCAAGAAAAACATAACATGATGCAATTTATAGAACATTCCATACTATTGTATGCATCTAAGGTTCTTAATTTAAAATCATAATCACACATCATAAATATTTTAAAGATTCTAAAAAACAAACTCTCATTCGTTGCCAAAATCATAGATCAAAAGACTTTCAATAATTCAATCCACAGATAATTTAACTAAATAATCTTTAAATCTAGTTCCTTCTAAGGATTTTCATCACAAAATAAACACTTATGCTTCAGCACAATCACTGACATACAGATAGACTATAATTCATCAAAATTATCCAATAATCTCAATTCCAACACCATATTGCGTAAAAAAAACCTGTATTTATATTCAACTGTAAATAAAATAACAAAGTATCTCTGTAAAATCTATGAAAAATTATATCTCCTACTATCAGGTGGCCAATTCTATTCTTATTAGTCGACCTTTACAATATGGTATAATACCAGTATATATAGATGTGCACAATATGAAGTCCTCTCTATCTAAAGTCAAGATCCACCTTTTTAGGAACTTAAATATTCTTGGAAACTTACATCAATTTGATCTCTAGTTCCCACATTGATCATCTAGTAAAGTGGAGAGAAGAAGAGAGAAGAGAAAATAATTCCATGCGCCTCTAATATTTTTAGTCATGCATGTGAATGAGAAAAGAAAACCATGCATCCATAAGACTGTTAGTCATGCATGCCAAGTTTTCTTTGAAGTGTACTCATCATAACTAAAGAAGACTTGTTGAAGCATATCCAAATCTAGTCCATCAACCCAATTGTCTTTGAACTTGATCCTCTTCAATTCAGTAGCAACAAAGTATCTCATGACTTTTAACTTTGTCAACTCCCTTCTAGAACCCCTTACCTCTTCTTTAATATCCATCAACCGATCCAACAACAGATCCTCTCCATCATCTCCATTTTGCACGGCCTATTTAAGTCTATCATCCCATTTCTCTTTTAACTGACTTAAATGTAGACCTTCCTTCATTGGTATATCAACATTCATTATAATAGAAACAAAAAATTCTAGCTCATCAAGTTGTTTCTTATAGATCCTTTCTAGAATCTTGAACTTCATTCTTATGTTTGTACAAAAATTCATATCTAAATCAGCCTATGTTGGAGGTCTTTTCCAAGAATTTTGTGTTATCCTCTTCAAGTATTGACTACTCCATAAGAGTGGATTTTGGAAGTTTATTAATCTCTTCCAGCTTCTATATATACCCTCTATACTCCTCCTCTTGTTCTCCCAATGCTTTGGAATGTTGATTCATCTCTTCTATTAACTCCATTGTCATCTTGTGAATCTCAAAACTACTGCCCAACACCTCACCTATCTCCTGATTAAGCTTGTTGATCCATCTATCCATCATCTCAGCCTTACTCCTTATCTACACCAAATCATCCACCTCTCTCTAGCTAAGCAAAACTGGTGTCTCTATGGTGGTACTTTTCTATGACCTTGGAGTAGATACATTCTTCAAGAAATTGTGTAATTGATCCAGTTGAGCCTTAACCTCATCCTTTCTCTATTTATCCTTCATCATTCTTTATTTGGTGGATGATGCTACCACATATATTAAGTTCATTTGTTGATTCCTTGTGGGTCTTCCCAAATTAACCATGCCCAACTGGTAATTAGTTATCTGCATATCCCCTATATCCTTATCCATCATTGGTACTGCACATTCAACAACAATTTCTCCTCCTTTAGTGAGTCTAGTGGAATGCAAAATTTTAGCCTTCTTTTTGGGTCTTTATTTTTCAATCTCTTTCATCATATCATCCCAATTAAGAGGATGTTAGGGTATCACTGATCTCTTTTAAAGATCATTTTTTAACCAAGTGGGAGCACTTGGAATAGTTCCCATTACAGTTGAAGAAGAAGAAGTAGTTGTAGAGGGTTGTAGCATATTAACCTTAGGTTGTGAATCAACCTCTTTTACATTATTTTGTTCTTGCTCTACATTTTCTTGTGAAAGATTTTTAGCTTCTTCTTTATCGTTCTTCTCTTGCACCCTCTTCTCTTCTTGTTCCTTCTTCATTTTTTTCTCTTCTAATATTTTCTCAAGTACCCGGTTTCTCTCTTCTTCCAATGCTTTAAGTCTGTTTGAGTCTTCATTTTCCTTTTATAGCTGCTTGGCCAGCTCCTCAACATCTTTCTCTTTTTTTATACGTTCTGCTTCCTCCTTCTTCTTATAGGCTTCTTCAACAAGATTCAATTTGGCCACAAGGGCTTCTCGCTCTTTTTGTTGCTTTTCCTTTTCCTCCTCTAGATCATGAATTTTCTGTACCAACTCCATCTTATCATTCTCTTCTTTAATATTGAGCTCCTACTCCCTTTTCCTTTGTTGTTTTTGTACTTCATTAGTGCTTCGCTTGGCTTCCATTTGTTGTTGTTGAAGTAAGGCATCAACTTGTTCCTTAGCATCTATTGACTTTTTCTTCTCCATGAATTCTGCATGTTCTTGAATATCTGAAGCTTTCTTTTCTTCCTTAAATAGTGCCCATTTATCTTCCTCTTCTAGCACATGATCAATTTCCTCTTCTAGAGGCATACTTTCTTGTGCATCCTTCTCTGATAAGGTCTCATTAGAGTCTATTTCAACATCATAAATCTCTAGTTCTACTCCCTTTTCCTTCAATGTTTCAGCTATACCATGAAGATTCCCCTTAGGCATCTCTCCACCCTATTGCTTTGTAAGAGGGACTTGAGCAAATGACTCACCTATTGCAGGTGTTGAAACCATAGGTATTGTTGGGGCATCCTCCTCTTCTAATCCAAGTAAATCTTGAGTCAGGACCTCAAGCTCGATTTCTTCAATATCAAGAGGTAAAAACTCTAATGTTTCTTTAGGTGGCCCTTTCCTTTCTTTGGAGCTAGACCTCTAGGAACTTTAGCTCTGAGAACAACCCATTGGATACTCCTATCCAATAGCGTTCTTGCTATATGTTTGATATCAATGGTTTCCTCAGTATCCCAATCTATTGGATCCAAATTTTTTGTACCTATGCTTTGTGCCTCATAGGATGGATCTAACACTACCCAATCATCTAGTAGTGCATTGGGAACATAAGTTGTCACTCCAAATTCCACCATGAGTGAAATAGGTAACCTCTCATAATTCCTCCTCCTAAGGTCATATTCATCCTAAATATCACTCTAGAAGTCCTCTAGTAGGTTGAAATGTTTGTCAAAGACTAAAGCCAACAAAGCATTCATCTTCTTCTTTGGATTAAAGTGCTTTCAAGCAATATTCAAGCCCAACTTTAAGTGCATCAATTCACTGTAAATCACTTTAACTCCCACAATATGTGGGAAACTATACTCACCCAATTGCATGGGGAACTTGTGACAACCCGTTTTGTGTTTTACTGCCAGTTGGGAATTGACCCCCAGAGCTTGGTAGCCAACTCCATGAAAATCATCCTGTTGCTGCAACATCTTTGAAGTAAGTGGGGATGACCCTCAAATCCTACCAATCTAAAATAAGTAAACTTCGAGTATTGGATATACAAACATCCCCATTCTGTGATAAAGGCCATGGCCTCCTGGCTCAATTTCTACCCTTCATCTCCATTAAGTTGGTTAATGACTACATATAAGAATGCATCATTAACTCTTCTAAATTGTGTTTCAGAAACTTGTAGGGATAGCTGGTCATAATGATCTCATACTCTCTTTTGTCCATCAACTTCTCCCAATATTGCTACTTTGTTCAAACTTGGAAAGATGCCTCCTCTAGTTACTACATAGAAAACATAAGAAGTCATGAAAAACATCTTGGTTTCCCTTATTCTGGTTAACTGATCATGAATGGTATCCAAGACAATCATAGGCTAATAAAACTGTTGATTTCCATTAAATATTGTCTGAATGAAAGAAAACATTCATTCCTTGAAATGAAATGCATCCCTCTTCCCAAAGGCTCTAGATAACATCATTATTAGGTCTAATACCTATTTGTAAAATTCTACCCTCTTTGGTTGATCATGGAGCTTTGTCAGAGACTTCTTCTCTGTTCTCAACCACTTCTTGTTCAAGTGAGCCTTATTAGCCTCTTTGTGCTTGCTATATATCTCCAAAGAATTTTCCTCATTTAATTATGTCAAGTTCTTTAGATTAGGGACATTGAAAATCAGCTGAAACATTTGTGGAGTTAGGTCTATAATCACATTGTCCTATGAATCCATACATTGTTTGGTGGACGAGTTGTAAGCTCTTGCTACTGTCATGATCAATTATGGGCATTGGATGGATAGAGTAAATACAATGATATGAGCCAAGACAGACTCAACTATTCTTCCAGTTCTCCTTGTTACATAATGAATTTTTTTGAGTATAACTCCTCAAAATTTAATGGGACTAGATTGGTGTCAGTTATATCAGCCCAATCAAATTCTACTTTGTTGACAGTGACAACAAGACCCCCATGGTTATACCTCAAGGTATAAGGCAACTGTTCCGGCTTAATCTTCTTAGTCTTAGTTGATGCCTTTGAATTTTATGCAGGATGAATCCTCTAAGAAGATTCTCCTTATGTTCCTGAAATTATTTAACTTCCTTCAACAAAACCTTAAATTAGATCCTTGAACAAACATAGCAAAAAATTCTTTAAAATCTTACCCATCATATATATACCAGAGGTGGAACTAGATAGAAAACATTCTAAATAGTCTCTTTTAAAAACACTATCAGGAACAGAGTCAAAAAAATTATTGAGATTATAGTAATAACAAGGTGGGACCAGAGTCTGAGTTTAAATGGTAACTGGAATTGAAATCGGAACTAAAACTGATTCGGTTCCATGAATATTTTCTAATTTTATATTGAGTTCTAGTTCTGCATCCGGTTCCTCCTAGTTTACTATAATTTTTGAGAGCCTACTTCTTCTTGTAAGGGGAGTTAGAGACGAGATGGAAATGGAACTGATACTCTCTACAAAACATGGTTTAAATTCTAAAATGATTTTGATCCCGCCTCCGCCTAAAATAAACATGATGTCATAAGAGATTTTAACAGGCTGATAAATAACATCATGATTTTAAGGACTAGGTCATATAAAAACCTAAAGGGGCTAGAAAATAACCTATACAAGACCATCCTGATATAACCGAGAGGAAACCAAAATAATTAGGGCATCACACTTTAAAAAAATAACACATCAAAACCCTAAATCATAAACCCTCGATTTCAAATAATTAGGGCACGAATTTAACCCCATTCAAAATAAACAGATTCGATGCGCAAAAGGATTCCTAAGTAAAAAGAAACATAATTTACTAAACCCTACCAATGTAAAATAGTAACTAATCTATGCATTTAAAAACTAGGGCACTACAATGTCATCATGATTTCAAGAAACAAAATATGAGAAAAGAAAAATGAAAAACAAGAAAACCACACAAAAAGAGAAATAAAATGAATCAAATGAACTCACAATAGAATCGAGAATCATGAATTCACACGAAACCAACAACCGAACAAAAATGGAAAATATGAAATAAAATGAAAGAGAAGAAAAAAAAATCTACCTCAAGCACAAATAAATAGGTTATTCCTCTAAAGCAATCCATGCGTAATTATCTCCCTTTCAATCAACTCACACACACAAATGCTCCACTACAAATCTAGTTCACTCTTTGATATTTGAAACAATGACTATAGCTACCAGTTATTCCTTAATTAAGGTAAAAACTCATAGTTTCATACATGCAGAGATCCTATAATTAATTCCATAAATGTGGTAGAGTGGAGTCAAAACTGTAGAGGGAACAGGCACATTACTGTTGTGCAACTTTAATAAAGTCGATGAACATGACGAGAGTGGAATCAGAGTAGAAAATGTTTTAGAAACTTCGATAATTTTCAAACTCGTTTCCCGTGCCGGTTCTACTTCCACCAGAAAATAAGAAAGTGAAACAAACAACAAAAATAAAAAAATAAAAAATGAAACGAGAAAAACTTAACATAGAACCTAAGTCTAAACAAAAAACCAAAAAGCGGAGGCATAGGTACAACAAGAGTTGATTTTGAAACTTTGAATAAATCCAGACTTAAATTCCACTCTGGCTCCAACTCCAATAAAGACAAAATTAAAAGGCAACAAGAAAATACCATCGAGATGTGGATCAAAGTCGATCTTTGAAACAAGTTTCAAAACTTTATTTGGTTCTGACTCTGGTTCCAATAGAATAAACCAAAGAAAAAAAAGTGTTGGAAAAGAAAGACTCCAAACTTTGTTTGAAAAACAAACAAGGAAAAAAACATAAAGGGGGACCCATTTTGACCAAGGAAAAAGATGGGGTGGTTTTTCAAGGCATAATAAGTCATTGTGAAGGTCTTTGTCTACAAGACATTGCATGTTTATTCATGTATCATTGCACTTATAATGCCTGCCCAATGGTAGTCCATACCTTGCTCCATCCTCACAATGACATGGAACATCCAATTTTCAAACACTCCCACACTTTTCAATCCCACTACATTGTTGAGGAGTGTGATAACATCATAGTATTCCTTCCTGAATGTAGCTCTGACTAGCTGCTTGGGTAGCTTGGAAAAGTGGGACTTGGGTTTCTCCAGTCAGGAATTGATGACCTGTCGGGATTTGATGAAAGTTTCATCATAATACTTCTTTGCTACATCCATATCAAAACCCACTACATGAGACCTATCAGGCATGTCAAAGGTCTGGGTAATGGAAACGAGGTTGAGATTTTCCACAATTATTCCTTGAGGACCAACTATCCTTTGTGTGCCTCTATCATAATGTATAGTACATTCAAACACCAACTCATAACACTGAACTATAGGAGGGAATCTAGCCACATGTGCCAACCCTGATTCCAATATTCTTCTAGCCAATAGAGGGAGGTTCTGTTCTACCATGCTTGTCTTAAATTCCTCATAATCCCACATCCCAATATTTGTATCAGTGACCTCTGACCAAATGGAAGATATCTTTCTCTTTGGGATTCTGCTCCTTAAGTACATTTTAATCCTTTCAGCCTCGGAGATAGCAGAGCCTTCAGCACTTAGATCCATTACCTTGCCCTTGGTCATTTCAGCAACAACTTGACTTGATTCCACTTGCATCCAATAAAGAGACCAAATTAAAGATCCATCAAAACATGATATTCAAGCTAATCCATCATAAACTATATATTCATCCTTAAAAAAAATCCCATGAAGAGAAAAATCCCCAAAAGCTCATAAGAATTACTCATTTCAAAGTTTGGATTTTTAGTCTTCTCATAGAATTCAGGCTAGAAGGGAATCTCGAGAAATTTAGGACTAGATGAAATTTAGCCAAAAAAGCACAAAGAAACTTCCAACCACCATTTAATCAACCAAAATTAACTAATAAATATAATGACACATCCTATAATAACTCAAATCGACCATAAAATGCACAGTCATCAGCTAATAGATCATGCCATCTCCCAATTCTTCATTTTCAACAAGATTTCAGGAAAATCTGTGAAAATGGAAATAGTTTAAAAAATCCAAGAAAATGAAGCAACAAAGAAATGTTGGTAAAACCCCAAGGACATAAAATTTTGTGAATTCAATGAAATCTTCACATTTTAAGCATATTTTCGAGAAATCGATAAAGCGATGGAAAAAGCGGGGAAATCCTGAAGTAAAGGAAATCCGCGAAGTGGTCGAAAACTTGAAATCTTTGACTTCATCAAGATATCGCTCAGATTGATCAAATTATTGGGAATTTGGGAAATTTTCTTAGAATTCGGTTCATTCAAAGTGCAAGATGAAAAAATTATGCTATAAATTGGTCATAATGAAATCTAATCAATATGAGGAATGATTTTAGCAAGGGAAACCCTAGGACATCACCATGATAGCACAGTTTGGCTCCTAACTCATCATTTTCATTCCCACTATTCTTCAGACGAATTCTCCCATGACTCAACTAAGATAGGATGATTATCAAAACAAATAATGAGAAACACGCTCCACCTCACCCAAGATGTGGTTTCATCAAAGGTCGAGGATTTCTAGGTTAAACCAGAGCTTGACATAAGAACACACAAAATCCAATTAAGAATGGAGGAAAGCAATGGTTAACCTTATTCAATCACAATCATGTAGAAGGAAAGCAAGCACAAACTATGAGGGAGGGCATCGAGCCAACAAACAAAACCCTAGCATCACTACCAGACCATACCACATCGAAGTCCCGAATTAAAAAAATACCCACACAAACCCCAAAGAAAATTCACTTCATTCATTAAAAAAGGAAGGCAACATGTATATACCATGAGAGAAAAATAAATCGAAGCAGAATGCAAGTGATCACCAAAAAACTTGACTGTAAAACTCGATCACAATCTCAAACTCATAATCCAACTCCTCAAATCTCACAACAATGAAAATGACACAAACCTCCCCTCATAAAATACAAATGAGTCCAATGAAAGAAAACTACAAGACCGTACAAGAAACATAAATGTGTGGACAAGACATCGAGCACAAGAGTCCGAAGGCACGACGAAATCTAAGGAAAATCCAATCCAGACAAAATTGTGCAAAGTCTTGGAATTTCTGAAAAATTATATAAAACAACCTCCATCAATTTTTCAAGGTGCTCATGGAATTCCTCCCAAGGGGAATTTTCCCGAAAATAGAGAAAAAACCGAAATGAATTCTAGAACACAAGATTTTCAAAGTACTTCTTCAAAAGGGGCATTTTCATGAGTAAGATAATCATTTGGGAACATGCCAAGGTAACCAAATCCTCAAAATCATAGGGCCAAAACACTAAGAATGAAACCAAAAGAGCAAGAAAGAGGGTCCCTACTTTCAGTGGGGCGTGTGTGCGGAAAGTGCACAACAAATGGTGACTCTACTTGGAAAATGCTCCAGAGCATTTCAAGAAAAAATTGGAATGAAGAACCTAGAATCTCTGGTTTCAGCCCTTACATTAGGTCACCTATGAAATAAGTTTCATAAATCACAATCAAGGAAACCTTTTCCTGTACTAGGGTCAAAGTGTGTGTATATGAATTCATTTCCCATTCCTTAGCTATAGTAGGAACCAAATTTATTTTGACTGGGCTACATAAGAGTCCTAAATTCAAAAGAAACCTAGATATGGCCTCATTGCCAATCGGGCATCCATAGCCTCGATGAGGTTATCATTGTGAACCTCCCAAGCATAGATCTACTGCCAGCTAGGTGTCTATAGCCCTGGTAGAGATACTAGGATACCCTTGATAAGGTGAAGATTTTTTTTGATTTTCCATAATTTATTTATTCTCTATTTTTTCCTTTTTAACATTCTCTTAAACTTTCCTTTTCATCCTGTAAGCAATGAAACTTAGACTCAGGGATGAGGACCACAATGGCGCTGAAGAAGAATATAAGATTTTTCACTTGGCCAAATTACATAGGAACCGTATGCAACCTTAGAATCCTTACGATTTATGTAAAAATGTAAGACCCAAATACATTCCAAAATTCAACTGAAACAAGTGACTCTAATTCTAAGTATAGGGGACATTAGATAAAGGAATTCCACCACTTGACTCTGAAAAGATGACTAGAGTTTTTAAAAGAAATCCCCAGAACAATCCCATGCAAGAAACTCATTACACAGATGCAATAGACCCCAAGAAAGAAAGAAACCAAAACCAAAAACAAAGCAGAAAGAAAAATCAACCAAAGAAAACCTACACTAACCAAAGAAAAAAAAAACAAAAGAAAGGAAACCTACACTAACCAAACCAAGAAAGGAAAACCTACTCTAAATATGTGAAAGAAAGAGCTATAGACAACTCAGGTTTGGAAGTAATTCTTCAAATACTGCCCATTGATGGGCAATAGGATATCCTCTCTAGTGAGGGTTTTCAGGCAAAAAACATCATCTCCCTGAATCTTCAAAATCTGATAAGGGCCAAGCCATATTTTGTCAAATTTACCATGCTCTCCCCTATGGTCATGAGCCTTGTCCCAGTAGAGAAATAAGTCAGAGATTCTAAAGGCTTTCACCTTAGCTCTCTTGTCAAACCATATTTTCACTACGCCCTGATGTTTGGAATTTTTTTCTAGGGCTGCATCTCTCTTCTCTTCAAGGTGTAACAATTCAGCCAGATAGACCTCAAGCTTATCCTCTTCATTGTAATATTCATTAATGAACTATAGGGTAGGGATCTTTAGCTGGAAGGGGAATAAAGGTTCCAAACCATACACTAGGTGATAATGAGAGGTTCCTATGGATGTCTTCTATCTAGTACGGTCTGCCTAGAGAGAAAATCTAAGCTAGGTGTGCCAATCCTTAGGATTCTTCTCTAATAACTTATAGATGTTTTTCAAAAGATTCTTATTGGAGGATTCGGCTAGACCATTACCCTGAGGGTAATAATTGGATGCAAATTTTATGACAATTCCATGATCAAAAGCCTAATTAGAAAGTTTCAGTTATGCAAATGAAGGACCATTATCACAAACTAAAGACAATGGACAACCAAAATGATTAATAATACTTGACTCAAGGAAATTTATTACCACCTCAGAAGCACATTGTTTGAATGTAAGAGCTTCATTCCATCTAGTAAAGTAATCAGTTATGGTTAGAATATACTGGTGGCCTATAGAAGAAGGTGGGTTGATTGGACCTATGAAGTCCATTCTCCACTGTGCAAATGGTTTCACCTCTATGACTGACAAAAGTTGAAGGGCTGCATGTTTTCCTTACTTGCTATAGTCTGACATACATGAAAATTCCTCACATGTTTGTGCATATCCTTAAATAGAGTAGGCCAATAATAGCCTTCACTTAGAATCTAATTGGTAGTGGATGGTGCAGAACCATGGCTTATGCCATATATTTCATGGAATTCAATCATCACTCTGGTAGCTTCTTCCTTCCCCAAACATCTTAAGTAAATGCCCTCATGATTTTTCTTATATAGGACAACCCCTTTCATCATAAAACTACCACTCTTTAGACGTAGAGGTCACCTTTGAACTACACTAAGGCGATCAAGACATTGTTGGTTCAATAAATAATAAATGATTTCATCATACTAGTCTCTTAGAGATACCTCTTGGAGATGATAATGTTGAGTTGTGAGGTCAGGACCTATCTCAGCCATTGTCCTTGTTAGTCCCTTCCCTCTCACTAATTTCATGGGTTGAATCTCAATATCATATTCATACAACATGGCTACCCATTTAGCTCTTCATTCACCTAACTCATTTTACATTAGCAACAATTTCACCATAGGATCAGGCACTATGGAAAAGACCGTATTCCTCTGAATATAATGTTTGAACATTTTCACTCCTCTGAGCAAAGTATAGGCCTGCTAATCTACATTGTGATATCTCAACTCTGTGTCTTTTAAAGGGGTACTCAAGAGATTCTCAATAATTCTTCCTTGAGGACTAACTATCCTCTGTGTGCCTCTATCATAATGTCTAGCACATTCAATCACCAACTCATAACACTGACCTATAAGAGGGAATCCAACCATATGTGCCAACCCTAATTCTAATATTCTTCTAGCCAACAGAGGGAGGTTCTATGCTGCCATCCTTGTCTTAAATTCCTCATAATCCCACATCCCAACATTTGTATCACTGACCTCTGACCATATGGAAGCCAACTTTCTCTCTAGGATTCTTCTTCTTAAGTCCATTTTAATCCTTCTAGCATCGGAGATAGCAGAGCCTTCAACACTCAAATCCATTAAGTTGCCCTTGGTCATTTCAGCAATAACTTGACTTGATTCCACCTGCATCCAATAAAGAGACAAAAGGAAGGATCCATCACAACATGATATTCAAGCTAATCTGGATCATAAATGATAAATTCATCCTTTAAAAAGATCCCATAATGAGAAAAATCCCTAGAATCTCATAATAATTAGTCATTTCAAAGTTTGGGTTTATAGTCTTCTCGTGGAATTTAGGCCACCAGGGAATCTTGAGAAATTCTGGACTAGGTGGAATTCAGCCAAACAAGCACAAATAAACTTCCAACCACCATCTAATCAACCAAACTTAACTAAGAAATAGCATGACACATCCTATAATAACTCAAATCGACCATAAAATGCACAGTCATTAGCTAATAGATCACACCATCTCCCAATTCTTTATTTTCAACAAGATTTCGGGAAAATCCACCAAGGTCGAAAATCTAAAAAAATGATTATAGTTTATGAACTTTGAGAAAATGAAGGGACAAAGAAATGCCAGTAAAATCCAGAGGACATGGAATTTCATGAAGTCAGTGTAATTTTCACATTTTAAGCATATTTTGGGGAAATCGATAAAGCGATGAAAAAATTGCGGAAATCCTGAAGTAAAGGAAATCCGTGAAGTGTTCGAAAACCCATAATCTTTGACTTCGTCAGGATTTCACTTAGATTGATCAAATAATTGGGAAGTTGGGAATTTTTCTTAGAAATTGGTTCATTCAAAGTGCAAGATGAACAAATTATGCTTCAAATCGATCATAATGGTATCCAATCAATATGAGGAATGATTTTAACAAGGGAAACCCTAGGAAATTGCCATGATAGCACAATTTGGATCCTAACTCATCATTTTCATATCCACTATTCTTCACATGAATTCTCCCACAACTCAACTAAGATAGGACAATTATCAAATTAGATAATGAGCAACAAGCTCTACCTTGCACAAGACGTGGTTTCATCAAACGTCGAGGATTTCTAGATTAAACCAGAGCTTGACATAAGAACACACGAAATCCAATTAAGAATGGAGGAAATAAATGGTTAACCTTATTGAATCATTGTCATGTGGAAGGAAATGGGGCACAAACTATGAGGAAGGGCATCAAGACAACAAATGAAACCCTAACATCACCACAAGACCATACCACATCGAAGTCTCGACTCAAAACAAACACCCACACAAATGCAAAAGAAAATTTAGATCATTCATTAAAACGAGAAGGCAACATGTACATACCATGAGAGAAAAATAAATAGAAATAGAAACAGTCGATAAGAAACCCTAAAAATCAAATCAAAATGCAGGTGATCACCAAAAAACTTGACTATAATGCTCTATCACAATCTCAAACTTAGAATCCAACAACAAAAACTCAAAATCTACCTCCTCAAATATCACAACAAGGAAAATTACACAAACCTCCCCTCATAAAACCTAAATGAATCTGTTAGAACTGAAAATTTCCATTTAAAAACCTAATATTTTTTTTGCAATTTTCTATAAAAATCCATAAAAATCCTAAAGGTTTTATTCTCATTTGAACCTATCATTTTTCTATCTTTTTCATAAAATTCATTTACCACCTTTTAAAAGGCTAAAATATCATATACCACTACCTTAAACCCTTTAAAGTTCTCTCCCTATTGCTTTACCGCGGATAGCTTTCAAACAATCCGCAATTGTGCAGTAGAGGGTCAGCCTGGTGGTTATCAAGCAACTACCACTATACCGCATGCAGTAAAATCTATACCTATGGTAACACGATAAATAGGGAGGCAACCAACAATAGTGAAGGTAAGTGGCCAGGGAACAGTTATCGCCACACCGCACACGGTCAATCCATTAACCACAGTATCACGGTGGCGGTGAGAAATCCGTAGTGGTGTCAGTCAAAGAGGTTACCGCGGTAGCACACATGGTTAAACCACAGACCACAGTGACCGTGATAATTATAGTGATCGATGAAGGCAGGGAGTGGTTAACGGTTGGCACTGATGGTTAAGGGTGGCTACCTTGGTATTGCTGGTAGTCATGCCAGTGACCACGATAGCGCGGTAAAGGCTCATTGAGGCAATAAACATAGGGAATACAAAGGACACCACGATACTGCATGAATAAAATTCAAGCATGTGGTAGAGCAATAATAATAAAGATAATAAGGCCACGAGAAGATAAAAGTAAAGGAGCGGATAAAATGAATTTTAAAGGGTGGGTAAGGTATAATGTAAAATTAAAAGCTCGAGTATAGTTTAAAATATTTAGTTTTCCGATAGGAAACTAATTAAATATTTCATTTCAGCCATGGAATGTAAACAACCATAACCAAAAAATTGAAGGGTCACGACCCTTGAGATGTAATGTATAAATAATTTGGAAAAAACCAATTGTAAAAAACGGAGATAGAAAAGAAATAGGCAGTTACAGTAGGAGTTAGATTTTTCCCAAGAAGGGACTGGGAATGTAAATAATGAGAGTATCTTTCTTGAAGCAGAATCAATGGAGAAAATGTTTTAAACTGGTGAATTTATTTTTGGTGTTTAGTTGTTGTGATTAAATAATTTAATTTCTTTATTTTTGGTTGTCTCCAACTTGAGATCTTTCTATCATTTAAATCGGTATATCAAGTATATTTCTGATTTATCAAATTCCACTCTCATTTTGTGTGATTTAACTAGTTCATGTCCGCAAGTCAGAATTAAATTCCTTCAATTAAGTCACGGTGATTTTAAGTTTTCTTTTGGATAGTTGAAGTAGAACCTGATAGAGAAACATTCCAACACTATTTATGCAAGTCATAGACTTAGTAATGTTTTATGCCAGCCATAGAGTTTTCAGAGTCCCTAACAACTAGAGTTAAGACAATAAGAGGAAACACATATAATTTTTGACTCTATTACCCATGTGGATAGAAGGCACTGATCTGCCACAACCCAGAGATACAAATCCATACCAAACAATTTATTCAAAAAACCTTCATTTGTGTAGTAGGAGTAGGAGTAGGTGTAGTAATTTTATCTTTCCAATTCCCATTGCCATTGTGGATAGATTGATCAACTAAGAAACACATCTTAAATCTGCAACATACACATAGGTGCACCAACCTGGGTTTTGCAGAGCCTGAAGAGTAGAAGCTACAATTGCATCAATTGGCCTTGTTAGTTGGCCAAAAGCATTGTGAGAGCTTGGCAACCTCTCATGGTTCAAACCTACATTTTTGAGACCGCACCGTGCACGGTCAATCCATTAACCACGGTATCACATTGGCAGTGAGAAATCCATAGTGGTTTTAGTCAAAGTGGTTACCGTGGTACCACACATGGTTAAACCATAGACCGCGGTGACTGTGATAATGGTAGTGATCGATGAAGGCAATCAATGGAAGACAACAGGGAGCAGTTAACGGTTGGCACTAATGGTTAAGGGTGGCTACTGCGGTACCACTGGTAGTCATGCCAGTGACCACGATAGCGTAGTAAAGGCTCATTGAGGCAATAAACGTAGGAAATACAAAGGACACATCGATACCACATGAAGAAAATCCAAGCATGTGGTAGAGCTATAATAATAAAGATAATAAGGCAACGAAAAGATAAAAGTAAAGGAGCAGATAAAATGAATTTTAAGGGGCGAGAAAGGTATAATGTAAAATTAAAAGCCCGAGTATAGTTTAAAATATTTAGTTTTCGGATAGGAAACTAATTAAATATTTTGTTTCAGTGATGGAACGTAAATGGCCATAACTAGAAAATTGAAGGTCACAACCCTTGAGATGTAATGTATAAATAATTTGAAAAAAATCAATTGTAAAAAGTAGAGATAGAAAAGAAGTAGGCAGTTACAGTAGGAGTTATATTTTTCCTGAGAAGGGACTGGGAATGTAACTAATGATAGTATCTTTCTTGAAGAAGAATCAATGGAGAAAATTTTTTAAACTGGTGAATTTATTTTTGGTGTTCAATTGTTGTGATAAAATAATATAATTTCTTTATTTTTGGTTGTCTCCAACTTGAGATCTTTCTGTCATTTAAATTGATATATCAAGTATATTTCTGATTTATCAAAGTGCACTGTCATTTTGTGTGATTTAACTAGTTGGTGTCTACAAGTGAGAATTAAATTCCTTCAATTAAGTCACGGTGATTTCAAGTTTTCTTTTGGATAGTTGAAGTAGAACCTGATAGAGAAACATTCCAACACTATTTATGCAAGTCATAGACTTAGTAATGTTTTATGCCATCCATAGAGTTTTCAGAGTCCCTAACAACTAAGTTAAGACAATAAGAGGAAACACATATAATATTTTACTCCATTGCCCATGTGGAAAGAAGGCATTGATCTACCACAACCCAGAGATACAAATCCATACCAAACAATTTATTCAAAAAACCTTCATTTGTGTAGTAGGAGTAGGATTAGGTGTAGTAATTTTATCTATCCAATTCCCATTGCCATTGTGGATAGATTGATCAACTAAGAAACACATCTTAAATCTGCAACATACACATAGGTGCACCCACCTAGGTTTTGTAGACCCTAAAGAGTAGAAGGTACAATTGCATCAATTGGCCTTGTTAGTTTCCCAAAAGCATTGTGAGAGCTTGACAACCTCTCATGGTTCAAACCTGCATTTTTGAGACCCAAGAAATTGGCGACTCCACTAGGGAATTACTCAGGAAGATTTTCAACCTTTCCATTTATAGAGTCAACAAAAATCTCACATTTTTTTTGGAGATTCTGTTGGGGGAAAATGAAAGAAATATCATAATCTATTTCATTTTCCTACTTTTGGAAAAGTAGGTGGCGACTTTATTTTGATTTGATATATAATGCATAAATATTGTGGAGCAGTAAAATTTTGTCAAGATGGCAGAAGAACAAAGAAGACACATGACAATGAAAGAATTAGAAGAAATGAAACAACAAGTGTTATACTGGAAGCAAAAAAAAAAACAATTGAGACAACAAATGTTGTAATTGGGACTTGAATTCGATAATGAAGGTAATATGTGATATTCATAGGAAAACACTTATAGACCACAACCATTACCTCATATTAATCATCTTCCATTTCCTGAAAAAAGATCAATGATCTACCAAAACCCATATGGCCCTCCAAATTTTGTCTCAATTATTGATAAACCATTTAAATTTAGTAATATCCAGGGTTACCCAAATCCTTACCCCTGCGATGAGACAAAACTATTTATTCAGATCCTTAAATTTCATGGAGAATGGAATGAATCGGCTTATGATCATATGGAACAATTCTAGAATGTCATTGTCACCTTTCAAGTTTATCCAAAGGATGTCATTATGAAATGTTTTTCAAGATCTATGAGGGATAGTGCAAGGGAATGGTTTAAAAATTTTCTTGTGCAAAGTATATCTTCATGGGAGGATCTGAAAGAAATGTTCTTGAGCCAATATGGGGAAAAAGATGATGATGATGTACATACTCAAAACCAAGACTTCATTACAAAATCAGAATGTGGAATCTCCCCCTTAGATATATTTTTTTACATAAGGAAATATGAAGGAGAGGCTGAAAAATCTAACAGGATGGTAGAAATATGTATGCAATTACCTCCTCATCATAGGCCTACAAGACCCACATTTGTTACACAATTTGCAAGAGCATGGGAGCCTAAATTAGTTTATTGGTCAGAGTCATCAAAACATAATGCCTTTGATGTAGTAAATAAATTTCTTGATTCCATGCTTGGGAAAAAACACATGGATATTGGAAATAATAAATCTAGTAGTGATATCATGGATGCTCAAGCAATGCTGTTAGAAACCAAGACCAGACATGCAAACCTAGACACCTTCCATAGAAGAGAAAAATAATGAAAAAGCAGATCTTTGCATGAAATGTGCAAATTGATATTATTTAGGAATTCAAATATTACAATGAGAGAATTGCTTTATAAAATCAATGTATGCAACCCTAATGTTGACCTAAAAAAGCTCAACTAAAATAAAGATTACTTATTAATTAAGTAAAGTAATTATTACCTAAGAAAAACCTAAGTAAATTTATGCAAGTGTAAGTAACTATTAATTACACTAACACCCCCCCATAAGTGCAACTTAGGGAGACTAGATTAGCGTGCACCTAAAACTAAGATGAATGTAAGAAATCATGAATGGGTCCCAACAACAAGGCCTGATCAGGTACCCATGTACACATGCAATAATGAGGTAGAGAAGGAAAACCCAGTGGAACAACTTAGAAACCAAGATCACGTACATGCAATCACCTATCACATGTAAAAGACATTCAAAACCAAAGAAGATGTTCTATAAACCTCAAAGTAAAAATGCATTATTGAGAATTAGTTAGTACAAAGAGATCAATCCTTATGAAGGAGATCAAGAAACCCTAAAAGGGAAACCCTAAATGAAACCCTAGTGTGCACACTTAATAATTAATCAATTATTAATGTGCCTAAGTTTAGCTTAAGCAACTAAAGGAATAGGTGACTTAATTAATTAACCAGTATGATATAATTAATTAAGTATAATAACTTATTACTCTAACACCCCCCCTTAAGATGAACTTAGGAAGAAGCTAAAACACTAGAAGAAGATGCATGCAAGCAAGAATGGGTCCCGACAACTAGGCCTGATCAGGTACCCATTTACAAATTCAAGAAAGAGGTAAAGAAGGAAAACCTAGTGGGAAAAACCCCCTACAATGAGTTGACATGGTGTAAAGAAGCACTGGAATAACATTGTAGAGTAACACTAGAACCACAATCTGGAAAGTAAGGAAATATACTTTTGTCTACAAGAAACCATATTGGAATCATAATGGTGCAACAATAGACTTGATGCCATAGAACACTCGAAAAATCCGAATGGGAACAACCCTGGAATCTATGAAACAATAGTCAATTATTGAAAGATTTATTACTGAAAACTAAGTGCAAAGTTGCAAGTTGCACCCTCCCAACTGCCAAAACATCCAAGTAATCTCCAAACAACCCATCGGGCCAAATCTGGACTAAGTGATCAACCTGGGATAGATACAGAAAAAGTGCATGGACATCAACATAGAGCTCCTCAATACCTTTCCAACACCGCAAAGATAGCAAAAATCGGAGATCATGGCAAAAATTTATGAGCTCGAAAGCATAAAATAAACATCTGACTTCAAACATAAATAAATGCAATAAAATAGAAACATACTGTAAAATAAACTACACCACAGAAAATTGCTCGGAACTCGCTTTTCGATGATATCTCGTTTTCCTAATTTCGATACCGCATGCCCAAGTTATTCGAAAAACAAAAAAAATGCTCTTTTAGGAAAATCAAGGCTAGGAGGGGACAAAGAGGTCATACGACCACTGATTTCATGCTAACATCAACAGTTATCGAGCATAAATTTGATGACCATATGGTCGTTGCCACAAAAAATTGGTCCCCCCTATAGAAAATTTTTGGACCTGGTCACCCATGTGACCGAGGGTGCAAAGCAGGGGGCTGGGGTGGAGCCCTTGGTCCTCCATAGAACCGTATCAGCTGGTGTTGTAGTCCTCAGGGGCTTGCAGATGGCCCCCAATTGTCCATATGACCGGGGTAGAGCTGTTGAGGGGCCCTCGGGGGCTGGGCAGGCCGGTGGCCATCGGTTGGTTGGAGTTGTTTGCACTAGAGGCACCGACACACATACCGATGAACTCATTTTTAAATATTTTTTTAAAATTTTTGAGCCTCTGAACATGTGTCGGGGAGGCCGTACGCCCTCCTTGACAAAAAAAATTTGCCTCAAAAATCAACTACTCCAAAATGGATGATTAGACAGGTGTTTCTAAGGTTTTGGGGCACTCTGAATGTGATGGCGACGTCTGTTTGAGCTCAAAGTGTCCCAAAAAATTGGCTACGCCCAAATATTGCAAAAAAGATGTCTATGGAAACCCTTGCACTTGAATCTCACTCAAAGGCCATATCTTTAGATCATGAATATGCATCTGTAGTCTAGAACTCTAATACCATGTTAGAAACCAAGATCAGATATGCAAACCTAAACACCTTCCACGGAAGAGAAAAACAATGAAAAAGCAGAGATTTGCATGAAATGTGAAAATTGATATTATTCACAAATTCAAAGATTACAATGAGAAAATTTATTTATAAAAACAATGTATGCAACCCTAATGTGGACCTAAAACAGCTCAACTAAAATAAAGCTTACTTATTAATTAAGTAAATTAATTATTACCTAAGTAAAGTTATACAAGTGTAATTAAATATTAATTACACTAACAAATGCAACACACAAAGGAAGTTGTAGACACTAAAAAATGTCCTAAAGTCTACAAGCAACATTTTTCCTTAGTCATCATCCTCTAATAATTAAATAGTTTTAATTATTTAATTATTCTTGATCATATTGCTTTATTAATTAAATGATTTTTTAATTATTTAATTAATCAACTTTCTAATATTTATTCTATCCTAATCAATTAAAATAAATCAATTGTGTCACTAATACCTCTTTCTTCAATAATTAGATAAATCATTATTTATTTAATTATTTATATTTCATCACAAGTCTATAGTCAGATAATAATAATTATTTGACCTTTTATTCTTCTATAATTAAATAATTGACGAAATTATTTATTTATGTGTCTTTCTTCTCCTTTAAATAATTGATCCAAATCAATTATCCATATTCAATTTCTATCTCCTCCTTTAATTAAATTTATGAATTTAATTAAATCTCCTTTTTCATTTCCTCCAAATAAATAATTTAAAATAAATTATTTATTTGCCACTTGTCATCCTCTTCCATTTTTGAATAAATAATTTAAAATCAATTATTTGTCCCTCTATTTTGGTCAAAGATCCCCTGACATTATTTCATGTCATAGTCTGCATGTCCTGCATGTTTGTCATAGCCGGCAGGCATCATAGCCATCGGCGTCATATAGTTTCCATGCATGGCATATTTTGGTTGCATCAATTCTCAAGCGTAGATCTTGGCATCTTTATAGAAACTCGATCTTGGCCATCCATTTCATAACCTCCCTCTCATGAACCCTCATATGTTGATCTTAGAATCTTTCTAGAAGATCAATCTCATCCGTCCATTCAAATGGTTGTCTATAAAAGCAACCCTTCTCCTCCATTTTCAATTTAACAACTAATTATCTCCAACTTTCTTGCTTACTATTTGCAGGTATTTGTAAAACTTCAACAACAAATCAAAGGGCAATATTGGCATAAGAAGAAATATAAGATACAAGAGAAATAATCAACTTCAAAGGGGAGTGTTTTATTTCAGTTGCTTTCATTTTGATTGCTCTCTTTTTTTGTATTCTCTTGTTTAGATTGGGATTATAGTTTATAAGTGTTGGCTGTCACTTTATCTATTCTATTTTATTTTCCCCATCTTAGAGAAGCATGTGCTACTAGTATTTCTAATGACAATTTTTTAGATTTGGAAGATGGTGATGATATGGGTGGTCAATCATACATATTGGATGAGGACTAAAATGATGAAGATGTTCCTAAAGATACACTTCATAAGGAATATGGTGGTGACAAAGCAAGCAAAAATGAACAAATGGAGCCCTCATTCTTAGACCAACACCATGATGGCAGAATTGATGATAAGGAAAAAATCATGGGAGAAAGCTTGCATGAGGAGGATGAAGATATAAAAGACATCTCCTGCATAACAAATTTTGACAGTGTGTGTTATGAGGGATTCATTGAATACTCAAATTATGAAGATGAAATGGTGGATTTTGATCTACAATAGGATGATTGTTGCAGTTCATATGGAGATCAAGAAGTTGGAGAAATAGACGGAGATCTAGTTGAAACATGTTCACCCAGCAGTGAGCAAGTTTCAGATTTGTTAACTCTTGAATACCAAAAGTGTGTACTTAAAGATGAGTCCAAAGTTTTGGCTCCAGCCTACAATTTTTTTGATAGTGAAAGTAATAATTCATGTGATCCCATGTGCATCTATCACAGTGATGAGGATTTATTTGAAGCTGATCAAAAGTCTGATTGTGTCCAAAAGGAGGTATGTGATTTAAATAATATTTTCCTACAAAAGGAAGATATTGGTTTACATGTAATTGATGATGAGTGCCCAACATTTGTTGATTCAAGTATGTATGAGGATCACTATATGAATCAAAAGTGTGTGTTAGTGCCAAGTGGTGATAGGAAAGAAATGGAAAGTGATTTGATTGTTTCAAAAAATATTAATGAGATAGAATTTCTTGGTTGCCATAAGGAATATTTAGATTTTTCAGGGCCCAGTGCAATTGTGGACACATTCAATAGCGTATGACTATGAGAATGCCTATGAATTTTATTTTGAATGTGGATACACTTTGTATGCTAAGGGTGATAAATATTTTCCATGTGATAATAAGAATGAAGAAATGCAGAGTGGTGAAAGGAATATGAATCAGGTTGAATGCAATGTTTTTTTGAAGGCTGTTGATGACAATGCATGTTGTAGGACAGGTCGAATGGACAATTTCAAAAAAGGTTTGGTGAGCTCAAAATAGAATAAGGTCTATGATAGAGGAAAACATAGGTTTTTCTTTTGGGTGGCCTGGGGCCATCCATTGTGGTTTAAATTTTGGAACCATGGAAAGTACAAAGGATTAGGGATTGTCAGTGCATGGACAATTCCTAACAAACCTATTTAATCATTCATTTCCATGCACAATAATTTTTGAGGGTTTGAGTTTTCTAGTACATGGACATTCTCAGAGGTTCCCTTGTTGAACAAATATTTTTTCCATGTATAGTAGTTTAGGATCCTTCTCATTCCCTCCATTTGCTCCATTTTCATGTCCTTCACTTTTCATTCCCTTCATCTACCATAGCTTTCATTTTTCATATCCTTTGCTCGGTCTTCTCTACCAAAGATATTCTAGATTCTTGCAATGATTTGGAAAATCACTCATCCCCAATAGGAGCCACTGTTAGAACTGAAAATTTCCATTTAAAACCCTAAGGTTTCTTTTACAAATTTCCGTAAAATTCCAAGGTTTTATTCTCATTTGAACCTATCATTTTTCTATCTTTTTCATAAAAATTCATTTACCACCTTTTAAAAGGCTAAAATGTCATTAACCCTCTGCCTTAAACCCTTTAAAATTCTCTCCCTACTACTTTACCGCGGATAGCTTTCAAACAGTCCACGGTTGCATGGTAGAGGGTCAGCTTGGTGGTTATCAAGCAACTACCGCTATACTGCGCACAGTAAAATCTATACCCACATTAACAAGGTAAATAGGGAGGCAACTGATGATAGTGAAGGTAAGTGGCTAGGGAACAGATATCGCAACACCGCACGTGGTCAATCCATTAACCGGGGTGAGAAATCCGTAGTGGCATCAATCAAAGCAGTTACCGCGGTACCGCATGTTGTAACCACAGACCACGGTGACTACGGTAACAGTAGTGGTCGATGAAGGCAGTCAATGGAAGAAAATAGGGAGCATTTAACATTTGGCACGAGCGGTTAAGGGTGCTACCATGGTACCACTGGTAGTCATGCCAGTGAGTGCGGTAGTGCGGTAAAGGCTCATTGAGGCAATAAATGTAGGGAGTAAAAAGGACACCACGATATCGCATGAAGAAAATTCAAGCCCATGGTAGAGCACTAACAATAAAGATAATAAGGCCATGAGAAGATAAAAGTAAAGGAGCAGATAAAATGAATTTTAAAGGGCAAGAAAGGTATAATGTAAAATTAAAAGCCCGAGTATAGTTTAAAATATTTAGTTTTCTGATAGGAAACTAATTAAATATTTTGTTTTAGTGATGGAATGTAAATGGCCATAACCAAAAAATTGAAGGTCACAACCCTTGAGATGTAATGTATAAATAATTTGAAAAAAATCAATTGTAAAAAGCAGAGATAAAAAAGAAGTAGGTAGTTACAGTAGGAGTTAGATTTTTCCCGAGAAGGGACTGGGAATGTAAATAATGACAGTATCTTTCTTGAAGCAGAATCAATGGAGAAAATGTTTTAAACTGGTGAATTTATTTTTGGTGTTCAATTGTTGTGATAAAATAATTTAATTTCTCTATTTTTGGTTGTCTCCAACTTGAGATCTTTCTATCATTTAAATCGGTATATCAAGCATATTTCTGATTTATCAAATTGCACTCTCATTTTGTGTGATTTAACTAGTTGGTGTCTGCAAGTCAGAATTAAATTCCTTCAAGTAAGTTACGGTGATTTTAAGTTTTCTTTTGGATAGTTGAAGTAGAACTTGATAGAGAAACATTCCAACACTATTTATGCAAGTCATAGACATAGTAATGTTTTATGCCAACCATAGAATTTTCAGAGTTCCTAACAATTAGAGTTAAGCCAATAAGAGGAGACACATATCATTTTTGACTCCATTGCCCATGTGGATAGAAGGCACTAATCTCCCACAACCCAGAGATACAAATCCATACCGAAAAATTCATTCAAAAAACCTTCATTTGTGTTGTAGGAGTAGGAGTAGGTGTAGTAATTTTATCTGTCCACTTCCCTTTTCCATTGTGGATAGATTTATCAACTAAGAAACACATCTTAAATCTGCAACATACACATAGGTGCACCTGCCTAGGTTTTGTAGAGCCTAAAGAGTAGAGGGTAAAATTGCATCAATTGGCCTTTTTAGTTGGCCAAAATAGTTGTGAGATCTTGGAAACCTCTCATGGTTCAAACCTACATTTTTGAGACCCAACAAAATCCAATAAAAGAAAACTGCAAGACCATACAAGAAACATAAATGTGTTGACAAGACAACGAGCTTGGGAATTTGAAGGCGTGACAGAATCTCAAGAAAATCCAATCTAGGTGGAATTTTACAAAGTCTTGGAATTTCTGAAAATGATATAAAATAGCCTCTGTTGGTTTTTCAACGTGCTCAAAGAATTCCACCCAAGGGGAATTTTCCTGAAAATAGAGAAAAACCTGAAATGAATTCCTGAACATAGGATTTTCAAATTACTTCTTCAAAAGGGGAATTTGCACGAGTAAGGTAATAATTTTGGAACATGCCAAGGAAACCAAATCCTCAAAATCATGGGACCAAAACACCAAGAATGAAACCAAAAGAGAAAGAAAGAGGTTTCCTACTTTTAGTGGGGCATGTGTGCGAAAATTGCACAACACTATCGACCTTTCAATGAATTTCGCTCCCAATTCATCTTCAAATGACTATCTTTCATATTCATTAAATATTCTACACAAATAGAGAGATCTCTTTATCAATTCTTGAGCTTCTTCATGTTTCTACATGTTTTCTTGATCTTTCTTCACATTCTTGACAATTCTAGCTCCACACTCTTGCTACTTGTTGCACCACTAGCTTCATGACTCCAATAATCAAAACATCCCACACATCTACCACATAATCTACAACTTGGTGTCTTGTGAGACCGATTTTAGTGTTGTTGTGGCTATGTTGACTCTACCATTGCGGTTGGTTTGCAATCCTCTCATTGGCCTTGATTGGCTTTAGTCAAGGGTGGTAGCTTTTATTTACTTTGTTGTTGGATTTGAGAAAGATAGTGTCTTTTGTAGTGTTTGGCTTCATTCCTTTATCATATTTATATCTATATTTATCTATGTGGCTATCCATGGAGGTGGAAACACCAAAGTGGGGGTTTGACTATGGAAAACCCCTATACAACCCCAAAATTTTCCTCTCTTGGTTGTAAAAAGGTACACGTTCATGGGGATATTTCTCATGAACTAAACCATTCATGAGTTCACTTCTACCACCTTTTCTTTATATCACTTCAATATCATCTTTCTAGTTAATTTTCTTATTCTGTTTGTCATCATTTTAGTTAGCACTTTAAACTTCCTTTGCTAAGCTGCTGGTAGATTTCTGATACTTTTATTGTACTTTTTCACTTTTTGTTTGTATGATTTCTAGCACCCCTATGAGATGCCAACACACCATGTTTTCATCCCAAACCTCTACTGTTGTCCTCTAGCAGAGAGATATTTGAGGTACAATTTGAGTTATAGAAGCCTTCTCATTTAGTCCCATCAAAACTTGATTTAGTAAAGCTGAAAAAGCACTGAGAGTGCTCTTCATTATCTATCCTTGATATTAAACACTTCTCTAACTTGAGGTAGATTAGGGAAGCCTTCAACTCTCAACTCTTTGTGACCTGAAGTCGTTGAGTGGTCGGTCCCCCTCCTCTACATTTTTGGTGAAACACCCTTTCCTCATATCCTAAGAGTGTTGTGGTTCTGAGTGTTGTGAGGAAACTATCATTGCAACCCAATCTATGACCCCTAGTGGCATAGCTAAAAGGTTTCATAAGCATCTCACAATGAAAACTTAAGTGGGTCATTGTCTAACTACGGAAAATTTGAGGACTCCTATGAAATATTTGTTTAGTATACATAGAAACGACCACCTTTTTACATTTTCCCATCCTTTCTATGCAACCTATGAGTGGGTCTCTTGGCATAAAATTCACCTCACAAGACTTGTTGATGAATTATAATAGAGAACCATCTCCCTTATACATCCCCATGCATATCAATATAAACACCGTAACAAGTGTCCTCATTGACCCTACGTGTCAGGTGAATGTCATTACTGAGGAGATTATGTTGATTAATTTCTTACACAAGGATGGGTATGAAGAATCTAGGAGCACTATTCATACACATGATGGGCTCTCCATTCCCCCATTGGTTTCATCACCTTGTCAATACTAGTTGGACCTAGATCTGTAAATGCACTCTTTGACATAATCTCGAGGTCTGAGCTCTTCAAGGTGAAACTAGGTATCCCCTAGTTGGTTTCTATGAATGCAGTTCCCTCGATAATTCATAAGTGCATGAAGTTTTCCCAAGAGGTTTCAATTCACATATTCCATGACACCAATTATAGACCATCAATTATGTGTGGAGGCTACTCACTGGATCACTTCTAGCCTGCCCCTATTGGTTTGCTTCCTCCTAGAATGGACCTCTTGAACCAAACTTATGTGAAGTACAAGAGTGGGGGCATAACACCTAAAGTGAGATACCCTAATTTTCCCTATGCCATTTCCTATAGGGTTTATCTCAAGGTGGACAGTGAGTCCGCCTTGGCTCAAAAAAGAGAAGATGATAAGTGTGCCTAAAACTCTTCTTCTTCCATTGTCTTGCCTGTCACTTCCTCTTATTAGTTGCAACACCATTGATTCCTACTCCTAGATTTTTTTTGGAGAGAGCTCTGATGCTCACTTAGTGAAAGCGCAATCTTCTAGCATTTGAAATTCTTGTCACACCCACGGTGCCTCATGCCTCTTAGTATGGTAAGGGGAAGGGTCCCCATGGAGCATCCTCTGTGTCTCAGCCTTTGTGGTCTCCTACTACTCCTACCTATAAGGTAGTGAATGGGAAGAGGCTTATCAATGAGGCATTAGAGTTTGATCCCCGCATTTTTCATTCCATCATCCTCTCAATCTATCCCTCATGTTCCCATCTAGGAGTCCATCCCTCCATAAAAAATGGTCATGATGGATACTCTGATGGTTAAAGAGAAGTATTCTATCCTATCTTAGCCTCTAGCCTCTATCTCTCAGAGTTGTAGAAACCACCTTATGTCTGAGAAAAGTGTTAGAGGAAGGCTCTATCTTTTTAGTAGTCCACCCTGCAGAAGATAGAAGAGGAGTCAATAGCTCTTGCTTGGGAACCTTCTGCTATGTCTTCCTCTACTGTCATCTCTGCTTCAGTTCCTTCAGCTTCAGTCCTACTTCTGGATCCCATCGTGAGCATGAACAAGCCTCACCTGAAGAGGGTGAAGGTTTTTATTGATCCTTTTTTTGAGCCACCCTATTCGATGTCCCTTATGGACATCTCGTCATTCTTGAAACTAATAGATATGATGAATACCTCAATGGTGTTTTCCATGGTTTTCTTCTCTTCCTTCGCACCCTCTACTTTGTTTGTGAGGATATTAAATCCTTTGATAAATTGAAAGATGGAGGATGGCCCTGCTTGCAATGGGGGTCAAAAGAAGGGCTCACATTCTTCAAAGGGTGGTTCTACATTGGCTTTCACCATCCTAATGACAGAAGAATCCTCGGTGTCTCTGGAGTTCATCACTGCTCCCGAGTCATTTGGTGAACCTGGTAGTGGATCTTGGGTGTTGCTCCCCTTGGCCATTTATTTGACACATAACACACCTATGAAGTGAATGTTCAAATCTATGGATGAGGTCCCGACCCTATCAGTGATCTTCACAAAATCATTGACATGCACCCCATAGGAACTGAGTGGAGAATACCATGAGCAACCTTCTTTCTAGTCTCTTTTTGCGGGAGGGTTGGAGGGTTTCCCCCTTGATACTCCACCCTTGTAGGCTTGTCTTCCATCCCATTATGATGATCTAGACTAGGAGAACAATTACCTCTTGGTTGATGAGGACTAAGGGGTTCCTCTTCTTTATCTAAAGATTATATTGTGTGAGTGTATTGTGTTCCACTGTTCTTTTGTTATGTGTTCCTAGATGACCCTTGTTACCCTTGTAGGTACTTGGATATAGGAGTACTTTTGTGTCGTAAAAATTCCTCTATTTTTCACATCATTCTTCCTTTGTTGTGTATTGGTTTTGGAAAATTGCGGATGATGCAAAGTGTTGGGGGAATTTATGCCTCCCTTCCATGTTGACCCAATTTTTCATTTTTATTTTTTTTTCTCATTCCTTTCTTCATATGTTCTAAGATAGTAGGGGTTTGATGACTATTCATTTATATACTATTATATATATCTATTTATATTTATGAGAAACTCTGACCCTGAAATATCAGATCACATGTGTCCCTTGTTCATAATTTTATTCTCTTGTTTCTTTGCTCTTATATTTCTTGTTTTCTTTGTGACATTGTCATGCTCACGTTTTGTCCCTCTCATGTGTGACAACATTACCATAGTTAAATCTTGTTATGTTTCATGGGCCACAACATCACTTTTTCATTCTCTTTTTTCTCTTCTTAGGATGTCATGTGCCTTTGTGTTTGACATGCACCATCCTAAGGAGGGGTTATCATGCCACTTTGATTTTGGAAAATTCCTTAAGTGGCAAATGAATCTTTTCTTGAAAATATATTCACCATATTTTTTCAAAAATCCCATTCCTCAACAAGGACCCCTAACAGATCACTTTTCCTTATCATGGGTTCGCAAATAAATAATTTGAAAAAATCTCCTCCAAGGATGGATTACCTTCTCTTGCAGGTAAATTTTTGACCTTCCCCTTGCCAGGGGACCTTATTCCTTTCAAATTCCTTGATGAAGTGAACATCTTTCAAAAGGATTCCTTGATGTTGAATTGATTTGTGAAAAATACTCTCTTTCAAACTGAGCATCCCTTGAGTGAAATCGTCTTCTTTTGAAGGGTGCCCGATGGACCCCTTTGAAAGCTTCTCCTTTATTTTTTACTATCTTCTAGCTTATCTTCTTACGTGGCTACTTTTTTTTCTAGCATGTTTTTTCTACAAATTAACATGTTGCTTTGCAGGTGCACCTTCCTTTCCAATAAAACTCTATGGAGTCCCCTTACATCAGGATTTATTTAGGAGAGAGTACCTTGGGGTGCTTTCTTTGTAGGTTTGAGGATTTGTGAAGAACTTACATCTTATGGGATTTTTTATATCATTGGTATACAGGCCTTCGGTGCACTTTGTTTGAACCTACTTAGGAGAAAGTACTTGTGGATTTATTTGCCTACCCCGTGTTTTCAGTTTTTCCAAATTGCAGTTTGTTCCTTGAAAGTGTAGGTATATGTTTCTAAAATATTTTGAAGTAATTTATCAAATACTCATTAACACTCATTTTCACTAAAGTGGGGGAAAATGGTATAGGAGCGAATTTTCACCCCTCTCACAAATTCCCCCTTTACACCCTCCACCTTAGAAAAATCAAATCTGATCAAGTAATTCCACATCCTCATTCCATACCCCAACCACTTGGCACTTGTTATTATTGTCTGTGGGGGATTTTTTGTTGAGGATGTGCATGCAGTGCATGAATTTCTACACGAGGTTTTGTCATCCTTATAGGATTCTTGCATCTATAATCTGCAAAGGTGTTATGTTTTCCATTGGTAACAAAATGTAACACCCCTACACCTTCCAGTTGACCTTTGAAATGGATATTTCCCTCCCATTTTATCTTTAAAATAGCTATCTTTCATATTCATTCAATATTCTACATAGATGGAGAGATCTCTTTAGCAATTCTTGAGCTTCTTCACATTTCTACATGCTTGCTTGATCTTGCTTCACGTTCTTGACAATTCTTGCACCATACTCTCGCTACTTGTTGCACCACTAGCTTGAGGACTCTAACACTCACAACGTCCCATAAGTCTACCACAATATCTATAACTTGGTGTCTTGTGAGACTGCTTTCGATTTTTTTGTGGCTATGTCAACTCTACCATTGTTGTCGGCTTGAATTCCTCTCTTATTGGCCTTGAGTGCCTTTGGTTGATGGTGGTAATGATTTGTTTAATTTTTTGTTGGATTTGAGAAAGATAGTGTCTCTTGTAGTGTTTGGCTTCATTTCCATGACAACATTATTTCCTTTATCATATTTCTATCTATCTTTATCTATTTGGTTGTCCATGGAGGTGGAAATACCAAAGCGAGGGTTTTACTTCGACAAACCCCTATACAACCCCAACATTTTTCCTCTCTTGGTTTTGTGTAGGTACCTGTTTGTGTGGAGCTTTCTAACAAAATTGACCCTTTGTGAGTTCAATTCTACCACCTTTTCTTTCTATCACTTCTATATCTATGAATGCTAAAATCTGCAAGGGAGAGACTTAAACCAGTTTCATGTTGTTACCACAAGTCAGTTCAAATCAGCAAATTTAACATCCGTATGAAATACTTAATCATGTTCATATATGCAAATAATAAGCAGAAAACACTTTAAATAGAAACATATGTAAAGAACATGATCAAACCTTTATCTCATAGTGTATTGGTGCAACTTTTTTGTGTAGTAAACAACCCTTTCTCAATCCTTGAATTGCAAATGTCGATGTGTAGATTAATCAAACCCCTCAAATAAGATTTGAGCATAACCTAGCTATGAATTTTGAAAATGATTAATATGTGGAATGGTGTGCACAAAATTGGCTCTCAATGTCTAGAGAGTAACTTTATATCAAATTGTGGATCCTTGAATGAGGAGAGAAGTCTCCAATTTATAGATTTCAAAACTAGAAAAGAGAGTGAAAACAAGCAATGCGGGATCATTCAACATCCAATGGCCAAGTGCCACTTGTCAAGATGTGAATGGTTGAAGGTTGTGCACATTTTTGCCAAAGTGCCAATAAATGCAATTAGGTGGAATTTCAAATTTGAGAAATGACATGTGAGAGGTAAAAATGAATGAAATAAATGCCACTTGGCTCAATGGACAAGGATATGTAAGAGGAATGAAAGCCTTGTTGGATGTACAATTCCACATGGAATTTTTGAATTCAAATTGATGGAATATCCCCTTTTGATGCCATGTGAGGGAAAATAGATGAATTAATAAATCAAAGTAATTGATCTATTGTGCAAGTTGCATTCTCTAGAGAATGTGACATATATTAGAATTAAACTAATCAGAATTTAATTAATTTAATGAGGAATTTAGGAGATGTGACAATTTAGACTTAAATTACTGAATTAATTTAAATCAGAATTGAGAGGAATTGGTTTAATTAAATAAATGATTTTGATTTATTTAACTAAGTGGGAAGATATTAGATTAAATCAAATAAGGTTTTAATTTATTTAATTTGATAAGAGGACTTTGCAAACTTTAATTAAATAAAATGATTTATTTAATTAAACAGAGACATAAGATTAATTAAATTAAATTGACTAATTTAATCAAAGAAGGAGAAAGACTTAATCAAATAAAAAATGAATTATTATATTAAGAGACAAAATATGATGAAAATATGAGAGTATGATTCAGGAAGAAATGTTGTTAATAATCAAGATCAAGTGTGTCAAAACGAATTTGCACATTTTCCATGTCTACATTTTGCCCCTCTTTGAAGCGATGTACTTGCTGCATTGATTCAAAGAATAAACTGTTGTGATTAGAGTCAAAATTTCTTGATTTTTTCAGATGCCCCACTTTTTCCCTAGTGGAAGGATATTGCTGGTATATTGCCCCCTTGAGAGATTGAGCAAAAATGCAAATTTTTTGATCGATATCACGATAAAATACGAGAGGAGTGGTTCCATTGGATTATTTATTTTGATGTAGACAGATTTGACAATGTATAGATAATCATCGACTATGGGTAGTCTCATGTATATCTTGATACAACACATCGATTTTAGATAGAAATTTTAGTAAATATAGAGGAATAAGAAGAATAAGATGGATGTAAGGAGGTTTCAACAAGCGTACGTTATGATGATGATTATTTGCTTAACAAGAGTTGAGATTTTCAAAGGGCCAATTACTTTATGTTGGATAACACACATAGATATGATGCATCAAGGTATAAAGGACCAGGATGGCGTTGTATCTAGTGTGATGAACTTTGACTCATAAATCAGATAGGAGTGCTCTTGTTCACACTTGACATACGAAAACCTTGCTAGGATGGACCTAAAAAAGCAATTATTCGCCAAGTTATTTTACAAGAGTATCCAACAAGCACAATAGATAAAAAAGATAATGATCTTTGCCCCATTCCCTTCTCTCTAGACTGGTTTTGTCTAGGCATCATCGAGAGGTCCTTGGAATGAGCACAAGATAAGATAAGTCAATAAAGACCAAATAAATTAAATGATCAAGCTAATGTTCTTCATAATGCTAGCCAAGGCTAAATTGTTGTGGGGTACTTGATGCTTATGTTCATCGTGGGAAGGATTCATCCTAGGACATGTACTAATCAGGGTTTTGGTGAAATTGATTGGCTGATAAGCTATTGATACTCTGAGTTGATCAGCTTGCTTGCTTATTCACTTATGCTTAAGACTCTGACGATTATGTGTTCACTTTGGAACCTAATAAAATTGATTTTGATTGAATCACCAAAGGGTGAAAGTGATGATTGACTTCATGATGATAAGATGGGCAAATAGATTACCATTTTATTGCAATGGATGCCTAAGGATTGACCCAAATGGTAAACTAGACATGCAAATGAATTGCCAATGCCACAGACGCCTAAAGATTGACCTAAATGTCTCAAGGGATGATCAATGATCAACCTTGCATATCTTTAAGCTCAAAGATGACATAGTTTGGACAAGGTGGAAGACTGACAAGAATCAATGATGAAATTTTTGAAGATTTTCTGAGATTTTGACATGTTTTGGATTTTTGATTTTTTTTTTCTTGAATTTTTTTGGATATTTTTTATGTTTAGGAAGAGCACAAAAAAAATACACAAATCCAATCCAACGAAAATTTCAACGACATGCCCCCATCCTTAAGTGATAGACTACTTTGATAGAGGCAGGACAAACTGACCTTAGGAATATGCTAAGTAGTACTATCATGGAATATGATATAGGCATCAACTCACGCTATGGTATGGAGGTGAGTGGATGGGTGGGTGGATATTATTGAAATGTTATCGAACAGATGAGTGAGTCATGTAGATCTTGGTAGACGGGGATTTATGTATTTATACTTGGCACCTACTTGCCAATTTTACACCAAAGTACATGTCCAAAGCACCACCAAAGTGGTTTTCACTAGAGGATGATTTTTTTCTTTACTATTTTCAATCTTTTTTCTATTTTATTTTTATTTTTTTGGTTCTATACCTTATAAGTTCTTAGGCATAAATTTTTTTGAGGTGAGATTTTTTTAGAGGCTCCTATAGAGGCTTACCTTTTGGTGTTTCTAATTGATATGCTCCTAATTTATAGCTGGTTATGATGACGAAAGGTCTCAGTCAGTTGGGATCGAATTTTCCTTTGCTCTTTGGATTTGGCACATTCTTTTGGTTCTCTTTCATCACAAGTTTGTCAAATTAGAAGGTGTGTTGCCTGATACTCTTGTTGAATCTTCATTTCAGGCGATTCTGGTAGACCTATAGATGGTTGAGGGCATCCATGTGTCATTCGTCTAGAAATTCCATCTCATTCAGTCTTGTGTTGTGACCCTATATTCCTCATCTGTGATGAGGTTTTGCAAAGATATTCTTAGGGACGAGAGCGCGATCTCAATAGGGAGGATGGCTTCTAATCCATAGACCAGAGAAAATGTGGTGGTGCCTATTGGCATGTGGATTTTGGTGCGGTAGGCCCATAAGGAAAGATTTAGCTGCAGGTGCCAGTCACGACTAGAGTCATTGACTATTTTCTTAAGGATTTTTAGAATGGTTTTGTTGGTAGCTCATGCTTGGCCATTGACTTGTGGGTAATATGGTGTGGAAAAGGGGTGTTAGATTTTGAATTTTTCACACAAGTCACAGACATCCTAATTCTTAAAGGGTGTCCCATTATCAGAGATAATGAATTGAGGGACACCATATCGACAAATAAGTTAGTTCAGGATGAACTTGGATATTTTCTTTCTAGTGATGTAGGTCATGGGAATTTCTTTGACCCATTTTGTGAAATATTTTGTGGTGCTGATGATGAACTTGGGGCCGTTGGATGAGGTGGGTGAGATTTTACCTATGAGATTGATCCCCAATTGGGAAAAGGGCCAAGGTGTAACAATAGGATGTAATTATTGAGTTGGTGCATGAATGAGGTCTCCATGTTGCTAGCACTATAGAAACCTTTTGAATAAATCATGTGCCTCTCTTTCCATTGTTGTCTAGTAGTATCTGGTTCTTAGTAACTTCTTAGCCTAGGTCATACCACTCAAGTGTGAACTGCAAGTGCCATTGTGTACCTGAGTCAAAGTATTCAGGGCTTCCTCAGATTTTAAGCAATGTAACAGGTTCCATCAATGCTTCTACGGAAGAGGGTTTCTCCTAGGATGACAAATCGTAAGGACCTTTTGACAAAGGTTCATTTGAGGTTTGAGGTAATGTTGTTGGGAGGACTCCTAATCTCAGATAGGTATAAATTTCATGGTACCAAAGATCACCACGACCAACAAGTTGCCATGCATACTCCAACTCTAGTACCTTGAAAGTGGGTATGAGAAGCTTCTCTACCAGGAATTTGTGTTTCAAGACATTGCAAGGGATATCTAGCAATGATCCAATCATTGCCATTGCATCAATTGTTTTGTTGTTTTCCCTTGGTATCTGCTCAAAGGTGATATTGATAAAATATTCCTTGAGGCTTTCTACCACCTTATTGTATGGTGTGAGCTTATCATCCTTATTTTGGTATTCATCATTGACTTGGTTGATGATAAGCTATGAATATCCATAGACCTTTAATTCCATGATTCACCACTGCACTACAATCTTAAGACCTATGGTTAAATCCTCATCCTCTGCAATTTTGTTGGTATAGGGGAATGCCAACTTGTAAGATCTTGGTATACAATCCCCATGGGGGGTGATGAAAAACACACCGACTCCTCATCCATGTTGTGTGTGGGAACTGTCAAAGTATAGTTTTCAATGATCGGCTATACTGATATTGAAAATGGACTCGTCTGGAAACTCTGATATGAGTGGATTTTTTGTGTAGAGGGGAGCTTCTGCCAGTTGGTCCGCAATGACTTTTCCTTTTATTTCCTTTCGCTCCATATACTCAATGTCATACTCTGACAATATCATCACCCATTTAGTCATCCTTCTCATGAGCATAACTTTTGATAGTAGATATTGTAAGGGATCTATTTTAGTGATGAGCTTAATTTTATGTGTCAGCATGTAGTGTGGAAATTTCTATGAAGTGAACACTACTGCTAGGCAAGCTTTCTCAATGAATGTGTAATTCAACTCATGGCCAACCATTGTTCTAATAATGTAATAGATAGCCCTTTTTGTTCCATTTGCATCATGTTGAGCTAGAAGAGCACCCACAGCTACTGTTGTTGCCGAGATATATAGGATCAATGGTTTCCCTCCAATGGGTGGCATTAACATAGGTGGCATAAGTAAATATTATTTGATTTTTTTGAATGCCTATTTGCACTTGTCATCCCACTTGAATGATACCCCCTTATGGATTAGATGTGAATACACAATTTTTTTGTCTACCAATTGTGCTTTGAACCTTCGAATGGATTGGAGTCTACCTTGTAATCCTTTGAGTTGCTTCAGTGTTTGTGGTACTCCCATATCAAGGATTGCTTTTACCTTTTCTGGATCCACTTCTATCCCTCTCATTGATACTATGTATCCTAGAATTTTTATGGATTGTACCCCAAAGACACATTTCTTTGGGTTGAGCTCGACCTTGTATTTTTCCAATCTATCAAAGTTGTCGCTTAGGGTTGCTATATGATTTTTCCTCTTCTTTGAATTAGCCAATATGTCATCCACATAATCTTCAACTGTTTTATGTATCATGTCATGGAAGATTAGTGTAATGGCTCTCTAATATGTACCCCTTTCATTATTTAGCCCAAATGTCATCACATTCTAGTAGTAGGTGCCCCAAGGACATGTGAATATTGTCTTATGTTGGTCTTCTTATGCAATCATTATTTGGTTATATCCCAAGAAGCCATCCATTAGGGATAGCATCTCATGTCTAACCATCATATCCACTATCATTTCAATGTTGCATAGTGGAAATTCATCCTTAGGACAAGCTTTATTGAGGTCTCTGAAGTCCATGCAGATGTGAATGCCCCCATTTCATTTTGAGACTGGTACAAGGTTGGATACCCATTCTAGATAGTCAATTAGGCATATGACGCCAACATCTAGGAGTTTTTGTAACTCTACCTTGACTAGCAAGGCTATCTAGGGACGTATTTTTCTTAGATTTTGTCTAACCAGCTTAGCTCCAGGGTAAACATCTAAATGATGAACCACCACTTCCAGATCTAGACCTGGCATGTTAGCCTAGTTCCATGCAAATTTTACCTTCCTTTCTTTTAGAAATGTTGCCAACAGTTCTTGTTCCTCTTAAGAGAGACTCAATATAGAAAGTGATTTGTGGTGTCACCTCCATTCCCAAGTTAATAGGATTACACTATTCTACCAGGACTACTGATTTTTCTTGATGTAGAGTAGTAGGGGGGAGATTGAATTCTTCATCCTTTGGCACCTTAGAGAGGTTTTCACCATTGGATGCATACTTTATTTTTATTGTTCTATGGTTAGAGAGTGCCATATTGTGGTTTTAACTCAATAACTCTGAGATTATTCTCCATATTTTTCTTTTGTGACTGAAGGAATCAATCGTCTCCTTGTAGTATGATTTAGTGTCTAATGTGATGTTGAAACTGACCTTGTGATCCCCACACAAAACTGTATCCCTTAGTCCCATGAGTTCTGAGAGGGCCTCATTGTTTTTGAATGTGTATAACTGGCAGTCCTCGTTGGTCATGATTGATGAGTTGAGAGTATACTAAGGTGATTTGGTGTGGTTTTTGGTTTGACTCAATGGGTGAGGCACTAATCATTAGTAAGGAAGAATCCTCAAAAATCATGGGCATGCCTATTATGGTATCATCATTGTCACTACTGGCACAAACATCAGTGACATCAAAGGTGAAGTTGTCAAGTGGGATGCCTATGCATACAGGTGGTTATCGGTACCTGAGGGGAGGACCTAACTACCTTATTGGGAGTACCTCTGCCACACACAGTTATAATCGAGGGAGTACATCCAAGGCCAAGGTTCTGTATTCTTCTTTTTTAAATGATGGGATCTAGTCATCCATCATTGTTCCTTCCAAGGCTTTGGTTTCTATTGTAGCCCATGCCAAGCAATATTTGTAGCCCTTTGTTTGCTTCATCCATAGGTAAGGTGGGTGTGGGTTTTTGCATCACAGTATATTATGCTTGAAATATCCTCCTCGCCAGCACTTTCCTAACTTAGGTCTCCCCAATGGCAAAATCCAGAGGGGTCCTCCCTAAGGGTGTGGATGGGTGTTTCAGTTGGTCAAGGTTGCCCATGTAACCTAGGAGGTTGTGGAGACTCTCCTACAAAAAATCCATTCCTTTTCATGTCTATTCGCCACATCCATTGTCTTGGATCATGTTTTTGATGTTAGATATATCAGAGATGGTGGGTGTCTCTGTCGTAGAAGTGGAGGCAAGGGTGGATAGGTTGATGTATGAAGTGGATGGGACTTCATCATTTATTGATACTTGGGGGATTTTATAAAACTTGACTTCCAAGTTTTTGCAGTAGGCGAATGGTTTGGGATTCTCGTGTATAGTGACCTAATTTTGGTGCAAGAACTTGATGCATTGGTGATATGTCGAGGCCACTACTTTCATTCCATGGATCCATGGATGTCCTAAGAGGATGTTATATGGTAGGTCAAGGTTGAGGACCTGATAGGTAGTCTCCATGGTTGTTGGTCCCACTTGGATAGGGATTTTAATAGTGCCTTGAGATACTCTTTCTTGGTCATCATATGCCCTTATTGTGATACTCTTGTTCTTATTAATGGAATCCTTAGCAAACCCTAAGTTATTTATAAGCTTGAGAGAAAAAATATCAAGGTCTACACCTCCATCCATGAGAACCCTTTTAACTATTTTTTCTATGGACCAACACTTGTAGGTGAAGTGCACGGTTATGAGAGGGTTGCGGGGGAAGTCTTGATCAGAGAATGTTAAGAGATTCTGGGTGATGATATTTCCAACCATAGCCTAAAAATGATTTGTGTCAAGGGTGGAGGAGATGGTGGATGCTGCTAAATCTTCATCAAGAATTTTCCTATGGGCAGCGGATAATTTTAACAGTTCCATGATGGAGATCTGTGGGGGAGTTCTTTTCAGCTGGTCAATGACATTAATATCATAAGGGATGACTTTTGTGTTTGAAGTGGGGGTATTAGATGGTGCCCTTGCAATTGTGACCTTTTTTCCATGTGTGGTGACACCACAGTTAATGTTGGTGCCCTTGACATTAATGACCATGACCATTTCATCGAAACATGCGACTATCTCCTCATATACTAGGTTAGTACTATCATATTTTTTCTTGCCTTTGTTGTTCTCCTAGCCATTTACTTGATTATGGTTCAACATCAGATTTGTGTATATTTTCATATTTTGATTATCAACTGGTTGCTTGACATTGATGATCTTGTCTTCGATGATATTTTTTAGCCTCATGTAATTTGCGGTGGTATGTCCCCTGATCTTGTGAAAGTCACAAAGGAGATTTTCTTTTTACCATGGCAGTTTGGTGATGGGTTTCATGTATTGCTCAGAGTTAGAGACTTTGATTAGGGTATCCTTGAACAACTTCTACATTATGGATTCGATGGGTTCTCCAAGAGCCGTGAACTTTCGTTTCAGAGGGTTTTTACCTCTAGGAGGTGGTCCACCTTGATTGCTCAGATTGTTGATTTGATTGGTAGGAAGTGGTTGTTGCTGTGCTACTACTACATTGGTTTGCACATTATTGCAATTATGATCTTGTGGTTGGTGACGAGTTTTGATTTTTTGTTTGGGAGCACTTATGACCACTTTAGCATCGACCACACCATTTTTTGTGATACTTTTGTTCCTCGACCATGTTCAAATTTTATCATTATAATTGTTGGATAGATAGTTATCCTATGGTGGTGTGAATGTTGATGTGCCTCCTCATGCAGTAAGGGATCTTTCGATGTTGGGCGCCTTTGGGATCAGTTGATCATATGATGTGATGCATTGCATTTTTAAGTACAACACCAAATTTTCATCTAGATTAGATATGATTGTGCAAACTTGTTGTTATTCTCACATGGTCCACTTGCTTTGATTGGCCTTGGGTTGCCATCTTTGCAAGAAGGATGTGAATAAATCTCATTTTCTTTGTTTGAGCGTTGATAGTTCTTCCAAACTATTGTTTGCACCCATGTTGAAGGAATAATTTTTAAGGAATGCTTCCATAATTTCCTAGAATTTTTTAATACCTATGGGTAGGCGAGAAAACCATTTGATGGTAGGACCAATCAGAATTTGGGGGAAAAGTCACATTAGATATGTGTCATCATATGCAACCTCCATACAATGCACTTGAAATTCCCTGATGTGATTTTCAAGGTTTCCCATTCCTTCGTACTTATCGAATTTTGGGATTTCAAATCCCTTTGGGAATGATACCATTGTGAGACCTATATTGAATGGATAGGGACACAAGTTGCTCAGTGTTCAGGTTGTTTTCCATGATTGGAGGTCCAATACTTGTTGTGAGAGTTTTTTGATTTGTGTTGCAACATGGTTGTCGGATCAGGAGGTCGGATGAATGTGTTGTGAGGTGTTGGGTGTGCTTGATTAGTGGGAGGTGTACTGGTGGGATTTTTCTGTAAACTCTTCTATACATTCAAGGCCTTCTAATATGCTTGCATTTACATCAACAATGCTTGTTATTGATCTTGTTGTTTATTTTTTAAAAATTCTTTTGATTAGTCGAGTTGCTACTACACCAACGGGGCTTGTTATTGGTCAAGTTGCTACTATGCCAATGAGGCTTGTTATTGGTCGATCTTCTACTGCACAAATGAGGTTTATCATTGGTTGAGCTACTACTGCACCAACGAGGCTTTTTATTGGTCAATTTGTTGTTGCACCAACAAAGCTTATTGTTGGGCGAGCTTCTGTTGAGCGAACAAAGTCTATTATTGGGAAATCTTTTGTTGAGCCAATGAAGTCTGTTATTGGATGAGCTACTGTGCCTGAAAATCTTGCAGGAGTTTTTGGTATGCTTTCTGATGGATTGCTTGTAGTTGCGCTTGGTATTGTGCTTACGTCTATTAGGCTTGGTGGTGGGCTTGAGCTTGAGCTTGTGCGTTATGGGCTGCCTGAGCTAATTGTGAAACTTGTGCGGCTTGTTGGGCTTGCACAACTTGTTGGTTTTGTTTCAATAACCTCTAATGATTGTCTTTTTGGATGGCTTGGATCATGGTGATGAATGAATTCATCATGTTGGCCTTTGGTGGGATTGGTGATGGATTAGGAATGATGCCATCTGTAGTGATAGGCGAAATAGTTGTGGTGGTGGTCGAGATTTGGGTTGTTGGAGGTGTGGTTGAAATGCTCAGTCTTTGAGAAGGTATGCTTTGAGGGATTTGGGGACCAGTTGATGTGTTGACCATGGTGGCTTGAGTGGTTGCCACTTGTTGTGGTGATGTTGCCGACAAAAGGAGAGGATTCGATGTGGTACTCAGATATCCTTGATTTGAGAAACTAGGGAGCGGTAGGGGGGAAGACCCAACCCTAAGGGTGATGTGGACGTGAGTGGTAATGGGGGAGAGGGTGTTAAGGTCCCTTGGAAAGAGAATAGTTTAATGAATCATGTTGTTCCAAACAAACCACCTTCTCCTGGCGGTAGATAAGTTTGTATGTTTAACAAATAGTCAGGTATTGCACGACATTAGGATGAATCTGTATGATTATGGAAGGTGAGTGGGACATAAGAGTGTGATGCAATCACCAGGATAGAGTTTTTTGGAGTGGTGTTGACACTTACCTCTTTGTTGTTTACAAGGCGATGTTGTTGTAACTCTTGAAACATAGCACTTCCTTTTTTTACAGGAGGAGAAGTTGGTTTGATTGTTGATATGGTTCGAGGCATTTCTTGAGTGATGTTCAGAGCTGAAATTGGGGATGTTTTCATTAGAGGAATGTCCATACTAGTGCCTATGTCAAGGTTAGAGGGAATCAAGATCCCTCCTTCTGTTAACGTGCATAAGTATTTAAACATGGCGTTGACAATTTTATGATTCTCCGGATTTTCGACTATTTCTAGCACTTCTGATTGTGTCATCCCCATGTCCTCGTTTGTTATGTCCTCTTCATAACTTTCCTCTCGAGGTTTTTGTGATTGTAGAGGAGAACTATTTGGGGGATTGCTTGATATCGCAAGGTTTTTTTTGGTGGTTACTTGACCCAAGTCACTGGAAGTTGATATTTCATTGATTTTTTTCATGTTCCTCTTGTGTTGTGATCTTGTTTGGACCATGAAAATAGGGATCGTTTGATATTTATTTTTAGGCCCAAAAGAGAAGAACTAGGAAAATAAAAGGATCAAAAGGGGTGGTGATGATGATGAGATAAATGGATGAAGTGAAATAATGAAACCTTTGAGGAACCTTTTAGGGGTTATGCTAAACTTTAGGGCTTGGATTGATGTTTTGACTAGATGTATTAAGTCAAACAAGATTGTGGTGAGTTTGTAAACCCTAGGAAGTGTTAGTGTAATTAATATTTAATTACATTTGCATAACTTTACTTAGGTTTTTCTTAGGTAATAATTATTTTACTTAATTAATAAGTAGGCTTTATTTAGTTGAGTTGTTTTTAGGTCAACATTAGGGTTGCATACATTGCTTTTATAAAGCAATTCTCTTATTGTAATTTCTTAATTCTGAAAAAATATCAATTTGCACATTCACATGCAAATCTCTAATTTTTTGATGTTTTCTCTTTTGTGGAAGGTGTTTAGGTTTGCATGTCTGATCTAGGTTTCTAACATGGTATCAGAGCCTTGACATGCACCCCCTTCTCAAATTCTGGAGAAATTCATTGCACAGTTTGTTCGGGGTTCCTCGAGGGTATCATGCCTTGAGTTTATTATGCAGCATCTTGGACCAGATTGGGCTTCACCATTTGATTCAGAGCACTAGAAAAAGTCAGGTTTGGCTTTCATTTTGCAGATTTTGGTCATGATTTGCCAGATCTGTGAGGGTTTCATGTTTGCTGATTTTTTAGAAGCTCTAGGGGAAGTCTATTTTTCAGAGCATCTTGAAGCCAAATGAACACTGCCATCATGTTCACAGTGCCTCAAAACCCTAAGATCGCCCTTCATTTCATTGATTTTGGTGAAGTTGATTCGGAAGGAAAAAAATTTTTACCAGGGAGGCTGTATGGCCTCCGCAACACGCATTTCGAGGCAAAAATGATACAAAAAATCAAAAATTGCATTGATTTTTGCATCGCCTGCACATGTGGAAGGCACTGCCTAGTGGCCACCACTCTACTGCCAATCTGCCACCACCGAGCGGCGCTCAGCCCCTCCGGCCTCTAGTCGGCCCAGCCCCCGCGGGCTCCAACACTCGTCGTCATAGTCACATGGGGGACCGGGCGCTATGCGCCCAGCCCCTGGCCGACTTCTACACATCCCACGTGGTCACATGGGTGACCAAGGGCTCTACCCCAACCCTTTGTCTACCAGCCCTTGGTCATATGCAGGATCAGGGGCCAAATTGTTTTTAGCCCCCTGGGCTGTCTTCAGGCCTTATTGGCCATTTTGGAGCACCTTTCATCAAATCGGGCGTAACTTTTGCATACAGTGTCTTTTTTTCATAAACAAGATACCATTGGAAAGTTGATTCCAATGCCAATCCTGTGGTGTAGGTTATTTTTTCTGATTATGCACCAGTATTATTTTGCAGGTCCTAGAATTCAGATGTTCTCCAGAGGGCATATCTTTTGACTCGGTGATCCTTTTTTCCCCATTCTTGCGGCACTGGAAAGCTATTTCAGTACTCTACACAGATCTGATATAAATTTTAGGCATGTTTAGAAATTATGTCCTTTTTTAGTCATTGGGGATTGTAATAAATGAACTAATATAAAGTTCCATCAGGGGGGTTTCTTGCATAATAATCTTCATTGTATTTTGATGGCAACTCACATGGGTTGTAATCTAGTTTCTTAGTTTCTTTTGGCCAAATTTTTGTCTTAGCTTGACATATATCAGATTCATATCAGTTCACAATTTAGATTGAGAGCCTATGGTTAATGATCTGCATTGGATCTATCACAATTTGAGGGCCACTACATTTGTGGTTAATGTTCTGGAGTCTTTATGGTACTTTTTCCCATGGAAGAGTTTTAGTTTCAGTTTGGCATTGGCATCGAGATTCACGACTTTTAGATTTTTTCATCATCATATCATCTACTGTTGTTTTATGGATTCCAAGGTTGTTCCAGTTTGGTGTTTTCAAGTGTTCTATGGCATCCGGTTTGCTGTTGCATTATTATGATTATAATATGGTTTCTTGTAGACAAAAGTATCTTTCCTTGCTTGTCGGATTGCGGTTCTAGTGTTACTCCACAGTGTTCTTCCAATGCTTCTTTGCAGTAGTCATCTCATTGTAGGGGGGTTGTCCTAGTGGGTTTTCCTTCTCTATCTCATTATTGTATTTGTACATGGGTACCTGATCAGGCCTTGTTGTCGAGGCCCATTCATGCTTTCTTGCATTCATCTTAGTTTTAGGTGTATTATTTTTTAGTCTCCCTAAGTTGCACTTATGGGGGGGTGTTAGTGTAACTAATATTTAATTACACTTGCATAACTTTACTTAGGTTTTGCTTAGGTAATAATTAGTTTACTTAATTAATAAGTAAGCTTTATTTAGTTGAGCTATTTTTAGGTCAACATTAGGGTTGCATACATTGCTTTTATAAAGCAATTCTCTTATTGTAATTTCTTAATTCTGAATAATATCAATTTGCACATTCACATGCAAAGCTCTGCTTTTTTGATATTTTCTCTTCTGTGGAAGGTGTTTAGGTTTTCATGTCTGATCTAGGGCTTCTAACAAGAAGTTGTGTTATCCTAGGAAAAACTCGCACAAGGGAATGGATAGGCTAAGTGTGTTAAGCAAATTAAGGTGATCATGAACTAGTAAACCCCAAGAAGTTGCATTATCCTAGAGGAAAATTTGTTTAAGAGATTTGACTATATGGATAGGTGTATTAATCCAAGATAGAGTGATGCTGATTTAGCCTTTAAGTTTAGCGTGAATGATTTTTCTAAAGTTCTCAAAAGATTGTTGATGGGTTGAGATTTGGTTGATGGAGAGATGGATGAGGGTGAATATTTTGATCCTAGAACTTTACCTAGACACAACTCTTTTTTACAAAACCTCAGTGTTGAAGAACATGCTACACTTCCTATGTGAGGAAAGCTTATCTTTCAAAAAGATCAGGATTCTGTTGATAGTAGAATGCATACAAATTTGGGTTGTTTCTTGAAGCCTTCTTATAGAAGTTGTACAGTAGTCTTTCTCTGACTTCAAGGAGTATTTCAAGACATTGTTCATGGGATTTTAGACTTATCCTTTTGAATCTTGGTGTTGGGATTTTGACCTTTCGGGAAATCATTTGAGACAACACATATGAGGTCTAATTTGTCTTTTATCTTGGCTTAGTGAATTATTTTTACCAAAAGTACTTGCTTGATTAAGTTTCAAACTGCATGTCTAATGTCCCACTTTATTTTTCATTCGGCAAGGTCCATTATGTGGAAATAAAGTAAATTAGGGCAGAAGTATCCTAGGTTGACCTTAGTGAAAAAAAATGATGATAAAATCCAAGCACTAAGAAACCTCTAAGGATATGATCCCTAGGGAAAGCAAGAGTACTTAAATTCGTCAAGGATATTTTTCCCCTCCAAGGGGTTTGAAATTTGAAGCTCTTTGTGAATGTTTTTTCTTCAATTTTTTTGAGAACCAAGAAATGTATTTTCCATTTCCAAGCACATGTACAACCCTAGGATGAAGAGACAATATTTTTTTGGGTTCCCACTTGGACGAGTCCAACTGTGCATATTCTATGTGGATGACTAGATGCTTGACCACACTAGATCCCCTCCATGTCAAACACTTCTCAGGTAAGCCAAGCATCAGTACCCATGAATCTCCCATGGCATAATTTTCATCTCTACAAAAAAAGCGCATGTATAATGTGGGGCGGCTTCAATGGACATGACCTTTTGCACCAACAAAATAGACAAAGATTTGGCCTTCTAAACAAGGGTTTTAATTTAGACTTTCCATTCATGGAGGCTGACCCATGCAGTGAGAGACCATTGCTGCCCTTCTTTTCAGAGCCAACTGCATGATATTGGCTTTTGTTCTAATACCCACTTTTATATCTCGGCTAGAAATATAATCGACTTTAGTGTGTTACTGGTTGGGTCATTCCCTTGGGTGAGTACTTTTTCCCACAGGGCAGGCCCCCTAAGATAAACAAAATCAAGTAAACATATTCATAGTTTGATCAACCTTCATTTAGAAACAAAGGGAGAACACTCGCAATAATTTTACTCACACTCGCAAGATGTTTTGTTCAATTTTAAGTTCCCGAAATAAAAGTGTGAAGGAAATATCTTAAACAAACTAATATCACCAAATCACTTTTGATTCTCAAGATTATCGTGAAGTGTGAGAGAAGTGCATAAAACTTTTTAAATGATATTAATTTGTGAAAAAAATTTACAAAAAATTAAAAACACTTGTTCATTTTATACCTCAAAGTAGTGACGAGTTCGTTTTAAAGCACCAAAATGAGATGTGAATGTTGCGTTGTTCAATTTTTAGAACCCAGTTGAAATTTAGTAAATGTCTAAGGTTCTTTTTAACCAAAAGGATCAATTAAAATGATTAATTTTAAACAAGCATGAAAATGGAAAAATCTAGCTCAAATAAAAAAATTCCATATTTTTATGAAAAAAAAACATTTATCACCCTTTATAATGCTTAAAATTCCTTTACCACCACTTTTCATACATTTACAGCCTCTACCACCCTACCGTGGATGGTTAAGGTAGGCAGTGCGGTGACATGGTGGTGGCTTTGTATAGTCGGCCAACAATTTTTACCACATTACCGCCGAAAACAGGGTAGACGACCGTGGTAAAACAGTGGCAGTTAGCAGTCATCGGAATATCGCTGGCAATTAGGCAAGAGATTGTGGGATAGCGGTGGTAGTCAAGTGATAGTTGGGTGGTTAACCACAATACCATAGAAATTTTGGCAAGAGACCATGGTAATGCGGTGACAGTCGAGACAGACAGTGAGGCAATTAACCGCAATACCGCAAACTATTTGGCAAGAAACCATAGTAATACGGTGACAATCGAGAGGATGGTGATAGTGAGGATGATGATTAACTACTCACCTATGGGTAAGAGGAAGCTAGCCAGTGGTAATGGGGAAGACCAAGAGGGTGAAGATTGTCGGGCCGCGGTGAACACCACAGTACCGCAAGGGGTGAGGGTTGACGGCGCGGTGAAGCGGTAGAAGATAGTGAAGACATTCAGAACAGACAGAAATGATGACGTAGTAGTGTAGTAAAAGGTAGGAATAAAGGCTAAGAAAAAATTCTCAAGACCACTATACTACAGGTGAATAGACTAAGACGCATGGTAGTGCGGGAGATGGCTGGCCCGCCTGCATGGAAAAAAAATGCAAGGAAAATCACAGGAGAAGTAGAAATCTACAAGAAAGCTTGTTCGAATTATGATTTGATTATTTAGATTAATTTCTTGCAAAATGTATGAACATTAAGCATTTTTCAAAGAAAATATTAAGACTTGTATTGTATGAAAAAAATTTCTTAGACATTAGAATAATGCAGAACTGGAAATGTAAATAACTGTCTTCTAATGCCAAAATGTGAATGCTAAAATCTGCAAGGGAGAGACTTAGACCAGTTTAATGTTGTTAGCACAAGTCAGTTCAAATCAAAAAATTTAACATCACTATGAAATACTTAATCATGTTCATATATGCAAATAATAAGCATAAAACACTTTAAACAGAAACATATGTAAAGAACATGATCAAACCTTTATCTCATAGTGGATTGGTGCCACTTTTTTGTGTATTAAGGAACCCTTTCCCAATCCTTGAATTGTAAATTTTGATGTGTAGATTAATCAAACCCCTCAAATAAGATTTGAGAATAACCTAGCTATGAATTTTGAAAATGATTAATATGTGGAATGGTGTGCACAAAATTGGCTCTCAATGTCTAGAGAGTAAATTTGTGTCAAATTTTGGATCCTTGAATGAGGAGAGAAGTCTCCAATTTATAGATTTCCAAACTAGAAAAGAGAGTGAAAACAATAAATGTGGGATCATTCAACATCCAATGGCCAAATGCCACTTGTCAAGATGTGAATGGTTGAAGGTTGAGCATATTTTGGCCAAAGTGCCAATAAATGCAATTAGGTGGAATTTCAAATTTGAGAAATGACATGTGAGAGGGAAAAATGAATGAAATAAATGTCACTTGGCTCAATGCACAAGGACATGTAAGAGGAGTGAATGCCTTGTTGGATGTAGAAGTCCACTTGGACTTTTTGAATTCAAATTGATGGAATATCCCCTTTTGATGCCATGTGAAGGAAAATAGATGAATTAATAAATCAAAGTAATTGATTTATCATGCAAGTTACATTCTCTAGAGAATGTGACATAAATTAAGATTAAACTAATAAAATTTTAATTAATTTAATGAGGAATTTAGGAGATGTGACAATTTAGACTTAAATTGCTGAATTAATTTAAATCAGAATTGAGAGGAATTGGTTTAATTAAATAAATGATTTTGTTTTATTTAACTAAGAGGGAAGATGTTAAATTAAATAAATAAGGTTTTAATTTATTTAATCTGATAAGAGACTTTGCAAAATTTAATTAAATAAAATGATTTATTTAATTAAATAGAAACATAAGATTAATTAGATTAAATTGATTAATCTAATCAAAGAAGGAAAAAGACGTAATCAAATAAACAATGATTTTTTAAATTAAGAGACATAATATGATGAAAAGCTGAGAGTATGATTCAGGAATTTTTTTTGTTAATAGTCGAGATCAAGTGTGTTCAACTGAATTTGCACATTTTCCATGTCTACAATATCATCTTTCTAGTTATTTTGCTTATTCAGTTTGTCATCATTTTAGTTAGCACTTTAAACTTCCTTTGCTAAGTTGCTAGTATATTTCTACTTTTATGGTACTTTTTCACTTTTCATTTGTACAGACACCAAAACCTCTATGAGATGCTAGATAATTGTGTTGTCATCCCAGACTTGTTTTGTTGTCCTCTGGTAGAGAGTTTTTCGAGGTACAGTTTGGGTTCCATAAGCCTTCTCTTTTGGCCCCATCAAAACTCTCAGGTTAGTAGAGTGGTAGAAGCATTGAGAGTTCTCTTCATTCTCTATCCTTGACATTAAACACTTATCGAACTTGAGGTAGATTAGGGAAGTCTTCAACTATTGACTCTTTGTGACCTAAATTCATTGAGTGGTCGGTCCCCCTCCTCTACAAATACCAATCATAACAAGTGTACCAACCTTTGCACACCATCATCTTCCATTCATACTAGCAAAAAAAAATTGCATATCAATTTGATATGATCTCCAATTACTCTTTTTATGTTGAAGTCTTCAACACCTTTTTTCGTTTTAGGGGGAAAAAAGGTTCCTCAAGTGAAATCTCCCCCTAAGATAATTCTCTATCTCAATTTTTCTTAGAATATTGTACAAAGTGCACAAGAGTGGAATCATCCTTCTTCTCATAATCTTGAACTTGTTGTTCTTTCCAGACCTTTTTTATTACCTTCCTTTTGCAGATTATAGGATTCAACCTTTTTCTAAACTGGTGGCTTAGCAAAGCCACTGATGCAGTATTTTTCCTTATGTACAAAATTATTACATTTGCATCACATAATGTTGTGCTTCTGAATAGGGTTGTTCCTCATCATCTTAAATTTGCACTCATCATCCTTGTGGCCATAATTTTTGCAAGCATGACAATATCCATGAAATATGACAAAATTATTACTTTGAGCTATTAAAGACCTTCTACCCATGTTGTTATTCCTCCTTTGTCTAACTCTATAATCAACAACCTTATTCCCAAAAATATTGCAAGAAAAAGAGTAACCTTGAAAGGATTGATTTAACTTGTTCGGAGCATATTGTTTTATTTATGGTGGACTTCTGGATCCTTTTTTATTTCATTAAAAATTGGATCTACTTTATTTATTTCCATTTTGAATATTCTTTACATCTCCAAAGGCACTCTTCTTGGAATCTTCAGTTCATAATATTTCTTCTTTTGTTTCAATCTTTTCATTTGATTCAAAGATATCATGGCTATAATTCTCTACTTTGACAATTTGTTCCTTTTCTCTTTCTGGAGCATTCCTTAGAATGATAATTTCCTCCTCAAGCTTTAAAAATTCAATAGTTTTGTCACTGAGATTGACATTCAAACAATCTTCAATTCTCTTTCCTTTCTCAAAATTTACTTTTAGGTAAAAGATCACACCTTTTGCCTCTTTTAATTTTATTTCACATACATTTCCTTTTTCTTCTCTGATTTTAGTTGGATCTATAATAGGAGTGGTATGAGAAATATAACCACTTTTGATTGATTGACAAAAAAAACCCTAGAGAATGTAGGTTTCCTTCCATTCTCAATTTCAAGTAGGAGTAATTAGTCCCATCAAGCTTATGAACTTTGTATGAATACTTTCAGAGACTAAGGGGGGTGAATCAATCTACACAAAACTTAACCCCTTTTAAAAAATATTTTTTTTAGCAGAACTAAAACTCCTATAGCAGATAAACATAAAACGTTAAGAAGAACAAAATATAGAAATTTGAACCTTTATCAACTTCAAAAAACTTTACCAATGAAAGATGTAGAAATAATTAGATTAGAAACAAATAAAAGGAAATATAGAACACACACATGCACAAGGAGACACTAGATTTACATGGAAAATCCAATGAGGGAAAACCACAGTGAGAGTTAACTCACAATATAAGACTCACTACTAAAAATACTTGTAGGAAGTCTCACTACCTTAAATCGGGATACAAAGGACTTGTTGACTAAATAAAATATGACTTTAGGAGAAAGATACAAGGAACTGATGAGATTCACTATCTCAGAGTATGATACAATATGATTTAGATAATTACAGTGATTTTCCAACAAAACACTTTGTTGATTGAGGTATTATAGCACAATTGATCTTTCCTTTCATAATATTTAGCACTATTTATGCTAGATATTCAATGTAATTCACAAAGTCACTTCTTCACACTTGTACACTTCTCCATTTTGTTACATCCATAATGATCTTGCATTTATATCCACCACAAAATTTTATTTCTTCAATTAGGTCATCCAGGAAGAGAATGAACAATGAATTCAATTGGTCGACCACCAAATTCATAATATGGTCCTATCGCAAGGATAGAGATGACCAAAAAAAATCTTATTAATTATTGCAATGTGATCCAAAACAATTTAAATGCTAGTGCACATCAACCTTAGTTGATATCAAGGAAACATGTGGACAAAACATTGAAGCACAAAAATAGTTGGATCAAAAACATAATTTTGATTGTAATTACCTAATGTGGTCCCAAAAAGGATAGTTCAGGACCCAAATCTATCATGACACATATTCCATTGTTGGTGCAACCCCCCAAGCAAAGGAACAAGCCCTATCGACCAAATATCCACAAAAGACCAAGAAAGCCAACTCAAGACACAATGTAGCACTAAAGCAGCCTATTAGAAACACATGGATCACATGGGATGTTCCTTTAACATCCAAAATCACTTCCATACACTTATTTCATATTGTCATGACATATATAACCACCACGGAACAAATAGATACATAATTCTTTATCCAAGAAGCACAAAATGTATAGTCATGAGATATAAGATTAACATATTAGCTTACAGACCACTTCAACACATGAGATTGGAACTGAGATACTACATGAACATTGAGAGAATATTCACCAAGACAAACAAGAAAATACATCAATGCAAAAAAATGTAGAACATTTCTTGGACCAGTGTACACTACCAACACTGCCAACCTTCTGCAATTCACAAAAACTTCATCGACAAGACTAGCGACCTAAAAATATAGGAGTCTAATTCCCACAAAAGAATTACATTGATTAACAAACCATAAGAACTAATTTTCAACAATGGATGAATGTGGATCATTCTCCTTGATAGACTTTAATGTAGCATTCAAGAAAAAAACTAATTAAGCAACTTTTGGAGGCCAAAAATTTCTTTCAGAAACACATACTTTATCAAGAACATTAGGAGAGAGAATAAGACATATTGTAGACCTTCAGTAACATCTTTCCACTATTATTCATCCTTATAATCCTTATCTTAATATATCATTGTTAAATAAGGTCTACTTATAGTAATAATATATTATATGAACATCAACATTTCTTCTTTGATAAGGAATGGCATACAACCATGAACTTCATCACTTCTTCTTTTATGAGGCATGAAATCCAACCATGAAATTCATCAATTATTCTTTAATAATTCATGACATCAACCATGAAATTCATCACTTCTTTTTTAGATAAGGCATGATGTCCAACCATGAACCTCATAACCAATGCTAGCTGAAGCTAAATATAACAATGATAACCAATGCCAAGGACTAAAAATCACATATATCAATATTTTCCATGAGAGACAATCAACAAAAACTATTGACACCAAAGATAGAAACTACCAGCAATCTCCTTAGTGTTGACATCAATGACAAGAATTAGTGTTGACATTAATGACAACAACTGCCAACACAACCATTTGTATTGACATTAATGACAATAACTAACAACAATTACATTGTAATGGGGCAATAAGATATCATATCTTTGGGGCTTGATTAGGGTGTTGGTTTAGGTTTTTTCAATTAAATTATTTGGGGTTCTGATGGATGATGTTTTAATATGAAGGTAATATGCAAGGAGAAGGATCCAAAATGTAGTATTAATATAAAGGGTAGCACCCTCCATCCAAGATGTTCTCTCCTTAGTAGTATATTAGAGATACTAACTTGGGATATGTAGACATGTATGAGTTCTACTAAAGGATCAATAAAGAATAAGAAATATCATTCAAAGCTACCTCTTTGGCTAAATCTAGATTAGTGGAGGCAACTACCTTCCCAATTTTAGTTCAGTCTATTGAGCTAGTATTGACATGTGCTCAATACTATGACAATAAAAGAATGATTTATTTTGTAGGAAAAATGATCCTAGATCTAACTAGGATTAACTAATTTTAACTTACTCAATATTGGAATTGAGATTGACAATGGTATGGTGTTGACTTGCAACCCAAAAGGTGAGTCGATAAATCTTAGATCTGATTCTTTAAAGGCCTTAGAGATTGAATTTTGATGACATGATTCAATGATGTAATTGATTAAACTATGAAAATTTATAATTATGATATGAATTATTATAGACTAGAAAAATATGTAGACAAATTTATGTTCCATAAAAGCAGAGGGCAGATACAGATGCACCTATGATTTAAATTTGACCTAGATATGGGTGGTATAGGGCACAAGGAATCCCTATACTAGGGAATTGAAACCTAAATATTATTTAATAGGCCTGAGGTCCCCAGTCTATAGTATCTATCTTTAAAATTTGGTTGTTAGATCTTCATCTATTATCGAGATAATGCAGATTTATTGACTTGTCAACTTGTAGGGTTTTGATGCATGAATGAGAAAATTGTCTTCAATCTTCCTTCATTCCTCTTTGGATTTGTAACATGCACACATGAAGAGAGGGAAATGGTTTTTCCATATAAAGGGGTTGCCTCAGTCAAACCCTATGTTGGTATTTATACCTCCACAAAGGAAAATTTGATGATAAAAGAGTGCTTATCCTTTTGAGGGATATAGGTTAAATGATGAAAAAATGATGAATTAACACTTTTTTGCAACTCAACACTTAGATCTGATCTCTTTGATGGAATTAAGTCATTCTGATCACCTTCAAGAATCAATTATTGCATGATTTGATTTGATTTGAAGACCTACAAGTGTTAGTACTCACAAAAAAATGATCAAAATACATGAACAAACTTACATAAAACTATGATGAAGGATTAATATGATGATTGACTAAAACTAATATTGCAATAATGTCGATTAATTTTCTCTTGATTACCCTTGATTGATTTTAGGATCTTCAAATTTCTCAATAATTTCCCTTCCAAATTACTTCTTAATTAAAATGGTGAAAATGACTAGGTATTTATATGTAATTCTTATAATTTTTTGACAATAAAATATTTATGGCTGATAATTGAAATTGAAAATTAAAATAATAAATTACCAACACTGACATATTTAAATTTGGAGCCAAATTAGGCAGTTTAAGGCACCCTACACCCTATACTAGATTCTTGTTTTTTAGGAATCCAAAGTTTTGGGAGAAAAAAATTAAATGCCTACTTTGATTTCCCATTTTTTATTTTTTGATAAATGTTTTAAAATGGAAAATTAAACATATAATTAGGAAATTAGGTGCATAATTAATTCCAACCACATGGGGGGAGAAAAAAGCTAGTGTGAAATTATCATGGTTGACAATTTACAATGCTACATTTAATCCCCACTTTAGTGAGAGTGTGAAATCACACCTAGACTAAGACTAAAGAAAGAATATATCAAGAAGCATTCAATTATCCAAATATTGAAGACATAGGATGGAATAAATCTAGGGTAGCATGCAAGCTCCAAAGATTCAAGATCCTATGGTAAGACAACATAAGGAAAAAGGAACATAGGTGTATGATGTGTAATGTAGGATGAAAAACATGAAGCCTTCATGATGAAGGCACACAATATAACATAAATACAAAAAAAAATCAAAAAAAGACAATTCAAACATAATGAAAACACAAAAAAGATACATAAAAGACACAAAACACAACACAAGGGTTAGTACTAAAACAATTCAATTCAATAGGGAAAAGAGACCTCTATCTTAAATTTGTCTCAAGCACCAAACATTATCCATCGAATGTGCTATTTAAAAAATAGTGTATTCTCTCATAAGGATGTAATATCACTTACAAAACACATGGTTCCACTATCAAGAAAGTTGTGTTATGATAGGTTTACATGTAAAAAATCTCAAGTTCATTAATAAGCAAGTTATAATATGTTAAATTCATGGACTATCTTGGAAATCACATCTTGGGGAACACATCAAATTTTAACGTCACAAGGGACCATTTAACATCGTAAGGGACAAAACTCCACCTTAGGAGGTGAACAAAATTTTAACATCATGGGGAATGAAATAGTTCTCAACATCACAAGGTATGAATTGATAACCATGCCTCAAGGGGTGTTATAAATAACACCACCACCAAAGTGTTATGTCAATAAGTTGAATCCCATAAGATGTCTACGGAATAGATAGAGGTGAAATACCACCCCTTAAATTTCCAACATACTTGCTAAGCTGGTATTTAAGGAAATAATAGGTGAAGAGGGGATCCTGAAGGAGAATGTACGCATCTAAAACTAGTTATCCTTGGACCCTAAGCATAAAGGAAAAGATAATCATATAAGGTGTAGATACCGAAAATTGGTCTAGGCCTGTGAACACCACTTTCGACATAATTTTCTATAGTCCATGGTCATGATTAAATAATGTTTATTATTTAATTACCTTTCTAATACATATTTCCTCTATTAATTAAATATCCCTATTTAATTAATTCATTAATTCATAAATTAATCTTTATTCAACTTGGTTAATTAAATAAATTATATTTGTTTAATTATGTCCCTAACTAATTAATTCTTCCTTCTTAATTAAATATGTATTATTTAATTAAACCCTCTTTTTATCATATTTCAACTATAATTAAATATTTTTTTTTTAATTATTCATTTAACCCCCTTTGTCAACTATAATTAAATATTTATTATTTAATTATTCAATTCCACCCTTTTCGAAAGTCAAATTAAATAAATTATCTTTATTTATTTAATTAAATCTTCTATTTTCAAATGTTGAATTAAAATTAATATTTAATTCATTTATGTCACATTCCTCTGTCAATCAGTTATCTAATCATCCACTTACCTTCTGACTCAAGATCTATTTTTAGTTCTCGAGTTATCTCTGAATTTAACTGTTGATCATATCTGCAGGAAAACTCTTCGTCACAACTAGTCAATTATCTAGTTCTAACTCATATACATGTATGAATTTATTAATTAAATATCTTCTATTTAATTAATTAATTTAATTAATTAACTCATGTTTGCATTCAAATTCCTCATCTTTGAGTTTTGACTTTGTCTTTGACATTCAAAGTCTATTTCTTCTATTTTCGAAGATTCTTAACTGAAGATTAAGATCTTGTTCTATTTTTAGTCTTTCCTAACTCATGTTATAACTCACATCGCATGGCATTCATCAATCTCATCCGTCATTCTCTCTTTCAATCTGAGCCGATCGTTCGAAAACACAAAATCTATAAAATGGCCTGTCATAATCATTATTCCTCCTCTCCTGAAATCATTATACATTTTTGAGAAGAAACAATCTTTGATATTTTTCTTAGACATTCAACACATCTATAATTGCATTCAAACACAAAAATATGAGGGAAAGAATACTAAAAAGGAAAAATGGAAAAGAGCAATGGAGATAATTTGAAGGGATGAATGCATATTTGGTGAGATTAATTCAGTTTGTTTAGTTTTTATCATGTTTTCATATTCATTCTTTATTGTTAGATTTTTAGATTAGTTCTGATTTAGATTAGGATTAACAATTGTTTGTTCTAGTTGCAGATCTTATCAACAAGATTTATACCAAGGAGACATAGGACCAACAATGGCACACACTATCGCAGTATCAGGGACATTAATTGGAATATCCAACAAAGAACCCACGGTTGCCATTGCATCTACAGCTCTATTTTGGATACGTGGTATTTGTTGAAAATCTATGTCATTGAAATACTATTTGAAATTGTCAGCCATCCTCTTATAAGGTGCAAGCTTCTCATCCTTAGTCTCGTAATCATCATTCACCTATTGGATTACCAGTTGAGAGTCGCCAAATACATGTAGGCTCTTAATATTCCATTGAACTACCATTTTTAAACCTATCACTAAGGCTTCATATTCTACTATATTGTTGGTACAAGGGAATGCAATCTTGAATGATTTAGGAATGGTATCACCTTGAGGTGTGAGAAATAAGATACCGGCCCCTGAACCATGATTTGTATGTGATCCATCAAAGTACAGTTTCTAGTTAGTTTTAACATCAAGGTTGAAGAGAAATTCATCTAGAAAATCTGCTACTAATGGATGATCTTCCTTTATAGGTGTGTTTTCCAGTTGATCTGCAATGACCTATCCTTTTATTGCCTTCCTTTCGACATACAGAATATCATATTCGCTAAGTATCATAACCCATTTAGCCAATTAGCCTGTTAAAGCTGCCTTACTTAGGAGGTACTTAAGTGGATCAATTTTTGCAATCAACATGGTTTGTCGATTGAGCATATAGTGCCAAAGTTTTTGGGTAGCAAAGACTACCGCAAGACAGGCACGTTCTATGTTGTTTAAATTCAATTCATAGCCCACTAAGGTTCGACTGATATAATAGACCACTCTCTCATGACCTTGATCATCGTTTTGTGTGAGAAGAGCCCCTAATGCCGAGTGAGTTGCTGAGATGTAAAGTATCAATTGTTTTCCCTCTGTAGGTGGCATTAGGACTGGTCGAGTAAGCAAATAGTCCTTGATTTGTTGGAAGGCCTCTTGAAATTTAGGTGTCCACACAAATGGAACTCCTTTCTTGAGTAAATTCTGAAATGGATGTATTTTATCCGCTAGTTGTACTATGAAACGCCTAATGGACTGTAATCTCCCTTGTAGTGTTCTAAGTTGACTAATGCTGGTTGGAGGAGGCATTTCTATGATAGATCTTACCTTCTCTAGATCTACTTCAATGCCTCTACGAGAGATGATATACCCTAACAGTTTCCCTGATTTGACTCCAAAGACACACTTCTTTGGATTTAGCCTGACATTGTAGTTTTCTAGCCTCTGGAATATCTTGTTTAACACTTTCAAATGATCTTCCCTTGTTTCTGACTTGGCTATTATATCATCTACATAATCCTCCATCAATGTATGTACAAATTCATTAAAAATCGTAGTCATTGCTTGTTGGTAAGTGGCTCCTGCATTCTTAAGGCCAAATGGCATAACATTCCAACAGTATGTGACCCATGGACACGTGAAAGCTATCTTATGTTGATCTTCAAGTGCTATCTTTATCTGGTTATATCCAAAGAAACCATCCATAAAGGATAGCATCTCATATCTTGCAGTAAGGTCTACTATCATGTCAATATTCGGCAGAGGGAAGTCATCTTTAGGACATTCCTTTTTGATGTCTCTAAAGTTAGTGCAAATACGAATGCCCCCAGTTGGCTTAGTCACTGGTACTAGATTTGATATCCAATCTGCATAGTCTATTATCTTTATGAATCCTACATCTAGAAGTTTCTTAAGTTATACCTTGACCAATAGAGCAATTTGTGGATGCATCTTCCTCAACTTCTATTTGACTGGTTTGATACTTGGTTGTAGTGGTAAATGATGCAATATTAGATCTGGATCTAGCCCAGGCATGTCAGCATATGACCATGTGAAGTTTACTTGTCTCTTTTTAAAGAAGTCCTTGAATTCATGTTGTTCTATTTCTGTTAAGGAAGCTACAAAATATAGTATTCGAGAATTCTCTTCTGTACCTATGTTGACTGCAATAGCTTCTTCCACTAGCATGGGTGACTTTTCTTGTGCAACAGGGAGAATATTTAAACCTCTATCCTTGGGTGCCTCAGAGAGGTTTTCGCCCTAGGATATGTCCTTTATTTTGACTTTTTCTTCGTCCAAATGCATCTTTCAATTTTCACCTAGGGACTCGTCATTTTTATTTTCATTTTCATTTTTGTGACTAGAGGTGTAAATAGGCACCCTGAAATATGCTTTATCATCCAAGTCTATGGTAAAACCTACCTTATGATCCCCTATAGGTATACCTTCTCTAAGTCCCATGAACTCAGCAATTGCTTCATCTTTCTCGAATGTATCTATGATAGGTGTACCTTGTTGATCCCAGTCAATTCCCCTCTTATGATGTCCTTGATACTGTGATAGTGTGTACCATTGTTGGTCCTACATCTCCTTGGTATAAAGACATATTCAATTACCTCATTGATGAAACCCTACCTCAAGACTTGTCCAATAACCAACGTCGAACCTTCATCTGAAAGTCAGCCAAGTACACCATCATCGGAGAAACCCTATATAGATGTACCTTAGATATCACCCTAATGAGATGTCTCGATGCTGAGGAAGCACAAATAACTTTGCGAGCGGTACATAAGGATATATGTGGATCTCATTCGAGTGGTCCCACTCTAGCGCATAAGATTATGAGACTAGGTTACTATTGGCACACAATGGAGAAAGATTCATATGTCTTTGTTAAGAAATGTAGACAATGTCAAATACATGAAGACTTGATAAGAGCACCAGTGCAGGAGCTTTGCCCAATTACTTCACCATGGCCCTTTGCCTAATGGGGACTTCACCTCATAGGTAAGATGCACCCTTCATCATCCAATGGCTATAAATTCATCATCACCTCCACCGAATACTTCACCAAATGGATCAAATCCATCCCTATGACATACATAACCGGCACACAAATATCTAAGTTTATCCTAAACTATAACATTTTTCGGTAAGGTGTCCCTCAATCCATAATCACAGACCATGGCCGCCCATTCAAGAACCAAGAATTACACCATTTATGTGAAGAATTCCACATCAAACACCATTTCTCCACCCCATATTACCCACAAGGTAATGGCCAAGCTGAGGCATCTAATAAAATTATCGTTAGAATCCTTAAGAAGACTGTCAATGACGTTGGTCGTGACTGGCACCTACAACTTAATCTTGCCTTATGGGCTTATCGCACAAGCATCTAGACTCCCACCAGTGCACTCCATATTCCCTCGTATTTGGGTTCGAAACTATCTTAGCTATTGATATTGAAATACCTTCTTTACGGGTATCCTTGAAGGGTCATATCGACGATGAAGAATACCATGTCTCTAGGTTACAAGAGCTAGAATTGCTGGATGAATGAAGATAGAAAGCATTAGATCATTTGCAAGCATATCAAAATCAACTTCACCATAGTTACAATAGGAAGGTTGTCAATAGACACTTTGACATTGGTGACCTGGTATTAATGGAGAATCCTAAGAACCAAGCTGAACACGAGAAACCAGGAAAGTTTGAACCTAACTGGTTGGGGCGGTACATTGTCATAGAAGCCTTTGGATCAGGAGTGTACCAACTCTCTACTCCTGAAGGAGAACCAATTTTGTCCCCTATAAACAATCTACATCTAAAGAGGTTCTACACTTAAGTCTCTAGGAATCTGTGTCTTAATCTGGAAAAAAAAACAAAAACAGACAAAAAAATAGTTACCTTGATGAAAACTTGGCAAACAGGCGTCTTTGTAGCACCAAAATAATTGAGAAAATAAAAAAAGTAATGAGAAATAAATTTGTCCACTAGTGAAATACACTTTGGTGGCACTATGGATAAGTACCATGGTGAAAACCTGGCAAATAGGCGCCATGTGTAGTCAAGCTCACTCTTCCATCTACCATCATTCTAATCAGAGTTTTTCACCATCACTCATAATAAATGGTTGTCCTATCCATCATTTGGAACGATTGACATCTAAACGTCCATTCCATCATATTACCCACTCCATCTTCCAAATCATATTCCCGACTGGGGGCAACTCCTTGTTTTGTGCCCTAACTCTTTGTACATAACATCACACCATCGAAAATAGCCTAAAAAATACCAAAAACATTAGAAACATGAAAAATCCAAAAAAATCAGAAAAATGTTAGAAAATCCCGAAAATAGAGTCAAGTCAATCATGTCAAGTCAGTCATGTCTAGTTAGTCATGTCTAGTCAATCATGTCAAGTCGGCCATTGTAGTTTAGTCGTGGACATAGTCGAAATACACTGCCTCTGCGACTGGGACGTAGGCAAGGCCATCAATCGATGTGCCCCCAAGGCATTAGGTATGTCATTCTAGGTTTGTCATGTATCACACACATTAAATGATGACTCTCTGTATATTCAAAGTCATTGGTCATGTCGAACTACGAGGTCTCTACGTGTACAACGTAGGAAAGGCTAATGTATTGATGAGCTCTTGAGACCACACTAGGTTAGTCCAATAGGGTTCATTCACAATCACTATCATACACATTGCATATCATAGTTTAGGGTATCATCTCATGTCATACACTGTCTACACATACACACAGTTTATCAGTCAAGGAATCAAAACAATTCATGCATTAACAAGGAAAAATGTCTCAACAGTCATCAAGTCAACATCAAACACATTGTCAAAATGATCAGCCTATGTCTTAAACAAAATATGTCTTTCTTCTCAACATACGTCATCAAATTGTCATAGTCTCATGTGGCTTGTCACCTCAACGTCATCAGAATCCAATGTCTTATACGACACATGTCTTACTGAAACCAAGATTTGTCATGCCTCATACAGAAGTCACAAAGTCAAAACCAGACTCAACGTCTTATGCGCTATGTGTCATTCTCTCACATTAGGCTATGTCAAACATCAAACAATCCCACAAGATCAAGTTTTGGCGAATACATTTATTTGGTTTTATGACTTTATATCTTATTTTATCTTATTTTTTTATTGATTTGCGCAAGATCCTATTAATAGTTTTCTCAAGGATGTCCCTTGAAGGATTTAGAGAAGCAACGACATCTCACGATTCTTTTTCTTTGGCTGCTATCTATCAATTATCTTTTTAACATTGGTTTTTGAGTCATGTTACTAGTTTCGTCTAGGATGTCCTATCAAGGATTTAGAGGAGCAATGACGTCTCATGACCTGTCTTTTATTTATCTGTTGTTTGTGGTTTGTCTTGACCAAACGACTAGGGCATCATGTCCTTAGTTTGAGTTAAGACACTCCTTGTCTACGACTGTCTATTTTTCACAAGTGGATAACTTTGTACACTATGGTCTATCTCATATCATAGTGTGTACTATCCGTCTGTGTCATGTCCTGCCCAATGATGATAACAAGGCAAGTATAGCGTATTTGGCAATATATCGAAGGTTATATCTTTTTCTTAATCGATCAACCATCATTATATCATTTTCTCCATCAATTGACATTAGTTATTTCTTACTAACATTCTGAAGTCATTTTCATCCTAACATTTCTCTTCTTTGACATTAAGATAGAGTCCTGTGACATAATATAAAAAAAACACATTAGTTCATTTGCATCCATTCAATAAACATTTCATATAGTTGCATTGCATTTTCAACATATAGATAGTAACATTCATCTTCATTGTATTTCACATCATTACATAATAGGAATTGCATCATCATAGCATACATCATGTAAACATTGCATGTACATATTACCATCACATATAAACATCATGTAGAACATGACATCCATAACATCATCATTTAATGCATAACTCATAGACATGTAGAAACATTCATTCATAACGCATGTACATACATCATTTAGGAAATATAATCATGTAGTAATAAAGCATCATCCATTAAATAGAATTTCATATCATGTAGAAGCCGCCAAAATCATATATATCGCTCAAAAACAATGTGTCACAGTACAATGTCCGCATGTCACTATAAATACAAAATGAGCTCACAGGCTCTCTGATCAAAAATACAAATGTATACAAGTATCTGAAGCCTTTTCATCATGTCCCTACCCCTGCTGTCACGTGGTGATGGTGGTTGGAAGGGACCCGAAGGTGGCCTTTGTGAGGTGGAAGGCCTATCATATGGACCTGTGCTCGATGGTCCTATCACCCCTTCAGTGCTCTGTGTCCTCTGACTCTGACTATGACCTCTGCTCTGACAGTGCACCTCTGAAAATGTAGGAGCCTGTCTCTCTGTTGGCACTATGGGCTCATACAAATCCCTGTAATAAGTGGCTCTCTCCACTGATCTGACTAACTCTCGTACCATTCCATCAAATGAGGACCCACTGCAAAGGCATCTAACCTCTACAAACTGCTGCTCTATCTCATGTCTCTGATCTATAGCCTGGTCTCTCTCCATGAGAGCACTTTCCCTCTCTGTATGCGCACTGTACCTCTCTCTATATGCATTATCCTTCTCTGAGTAGGCACTATCTCTCTCTAGTCTCATCACCTCAAACTCTGTAGTCATAAGTCCGAGTCTCTCCTCTAACACCTCCCTATCACTGTCTCTAGGAGCATCCTCATCCCGTCTCCCCTCCACTATCCGATCTCTAAGCTCTCTCTCCTGCTCCTCCATCAATGCCTCCTCCTCAACATCCTCCTCAACATCATCCTCTACATCATCCTCTCCATATCTTCCTACAACACCCAAAGGATCTAAGGACATGTTTGCATCCATATTCTCTATGACATCCTCTACACGCTCCTCGACCACTACCTCTGCTGCAGCGTGCTCACCCCCAGCCGATACATCCACTCTCTCTCTGATATCTATCATCGGTACATCAACTGTAACTGCCTCCCGCATAGGTGCATCTCCACCTGCCTGACCCCCTCTCCATCCTCGTCTCCCGCCTATACCTCCACCATTGTCATCATCTCCATCACCTCTACCACCAACTCTACCAACTCTAGCACCTCCACCTCTCTGACGTCCTCTAGACCCTGTGCCTCATCTCTCGACTGGTGTTGGCTAGTCTGGATCTGTATAGGGAATTGGGAGATGCACTTCCCGCCATGCCTCATAAGTAGCTGTGGTCCCTGGATCTGATAATCCACCTCTCCATCCCCACTGTACTGGCTGAAGTGCCTGTATCTCTATCTCCGCTGTAGCCACTGGAATCATGGGTCCCCACCATGGAACCTCTCTCAATCACTGAGCAAACTCTGCTCTACTCCGAGGCTCATCCTAAACCTCCCCAAACTGTCTTAGCACTTTATCTGGCAAATGCCGCTCAATGATATGAACACTCAAAACAATCCTCCCAATGAGATACTGTGTCTATCTACAGAATGGCAAATGTATGTCCTCATCTACCCACTCCTTGTAATCCATGTAAGTTCTCCATGTGAACTGATCAAGAATATCCAAGGTGTGTCGCCAGTATCCTGTGTCACCCACATGAGTCTGTGTGATCTGCCCTGTATATCAAAATACATATGGGTGTCTCTCCTCTCTCTCTACTATAACTGGAGGATGGAGGACAACAATCCTCTCCCAACCCAATACCATCAAAAGTGTCATCCCACAACTCAACGATTGTGCATCTCTGTACGCAATGTCAGGTCAATGAAAATACAACATCCCAAGGAGACATGGACCCCATGCATATCTAGTCTCACTCTCCAACATGTCGACCAGCATAGCTCCCCATCCTATTGGAAATCCATGTGCTCGTCTGTTAGGAAGAACTATACCCCCAATCAAGGTACATAAGATGCAGTCAATCTGCTCGTATTTGTCTGCTAGAACTGGCCATCTAATCTTGTAATGCTCAATCCCGAGCTTACTAATGTCATCCACCTGATAAAATCATGCTAACTCCATCAGTCATCACTGTGTATCATACATAACTCGCTCACCTCTGATAGGAAATCTCAGAATCCTATACACATCCTCTAATGTGATAGTAGCCTCCCTAGTCGGTAAATGAAATGATGTCTCTAAATGCCATCGCTCGCAAAGTGTCGTCAGCATCCCCCTATTTTCCCGAATGGCAGGCATCGACAAATAGTGATGTAGGCCTAGCTTCCATAGAAGCTGAATGTCTGCAGAACTCAAACTATCTCTTAAGGCAAACGTATCTGGTCATGATTCTCGTGTGTAGATAGGATCTATCACCACCTGCAATGTAACCATGATGTTAGAATTTTCCAATTTTCCTTGAAAAAATAAGTTGAAAATTTTACCAGTCAAATGCAGCTCACTTTTATAGATGCGGTGCATTTTTGCAAATGCATTGCATAGAGCCTCACATGCGGTGCACATTGCATATGCATTCCATTTTCTCCACACCCCTTTCTGACTACTACACATGCAATGCACAGTGCACATGTGGCTCATTTTATACTTTATACTGCCCAACTACAGATGCGTCTCATTAAATACATATGAGGTTCACGCATACACTTGCGTATACCCCTAACGCATTTGCATTGCAAGACTACACATGTGGTGCATTATGCTCCACATGTGGTCATTACCTAATCCACTAAACCTAGACCTAACGCGGTTTTGTAGATGCGTTGTTTCACAGCCAGATGCGGCAAATATGACGGCATATGCGTCGTTTACGATGCACCACATTTGCACATTAATTTTCTACATCGTAAAAATGCATGCAAAAAGCAATTTCACAAGTTCGTTTTTGGGTACATACTGGTGGTCCTACGTTGGCTAGCCTCCTGAAGGTCCGGATCCAATATCCTCAATGCCTAGTGTAGGGAAACAACGCCATTTCCTCATCAGTCAGAGCAAAATCACAAGTTTTTCTATCTCCTCCGGGTGCAAATGAATTCATTTTAGCCCTAATTCCTATTTATAGGTGGGTTAGAAGTGGCATTTATTTTTCCCTTCTCTATTGGCCGCTTAGCCTTTCAACTTCCAATGCCTTGTATTCATCCAAAACAACTCCAAATTCCATTATGTCAACTCCATAACATTTTCGACTATCATTTTGACTTATCGGGAATTTTTTCTGATTTTTTTTTAAACTTTTCAAAAAAATGTCAATTTTCTCGAGGGGGCATACCCTAACCCATTTCATGCTAAGGCATGATCGGGGCATATTTTTTTTGACATAACGTCATACCAACATTGTATGAAAGAGGAGTAAACTGTAGATACCGAAAATTGGTCTAGGCCTGCGAACACCACTTTCGACATAATTTTCTATAGTCCATGGTCATGATTAAATAATGTTTATTATTTAATTACCTTTCTAATACATATTTCCTCTATTAATTAAATATCCCTATTTAATTAATTCATTAATTCATAAATTAATCTTTATTCAACTTGGTTAATTAAATAAATTATATTTGTTTAATTATGTCCCTAACTAATTAATTCTTCCTTCTTAATTAAATATGTATTATTTAATTAAACCCTCTTTTTATCATATGTCAACTATAATTAAATATCTTTATTTAATTATTCATTTAACCCCCTTTGTCAACTATAATTAAATATTTATTATTTAATTATTCAATTCCACCCTTTTCGAAAGTCAAATTAAATAAATTATCTTTATTTATTTAATTAAATCTTCTATTTTCGAATGTTGAATTAAATTAATATTTAATTCATTTATGTCACATTCCTATGTCAATCAATTATCTATTCATCCACTTATCTTCTGACTCAAGATCTATTTTTAGTTCTCAAGTTATCTTTGAATTTAACTGTCGATTATCTAGTTCTAACTCATATGCATGTATGCATTTATTAATTAAATATCTTTTATTTAATTAATTAATTTAATTAATTAACTCAAGTTTGCATTCAAATTCCTCATCTTTGAGTTCTGACTTTGTCTTTGACATTCAAAGTCTATTTCTTCTATTTTCAAAGATTCTTAACTGAAGATTAAGATCTTGTTCTATTTTTATTCTTTCCCGACTCATGTTATAACTCACATTCTATTTGAGACATAACTCACATCGCATAGCATTCATCAATATCATCCATCGATCTCTCTTTCAATATGATTCAATCGTTCAAAAACACAAAATCTATAAAATGGCCTGTCATAATCATTATTCCTCCTCTTCCGAAATCATTACACATTTTTGAGAAGAAACAATCTTCGATATTTTTCTTAGACATTCAACACAGCTATACTTGCATTCAAACATAGAAATCTGAGGGAAAGAATACTAAAAAGGCAAAATGGAGAAGAGAAATGGAGATAATTCAAAGGGATGAATGCATATTCGGTGAGATCAATTCAGTTTGTTTAGTTTTTATCATGTTTTCATATTCGTTCTTTATTGTTAGATTTTTAGATTAGTTTTGATTTAGATTAGGATTAATAATTGTTTGTTCTAGTTCTAGATCTTATCAACAAGATTTATTCTAAATGTTACATAAGGGACTATTGTGTTTCTACCATATAAATAAATATGGTTTACTTAAGATTGTAGCACAATGAATGGAAATGAGTAAACATATAAATCTACAAATTCCACATAGTGAGGAGAAACACCATAGGATAAATATCATTATTGTCTAGAGTGATTAGATGCATCAACACATGGAAGAGAACCATAATCATCAAGTTGTATTTTATTACTCAAGGCTTGGTATTCATTGTGGAGTGAAGAGTAGTCAAGAAGAGTTATTTATATAAAATTTCTTACATGTTGGAGGAGGAAGAGTAATCAAGAAAACTTTGAGGAGCCTTAACAAAATATGCTTTTTCTTGGATATATGATAAGAATTAGGAGACATTCAGTTCTCTTGTGAAGAAAATCTTGCTTGATTACCACAAGAAGTCATAAATATAGTAGACTCTAGAGCATGAGATGTATATGGGGATGGACGTTGGAAACATAGACCTTTCCTTGAAATATATGGCATAGATTTGACATGACACTAACTCCTTGTCTCATGTTTTTGTTATATCCTTTTTTAGAAAGAATTTTGTATCCAAGCCAATAGCATTCTTCTAGCTCAGATGAAGAAGTCTTATCTTAATTATCATGAGAAGAATTGGTTTTTTCACAAGAACACAAATCCTTTTTAAATTTTTTAAAGTTACTCATTTGTAAGATAGGGTTAGAGAGTTCCTAGCATAGAATAGTGACAACTAACACCTCTAGACCATTAACCACATCTAAAAAAGAGAAAACAACAAAAGCATGAGAAAAAAATAACATTAAATAACAATACTCCCCATGCTTGAATCTTGAATCACTTACCTTGCTCTCCTATTTGTACTTTTTGCAATCTTTGCCCTCAATTTTTTTGTTTCACATGTGCAAATACCTGTAAAATAGTAAGTAGAAAGGTTGAGACAATTAGCTGTTAAATTGAAAATGGAGGAGAAAGGTTGCTTTTATAGACAACCTTTCGAATGGATGACTGAGATTAATCCTCTAGAAGGATTCCAATATCAATGGATAAGAACGAATGAGATAGAGGTTATAGGATAGATGGTTGAGATCGAGCCTCCAAAAAGATGCCAAGATCAATGGTCCAGAATTGATGCACCAAGAATATGCCATTCTTGGAAAAATTATGATAGGTATGACCTCGATGACTATGATGCCCAATGGATATGACATTAATGAAAGCTATGACAAGGATTAATGACAGGGCATCTTTGACTAGAAATGGTGCATAAATAATTTGTTTTAAATAATTTATTTGAAAATAGAGGAAAGGGATAAGTGGAAAATAAATAATTTATTCAAGTTACTTATTTAGAGAAAATGAAAAAGGAGATTAAATAAATCAATTTAATTAAGTGAAGAGATGGAAATTGGTCATGGATAATTAATTTGATTATTTAGTCAAAACAAAGGAATGACACATAATTAAATAATTTCACTAATTATTTAATTATAGAAGAATAAAAGGTCAAATAATAATTATTTTTTGACCATGGACAAATGATGAAAGATAAATAATTAAATAAATAATGATTTATTTAATTATTGAAGAAAGGGGGTATTAATGACATAATTAAATAATTTTAATTGATCATGATAGAATAAAGATTAGAAAATGAATTAATTAAATAACTAAAAATTATTTAATTAATAGAGGAATATGATCAAGTATAATTAAATAATTAAAATTAATTAGTTATTAGAGGATGATGACCAAGGAAAAAAGTTGCTCGTAGACTTAATAATTTTTTAGTGAAAAAATCATCTTCAACACATGAGGGATGGAAGTTGAAAACCCTTATTCACCATCATGAGATGATGTTTTTGGATTTTTTGATGTACAACAAGATTTATTAAATGAAATACAAAACTCTTTAGGTTTATATTGTGAGATTTTTTAGTCTCCTACAAAGGAGGTTGTGAAATCTAATGAATCTCAATCACCATCTAAGAGTTTTGTTATAGGTAGATACAATTTTCAACATGTATAGGCTCTACCTTTGAAGCTGGGATCAAATTATTAATAGAGATAAAAGTTTAATGGTTGACTCGAGCTTGTGAGTTATAAATTTGTGTATCTACTTTTATCACATATATATTATTATTATATTCATACTTCATCTCATGGTGAAGAGTAGAGGAGACTCCCTTCATGGTATGAATCCACAATCTACCTAGGAGAAGATTATATGAAAGTGGTCCAAACATGATATGGATAGGGCTAGGAAAAACTACGAGCCCTACCTTAATGGGTAGAATGAGTTTCAAAGACTATACTAAGGATTTTTATAAAATGGAAATAAGATCTAGAAAATATCAACTAGATAGAGAGAAGGTAGCTAGATACATAAATGGGTTATTACTCAATATTTAGGATGCTATGATAATGTACAATATTACCAAAATTGGAGAGGCTTACCAGTATGCCCTAAAGGCTGAAGAGAAGATATCTAAAAGGTGAAAAAATAATTCAAGAGGTAGAGGAAGAATGACAATAGAAACATGACAAGTAGCAATAAATGGAAACAAGTCTATGGAGAATAATAAAACCCTAAATGGAATAAAAAAATTAGGTCAAGAAATAATAGGAAGAGATTATTTTGTAAGAGAACATGACAACCACAACAACAAGGGGTTTCTAAGAAAATGTTTCCAATGTGGAGAATTTGGTCATAGGGATCTGAGTGTCCACAACTACACAAAGAAGGTAGTAAGAAAATTACAACTAGAAATCACCTAGCACAAGAAGAATAATAAAGTGTGGTATCAACAAAAGAAAAATAACCATATTAGGAAGGAGATTCTCTCACATTTAGGAGAGTGTTGGTGATACTACATGGAGTAGAAGATGGACCATCTTAAAGAAGAAGCCTTTTCCGGACTGTATGTAAATTTAGAGGTAAGTGTTGTAAATATATTATTGATAGTGGTAGTACAGTTTCTGAAGAGATTGTAGAGAAATTAGGATTGAAAAAGAGAAAACATCCAAATAAATATAAAGTTCATTGGTTGTAAAAAGGAACATGAATTAGTGGTGCAGGAGTAGTGTTTAGTTCATTTTCAAATTGGATAATACAAGGATAAAAATTTATGTGATGTTATATCAATGAGTGCATGTCATTTTTTTCTGGGAAGACCTTTTCAATTTGATAGGGAGGTGTAGTATCATAAATTGTCGACCTTGACAATTTTGAACTATGTCTAGCTTCCCTTATGTGCATAGACCTAATTATACTCATAATTTTCTCATTTTATTATCATTTTCATAAAATTAGGTATAATTGGGTGTGAATGTCAATCTATGGCTAGCTAACCCAAGATAACTTTAGGAAACCCCCCCCTCGATGATAGTGTAAAATCATAGCAAATATTGGCTAAGTGCTATAATTTTCCTAGGGAATCTTTCATTTTTTTGAAAAAAATATTAATTTTTCTGGTGAATCTATGCACATTATTAAAAAAAATTATAAAATCCTCGTGAATATTAATGAATAATTGGTAAAAATAATAATCACAGTGGTGAATCCTAGTGAATAATAACTAAAAATATTAATTATAATGGTGAATCTCTCCTTTAAAAAATTGCATAGTTGGTTGACGCAGTTCCTCCATTTTTTTTGTTTTTTATAATATTGGAGGGGACTGGGGGTGGCAGACACTGATAGGGTCAAGGGGTAGCACCCCTTGTGGTCAAGGGGGAATAGCCATCATGTGGGGGTTGAGGGGGTAATGCCCCCTCGTGGGGTCCGAGGACAACAGCCCCGATGCGCTCCTATCCCGATGTAGGTGGGGTCGAGGGGCAGAGCCCCTCGCCACCAAGCATAAATTCAGTATAAAAAATACATTGTAACACACACAGATTAAGTATTTTTTAAAATCTCACTTTAAAAAAAGACTAAATGAAAAGTGTAATGTTACCATTGATTAGCTTTTTAATCAGATGGCTACAAGTTGATTCTGCAACCTATATGCACATGCCTTTTAAAAGGCTTGTTGAGGCTTGGAATTTGTTTTGGGCCACACGATTAGATTTAATCATGTGACCCAAAAAATATTTGGGCCTCAACAAGCCTTTTAAAAGGAACGTACATATAGGTCACGAAATCAACCTGTAGCCATCCGATTAAAAAACTAATAGATGACAAAAAATAAATGCCCTATTCAAGGCTAAAATATCGCTAAAATTAAATGGTAATTTATTATGTGGTGATATTGCCCAAAAATTAATGGTAGGAATATAATATTACAGACAAATATAATTATTATTTTTAATTACAATATAAAATACTAGCAAATCAGTTCCAATGACTCATCATTTACATGGGAATCAATTCGATTTATTATTTTAAAAAATAATGCATAGGAGAATTAATCGAGAAAAAAATGTTTTTTTGTAAAAACTTGGTGATTCAGTCTCCTTTTTAGCTTGTACTATTCACCATTTCTAGAGGTCCCGATTTCAATTATTCACCACTTGGTGAAGATTCCCCACTAAATTTTTCCCTTTGATAAGCCCTAAGATGTAAGTGATTCAAAGTGTATGAGATTGATGCAAAATGACAATGAAAATGGGATAATGTGATGAAAATGGGTGTAAATGAGTGATTGCTATGAGTAAAAATGCCTATAGTGATATTGCATGACATTGTGGATCCATATTGTGTAGAGAAAGCCTCTACTTATAAGATTCAAGGGTGGAAGAATGAGTGAAATTGGTGAATGCAGGATTAAAATGGGAGCTAATAGGATTGTTACGCTTATCACAAGGCTAATGGATGGAGGTGGAGCACGTTTTAGAGAATTTGTAGAGTTAAGGCATGTAGGTGGATTTGCAAGAGGATGCAAGGGAATTGAATGAATATGGTTGAGATGTAAGAGGGACAAGATTTCATGTAAGCGTAATTAAATGCCTTTGTAAGAGGATTTTAAAGCCATTTGGGGGGAAATTGAAAGAAGGGGTGGTTGAGAGGAATATTCCAAAGAATATGCCTTTGAGAGGAAAATAAGTTAATTAGTTAATTAGAAGAAATTTTTTTCATGTGAAACTTGGTTAGTTGACCATGGGTTTACTAAACCAAGGTGGAGTCAAAATCTAGAGGATTTGCTAATGAGGATTTGTAAGTAGCTTAGGGTTTATTAATTCAAAATTAATTAACTTGGATGGGTTAGGGGTTTATGAAATTTTATTTAATGGTTTAATTTATTTAATCAATTGAGAGGACTTAGGGGAATTTAATTAAATGATTTCATTTTAATTAAATAGGATAACCATTAGTCAAAAGAAAGTGAATTAATCCAATAAAGTTAATTATTTGATTAATAGTAGAAGCTGATGAATTTAACTAAATAATGAATATTATTTAATTAATTGGTTAGTGCATAAATTATTTAGGAAGAATTAATGTTAGATAATCAAAATTAGATGTGTAATACCGATCAGGACTATTTGAGTGTCTACATTGTTACCCTCTTTGAAGCAATGCACCTACTGCGTTGGTTTAAAGAATAACACTACAACAATCAAAATAAAAATAAAAATAAAAATTTGGATGCCCCACTATTGCCCCAATGAAAGGAATTATGTTTCTACATTGTCCCCTCGAGAGATTGGCGAAAATTTCAATTTTGGGGTTGATCTCACAAAAAAAGATTCAATAATGGTTCTGACATAGAAAATAGCCTACAAGATGTGATAACAAGCTCAAGATGGTGAAAAATGGTTGAAATAGGCTTTGTTGCTCACAAAACAGATGAAAAAGCTCAAAAACCCTAAATTTTTGGCTTAAATAGGAGGGTTGGGGTCATTTTTCAATTCATTTGTTCACTTTTCCTTCTAGAATACTCGTGATTTTTCTCTTAGGTGTTGACAGAATGGTTGCTCATGTGATTCCCAGACATCAGATGGAGTGCAAGACCCCTGGTACACAAATTGAAACTTGTCTCATTTTTCTTGTTTTGGGTCCTGGTAGGTCAGTCAAAAGCGGCTATGTAGGGCATCACTTATTCTCTCATCGGTGTCACTTTTTCTCTGTAGCATCAACTTTGTGGTATAGCATCACACAACATAGTTAGGTTCCAAGGTCACTCATCCAATGTCAACCTGCCTTTTGCGATGAAGCGTTGCACAACCTAGGGTGGGTGGAGCACTATGGAAAAATGTCGATTCACCTTTTCTATGGAGCATCATGTGAGCTTAGGTGGGTAGAGCACCTCTCAAGGATGTTGATTTTCCTTTGTCATGGGGAATTTCTTTCGAATATGGTGTCTCTTTTGAAAAATGTAGAGCACCTCATTTGTTAATATTGACTGGCTTTTGTAGTTTAGGGTTTTTTGATTTTCCAAATTTGCATTTTTTTTGGTAACATTTTGACATCATGCATGTTTTGAGTGTAGGAGGTCCTTTGTCTGCTCCATTCAAAGGAGCATAGATGTTGAATACTGCACTGAGTGAGGCACTTGAAATAGGATGCCTTACTCTTCCTTGGAACGATTGGTTTTGGTTTTGTAGCATAGGTGCCCGTGATTCACACACACCTAGCCATGATGACAACCCTAGTGGAGAAATGGTGGAGTGAGACTTCATCATTCCATCTACCAAATAGAGAGGCCACAGTGACCCTCAAGGATGTATGGTGGATCTTGTGGATCCCCATCCATGGTGAGTGAATCATTTATGATGTTGAGGTTGGTGGTGATTCTATCTTCTAGGTGCTCGGGGTAGAGCAATACATGACAAATAGTTGGTAGATTGGCCTACATTAGTATGAGCAGATAGCCCTAGATTTGACATTATTCATTGGTGCACTGATTTTAGGATTCCTCATTTTTGATAGATGAGTGAGGGGTTGCAACGTTAGATGGGGCATTTTTTGGTCCCACGTGATGGAAGAGATGATAGTTTACGCCTAGGGTTCAGTTTTTCTAGCCTCATTATATCATGACATGTACCAGGTGGCATATTGCAAGGCTCACAACATTAGAGTTGGAGTGACATTACTCCAAATTTGGGCTTATGAACGTATAGAATTTGTGTGGCCAAGAGTCACACTTGTATAGATAGATAACAATGAGCGTGTAATGAACAAACATAGGGGTATGACGACATTACATTATGCAAGTATCATATGCATCCCACACTAGAGGTGGGTTATCAACAAGATAGCAGTGTTTAGGTGGAGGCCTTGGATCCATGCAAGTAGATGGCACAATGATGATGAGTAGTTATTTTATCATCACCAAACTAGATATATGTAGGTTTGAGATCACTTGATGATTGAGTGCTACCTTCTTGATAGGGTATCCCATTAGTTTGGAGAGGTATAGGATGCACTTGATGATGCTTATAGAGAAATTTTTTCTAGGAGATCATTAGAGTCTACCTAGGGATAGAGGATCCAACCCCAAGTTGCTATTGATGAGTTTGGATAGACTGTGATTTAGTCATGGGTATATTTTGATAGTCCTCAAGATGTTGAGACTACACAGACATATGATGCATACTAGAAGGCACACACCTTGATCAAACTTACACTATTGATTGTTCCTACAGTAGGTAAGGGATGAGTGAGAGGTCCTCATATTGGTTAGGACTAGGAACACCCACCACATGGGCCACCGGGGGGACCATTGGTATAGTTGGTGGATCAAAGACCACCACAATAGCCACCATAGGGGTCACTACCAGGTCAACCATTAGGTTCTGATCCATGGGATGCATAGAGAGCAACCTTGCAGACATAGGTGAAGTTACAATAGGATACAACATAGATACATGTGTTGACATAGGAGAGGGACCGGGAAAGACATGAGGTAGTAAAAGAGAGATAGATGAAACATGATTTTGATCTTTCCTTGGCACAAGAGACGAGGCGTTGACAATAGTTAGAGACTATGGAAGAGCAAGCATAGGAGTAGCTGATGGTCCCAACATAAATGTATGTGACAACCATGTAGGAGGTTTCTTATTATAGGATGTGATACTATCAAGTATTCACATAGGAGCAGCAAGAGATAGATTTTTCACACATGAGCTAGGTAGTGTCGAGCAGGTCTCATAGAGGACTATCAGGTAGTAGGTAGGCCTCAACATCTCACCTTAGTGATCATCAGATCTAGGGGAGCTCTAGGTTCTACTACCGATAGAAACTTTTTGGATGTGCAGCTTGATTATTTGATGTATATACATTCATCAACTAGGTTTTGATTAGAATAATGTATATTATTTTTGATGAAATTACACATCTGATTCTAATTGTACCATGACATTCAACTTTTTTGATATATATGAGATGGCTTTGATGTGGTATTATATCATGCGGTGCTATTTTATTTTATGATCTATGGATACATTGATGCATATGATATGTATGGATGTGAATTATGATTATGCTATGATTTTTTATGATTTATGATGTGATGTATGTGATTCTATGGATGTATGACATGGATGCATAGGTGATGTATGCTCAAAATTTATTTTTCTGTACCTTTTCCATATGGTATATGATGATGCAATATATATGTATGGATGCATTTATACATATGTTTATGAATGTGATGTATAGATCTAGATGCTTAGACAAACAAATATATATTATTGAAATGGTGAATTTTGTTTGGGGGAGTTCTATACTTGGGAGATAAAACAACAAAATCCAATGTTCTCACTCAAGAACAAAACCCTAGAGATCTCAACCTTAAGTATGAAAAGGAGAAAGAGATATTGCAATAGGGATATCCTAGAGTCTGATTGTAAACTAATGAGGGGTTCACCACCAAGCTAGGGCTTGGAAAGACAAAAAAAATGTAAGATGTAATGTACAAACCTAATGCAATGCAATATGTCACTACATGACCTAAAAATACATGTGAAACATAATAGAAAGTTTTAAGATGAAATGTGTGCACCTGTAAATCTAAAGATGAACGGATGAAGGCTTCGAATGTTGAAAATCCTAAAAAATTAGCCTATTGGGACTCATACACCAGTTTAGGTGTATTAGTCCTAGATCTAGGTTTCTTGTCTGGAACAGGATTCTGGAAAAAAGGTATCTAGAACTCTAAAAATTTGGAAAAATGTTTGTAGTAGGACTCATACGCCACTTCTAGTGTTCAATCCCATTTTGATTTTTTGGGAATTGAAAGTTCAGATCTATGATCCAATCTCTTCTCTTTCCTTCCAAATTGATTTTTGGATCTAAAACCCTAATTTCGGACCTGTACATGACTTTTTGTGAAGATAGCCACCTTTCAAATGAGGGGACAACTCCAAAATATTTCTCCAATATTTTAACCTAATCTCCAAGGAATCTTCAAACTCCAAGACACCTATATCTGTAATCACACATCACAAATAAGATGTTTTTTAGAGGATGATTTGCCTAGGTCAGAGCCCTTTGAGATAATTAAACCAAATGATGAGATAATGAAATAAGGACATGAAACATGAAATATGGAAAATGAAACATGAACAATGATACCTTGAATGATTTCTTGTAAATATGCAATCTAACATGAAGTGTCCATGAAGAATGTAGATCTTGATCTTGGAATAAGGTGTAGAACAATGCTTAATCTTGGATCTTCAATGCTACATCACAACACTAGCTCAAAAAAATGCTTGATGCTTCATGATCTTGACTTGATGATGGATCTTGAATTACTACAACAAATAATGAATAATCTACCCTTGAATCCCTTATAAATGATCTTGAATTCTCTCTTGATGATCCTGTAAAGTCTTGGAATGCTTAACTCTTGAGTGCTTGACTTGATATCATAAATTCTGAATCATGCTTAGGTGAAATAATGATTTTAGACCTCATTTATATAGGAAATCCATCTAATATCGCATTTATTAGATCCCACAGGCCGACATTCATGAAATTTGAACTTAACACCTAGATTTCCAGCTCAAAACCCTAAAAAGGGGCCAAATGGAACTCATATGCCACACTTGGAGTATAGGTCCCATTGGGTGCAACTCATATGCCCAAGGTGGCATATGGGTCCCACGAGGCCTTTTTAGGTGGAAAATATGTCAAGGTGTTAAGAAATTAAGTTTATTTGATGTTTATGTCAGGATTTTGGTTAAAATATGCCTCAAGATGCACAATATAGGGTCTTAGGGGCCTATTAATGATGATATTAAGGTCATAAGTGCAAGAGGGCTCAAAAATCAATTTGAAGGTGTAAATAAATACACTTTACAATATTAAATTAAGGAAGAATTAGATCTATTTAGCTTAAACGAGTCATAAGTCCCATGTGAATGTGTACACTAGATTAAGGAACCATTAGGTCCAAGTTCCCTAAATTTAATGTGAAGGTGTAGATGAATACACTTTAAAACATTAAATCAAGGAAAAGTTAGGTTTATTTAGCTTAGAAGGGCCCTAAATCCAATGTGAATGTGTAAAACACATTAAAAAACTAGATCAATGTGACATTAGCTCCATTTTAACATTAATTATTTCCAAATTAAGTGTGAAAATGTGAACAACGATATTTTTAAAAACTACATTTAACACCCACTTTAGGGAGAGGATAAACTTTCTTCAAACTCACACTAAAGTAGACATTCAAGAGGGGTCTAGGTGTATCGATTTGGATGGTCTAGGATAGAAAAGATCAAAGGAGTTGGTTATGCCCCTAGGATCTAAGATCCTACGTCAAACTGACATAAGAAAAAAAGGACATACACAAGCTGTAAAATATGGAGCATATAGATATACAAACATGCAATGTCAATAACTAAAAGAAAGAAAAACAAAAATAAGAAAAAATAAAATTGAGGTGGATCAAGCTTCAACCATTTTTCCATTACAATGTGGATCAGATCTAAGTTGTTTGTCCAAAAATACACACTCACTCTAAGGAAACATAACTTCAAGCTATCCACTAGGCACATAATCCAAGAGAGTGAGACACATACACATGTGGCTGGAATATGCTCACAACACACACAAGTGGCTAAGGGAAAGTCATGCCTCATATTGGCTTCCCATCCAACCAGACCAAAGTTATACCTCTTGATAACTTTGGTAAGGTTCCATGAAACAATGAACTTCAAGCTTCATGAGGCAAGAAAAGAGTCATATGCTTTTAACTCATGAAAAAACAAGATGGCACCACAAGAAAGAAAAGTGTGTTATGTGAGGTACCCATATAACATATATTGTAAATGAAAAATAGTGCAAGGTATGTTCAAATGAATTCTGCTTAGTTCATGTAAGGTCTCTTCTTAGGCAACATACTGCCTATTGTCTCTAAGAGTGGACAAGTAAAATAAATATCACGCTCTTGGAGGGAATCAAACCCAATGACACCACCAAGAAAATGATGTAGTAAAACATGAGTGTCGATGTTTTCCCACACTTTAAAGAGATTTCTAACACTATTATTGTGAGAAATTTCTTTATAGTAGAAGAAGCCATGAGAGCTTGCTCTGAAAGCCCTATGCCAAGTCATATATTTCCAATAAGGTACATCATGAATAAGTGTGTCACATGCAAGCCAACTTAAGGCATTCCATCCACATCCCAAGATTTATCTTATATGTACATGAAAGGTGGTCAACTAGCTAAAAGATACAAGGAGAAGTGGCATACGAGAACAAGGCTACCTAACTCCTTGCCCCCACTTAGTGTAGGAGAAAGATGAGCCAAGATGATTGATGAAAAAATGTTAGAATAAAAATCAGTATCAATTAGATGAACAAGATGTTTCAACACAAGGAAGAGCACCACAATCCTTAAGATATTGAATTTTGTAACTTAAATCCTTACATTCATTAGTAGAATGACCATGAAATCTATGATAGGCACAAAATTAAGTCTTGTAATAAAATTTCTTTCATGTTATTAGAGGGAGAGATATCAAACAATCTTGGAGGAGTCTCAACAAAATACTCTCTTGATCAATAGTAGAATACATTCCTTTATTTCGCGACAAAGATATCTCTTGCTTAGTACAAGGTGTCATACTTACACACGACTTTAGATTGTAATATTTTTTCTCTCCTTTATATGAGGGTTTAAAATCTAAAGAATTAAAATAATTAGTGTTTTGTGTGATGACATTGACATTAAGTGAATATTTCTTTGTTTGTTTCATTTCTTGAAAAGGATAACAATCAAGACCACTAGTTTCTATCAATTCAGGATACACTACTATTAAAGTCAAATTAGAGGAATCTTTTGGAATAGTGTTGATATTGAGTGAAGGATTATTTTTACCACTAGTATTTTATTGTGTTTGAGGCTCTATAGGGACACAAATACCTTGTTCTCTAGCACCACATCCTTTTCCACTATAACCAAGTTGTTTCATTATTTCATATCCTCTTCCATAAAGCTTTTTAATTTATGTATGGTTTGGTGGTTGTTGATAGTCATTTTCGTTAAATTTTGTTGTGTGATTTGTTTCTTTTGCTAAAGTGGTTGAGGTGGATGATTTCAAAGGGTCTTTTGAATTTTAAGTTGACATTACTGCTTTCTCTTTTCCCTCTTTAAAATATTTTTATGATCTTGTATTCTCCCATGAATGTTGGTTCAAAATCTAAGGAACCCCAATCATTTCTAATAGATTTTTGATTTCCTCAATATGTTTTTCTTTGCCTTTCTATTGCATGGGTTCTACTTGTGTAGCTGGTGTTAATGTTTTCAAAGAATTTTCCTTGTCTTTCTCAATGTTCAAAGAACAATTTGGGTCAGGGTTATCTTCGAGTGTGTACACTTTTTTGCTGTAGACATACTCCATTACACAAAGAGTAGAAGGAACCCCATTCATTGAAAAAATCTATGGTCTCTACGGTCTGCCTAAAAGGATATTATATGAAAAATCATGAGGCATAACAAGGATTGGTGTAATAGGAAAAGTGATCACACCAAGTGGTTGTTTTCCTATATTGTGAAATCCCTTAATAGATAAAGAGTTAGGTTTAATTTTTTATTTTTCCACACCAAGATTTTCCAAAAGGGATACACCACACACATTAATGGTGGAGCCATTGTCAACGGGAGTTCTTCTTATTCCCAACCTATTATGGATAACTATTATCACGAAAGGATCATTTTGTTTTTGCACTCCCAAAGGAGGTAGCTCATGTTGATGAAATATAATGCCTACATTAATTGTATTCATTCCTTATATGATATCTACCACATCATTTTCATTTTTACTAGAGGAAATAATTAATTGTTGCGAGGTAGTTTGAAGCATAGTGTGATAATTAGGTGAATTCTAAAATAGGGCCCATAGGGATATCTTTGCAGGAGTATTCTTAAGTTTTTCAACAAGATCATACTCCTTCCCACTATGTGAAGTTAAATGAGGAGTACTAGGAAAGATTGGATTACGTTATTGAAGGTGTTTGTCATGGTTTTGGATTGTTTCTAGTGTTATATGTATGAGCAAAGGTAATTTCACATTGTTTTTGAGTTTGTGTTTTGTGTAAAGGTAGATAAAGAATTAGAAAATTATTAGGATTTCCCATAGGGTATGTAGGAGGTCCATTAATCAAGGGGGATCTAATGGACACTTTTTCATTCATAACCTCAACAATTTTTATTTGATGTATTTCTATTAAAGGGAAGTCTAGTATCATCTTTTCACCATTATTTAAGGAGGCCACATTACTATTCTTTGAAAGAGATGTGTCAATGTTGTCATTTTATTGTTCCATGATATCCTCCCTAGGAGGAGAGTTTTTAGAAAAGCTAAAAACTAGATTTTCATGACATTCAAAGGTTGGTTCTTCTAAAAAGATCTCATCACAAAGAAAGGACATTATTAATGGTTGGATTGTCTTTTTTGTCAATGATGGCCTTTTCTTGTTCCATAATATTTTCCCTAGGGGAAGAGAGGAAACTAAAATTTTCATGAAATTCATCAATTGTATTCTGTAACATAAAATTATATTTTTAGCAATAATAGATATGCTAGGAGAATAAAAAATGTGATCATCGTGGATGTTCATGATTTAATTCTTGTTTTCTAGGTTCTCATTCTCATGTGCCATACTATCTACCCTAGTAGGAGAGCTTGTAAAATGTTCATCACATTCTATGGTTAGATTTTGTAAAGTAGCTTCTTCAAAAATAGGGGAGGCATGAAGAGAAGGCCAACTATGATTTTCATGCTTACTAAATAGATCTTTCCAAATGGTAGGAGAATTAGGGAAGGGAGGAAAAATATTCTTATGACTCAATAAATGTATCTTCTAACACCAAACTATCTTCTTCACATCGAGGAGGGATATTAGGAGAAGAAAAAATTTGATTGTAATGGTTACCTATTATTTCATCCTCTTTCACTAAAAAATTCACATAAGCAAGGGATGAATGAAGACTACATAAGGTGATGTTTAGAAATGTGTATATAATATCATATTCTTGTTTTCTAATATCTTCCAAAGGGGGAGGAGGAGAGGGACAATCAAGAATCTCAATGCTTGTATCTTCTTTCACTAAGATACCTTTGTCACTAATAAAAGAGGTATCGGGAGAGTAACAAGTATGATTTTTATTATTTTATACACTTGCATCCTCTTGTGTTATGACATTCTTATAAATCTGATAGATACTAGGAGGTTATCCCACATGCTTATCCTTGCTTTTACTTTTCTTTCCTAGATTGTGCCCATGAGTAGGGAAAATAGAATCATACAAGCCATTTGATATTTTAGAAACACTAAATTCTTGAAAATAAAACATGCTAACATGAGAAAGTAATCTATCTAAATTATGCAATGTTTTTGAAATGTAAAAAAATATCCTACATATCTAAAACTTTTAATACTGAAATAATTTTTGAAATGCTTTAAAAATGACTTCACTACATCGATGACTTGACCTAGATAAATAAAGCAAATGTTCTTGAAACTTTCCAAAATTATACTATATGTTATCAACAAGCTTAGGAAGCACAAAAATGAGGTTTCTAATGTTGTAAAAGGAAGTTTAAAATCTATACTAGGACTAAATTTTCGAAAGGGGTGTATGAATCCCAGTTAGGGTTTTTTATCACAATTTTCAAGAAATTTTAAGGTTATTTTCTGACTTTTATGTTGTATGATCTATAACCTAAGTGAAAATGTAGATTTTATATGATTTTCAATTATTTGAGATGTAAAAATGCAACCTATATGCACTTTCACTACTACAAAATTTAGAAACCCTAGAACTCCAATTAACTAATGCAAACTCTAATGCAATGTTAATGAAAGAAATATCTAGGATGATGATGCACTCCAAATCATAGTTATGATGTTCTAAATGGAGGTTCACCAAAATGAAATATATAATTTTTTTGGGGGGAGTTCTATACTTGAAAAGATAAAACAAAAAAATTCAACACTCATTCAAGGACAAAACCCTAGAGATCTCAACCTTAAGTATGCAAAGGAGAAAGAGATCTTGCAATAGGGTTGTCCTATGTTATAATTATAAACTAATGAGGGGTTCACCACAAATATAGGGCTTGGAAAGACAAATAAAATGTAAGATGCAATATTTAAACCTAATTCAATGCAATCTTTTACTAAATGACCTAAAAATGCATGTGAAATAAAATAGAAAGTTGTAAGATGAAATGTGTGCACCTAGAAATCTAAAGATGACTAGATGAAGGCTTTTAATGCTAAAAATATTGAAATTTTGTCCTAATAGGAATCATAAAATAGTTTGGGAGTATCAGTCCTAGATCTAGGTTTTTGGTCTGGAACAGGTTTCTAGAAAAAGGTCATTTGGAACTACAAAAATATAGAAAAATTATTTTAGTGGGACTCATATGCCACTTCTTGTGTGTAAATCCCATTCAAAATTTTGTAGGAATTAAAAGTTCAGATCTATGATCCAATCTCTTCTTTTTCCTTCCAAATTAATTTTTGGATCTGAAACCCTGATTTCAGACCTGTAGATGAATTTTTATGAAGATAGGAACGTAACAAATGAGGGGAAAAATCCAACAACTTTCTCCAAGCTTGTAACGTAATCTCCAAGGGATCTTCAAACTCCAAGAAACCTAGATCTGCAATCACACATCAAAGAGAAGAAATAATTTTTGTTTGTGTTGGATGTTGTGGTTGTGTTGCTGATATGTGGTTGCCATTGATGTAAACAATATTATCATTAATAATTTTGAAGGCTATATATGTCAAGGATATTGAAAAAATTAGAATAAATATGTTGCAGGAAGTCTGTGGAGCTATGAAGATCTGAATGGTGGAAATTTGTGTATGTTGATAATCAAAGGTCATGCATGAAAGGGTTTCTTGTTGAGCTTGTCTAGTATGTTTTTTCAGAAGTTTCAGCGGTACACATCAATATTTGAGCGAGTTATGAGCTTTTGAGTTCCTATAGTTATATTTTTACTATAGTAGGTGTTTCTGGAAGAAGAGAATGTAGTTATGGTAAATTGAGTAGTTGTGTATGCTATTGTGATGTCCAGTGATGTTTCTAGATCATTCACTATCATTGAGGTACATTCACATTGATTGGTGTTTTCGTGATTGGAGATTATCCTTTGTGTGCTCAAATTTTTTATGTTCTTGGCCAACATGATGGTGGTTACGTGTTGCGGATCCTTATGGATTAATATTTTATTTTTTGGTGTGTTCAAGGATGCTCATTTAGGTCTTAATTACCATGTGACTGACTTAGGTTGGTGCGCATTGAGATTTTTTCATAAATTGGGCCAACTGTTGTAATTTATTCTTTATTTATGTCTAACAGATTTGTTAATGTAAATTCATCTAGCGGATATATAAGAGTGATTTTTTATTCATTTTGAAGTGTTTGTGTGGTGTATGCTTGGTGAATGTATGTAGGATGTGTGAATAAAGATTAGATCATTTGATTTCAAAGTAGAGTGTGAAGAAGATTGAGCAAAGTGAGAAGTGTTTTTGTGCCTAACCGGAACTGTCATTAGGATTTTGTAGAAGCTAATTTATCAATTCAACCTCATCAAATAGATTTAATATGATTATTTTATGTAAGGAAGTGAGCCTTCTCATTGGAACAATGAGCTCTAAGAAGTGCCTTTGAATGCATGTGCCTTCTTTATTCATTTTTCATTAGAATTCTAATATGGTATAATCTTGTGGAATAACATCCACCATGGTTTTTCCCCTAATAGGGTTTCCACATATAAAAATATTTGTGTTCATGTATTTATGATGTGTTTTTTATTTATGTTTTCACTGTTAATTATTAGATCTAAGATTAAAGGTTGATTAAGGTTGAATAAGTTTAAATTCCATAAAAACTTATTCACCCCCCCTCTCAATTGTCTATCCTTATTTTTCCAACAATTGGTATCAGAGATGGTTCATTTGAATAATTTTAACAACTTGAGGTGATCCAAAATGGCATCATACAAGAAGGATAGTCCCAGATTTGATGGTAAAAAATACTCTTTGTGGAAGATCAAAATGGAGTGTCATTTGAAGAGCATTAGTGAACCCTTTTGGAGGATTACAAAGAACAAATATGATATTCCCTAGAATGGTCCTATTGGTGTTTTTTCACATAGAGATTGTAGTTCTCTAAGAGGTAGCCAACCTCTATTATGGATGCCTGCAAAGGCTAGTGGCCAACTAACGAGAGTCAGTTAAGGACTGACTTCTCCTTCACTTTTGGCTCTATAGGACCAAGGTGGGTAAACCTAAATGTGTTCATAAGAATGCCTTATAACTGGTCAGAACACATTCTATATACAGATCACAATCCCTACACACTCAAGGGGATAGTCACCATTCTTGGTATTGGTAGACTAGAGAATGATTACCGGCACCGAGGAGCAACAGAATTGATCCACTAAAATAACAAAATACTTCCCATAGGAAGAAAAAGTTTTAATATGTGGTTATGTTCAGTATTTGGATTACCATGCTTAGAGCTTATAGTCTTATACCAAAGAAAAGGCTGCAAACATTATTCAGTGCCTCATCCACTGGGCAGTGAAGTCATACAAAGTACAATTTTGATATTGTGAACTTATCTTCATATAGCCTTACTACCATGAGATACTTCAATACATTAAAATAGTAATTCTTTGCGAATCCTGAGCATATGCAACCATGAACATGTAATTGGATTTTCAAGAATTTGATTAACTCCTCAGGTTAAAGCAAGAAAACTAACTATACTTTCAATTGATCGTTGAAACTGAAAAAGAGAAAACCTTGATAACTCCATTCATAATCCATGGCACACACACAGGAGAGTAAACAATCTTAATTTTATAGATTTGTTTCGATATCAGTAATTAAAAAAGAATAGCATACCACTTTATATGAATCCCCACTCAAGATGATTTCCTAAACAATGTTTATAACATTTCAACATTTAAACTAACTGTACAGACTCCAAAGTTTCGGACCCCAAAAACCTGACCCGTGAAATCTCCTTTATATAATAGGAGAGCAACAAGCACTGGGCTACATTTTCAGTACAAAACTGAATTTCAACCTGAAGTGAAATTCAAATTCACATTCCTTATCATTCAATAACATCGTGTATGATCAAAGGAATAAAAAATGGTTACATAGTAACTAGTCGGAAAACAAAATTTTGTGCAAAGCAAATGCACATCCATGTCCAAAAAATGCAATAGCAAGAACAAACATGTCCAAAAAACCCACCACTGGTCACCATCAAGAAAACACACGGCCCAGGTACAGGTGACCTCTTTGATTCCGCACCTGAGACAGTGATGAAACCACCTTTCCCTGATCAGCCTTGTCAACACAACCTCAAACAACCGGACTAGGTGCGAAAGCACATACATGTTCAACTGCCAGGACCTCCTCATTTAATCCCGTGAGCCTAGTTAAGGTGGCCAAGTAATGTCGGTAGTCTGAATTGATGTCAGATTCATCAGAATCTGATATGACCACCGGGGACGAACAATGTACTGGATTCTTTCTAGTATTTATAGTACCCCAAGGTACTATGGGAGTAGTAAGCTCCATCATGACCGGCAACCTTCGGACCCCCAGCCTTGCACTCCTACGTTCAATCGATTTATCCATAGAAAAAACAAAACCTTGCCACACATAGGATAAGTAACCTTCCTGCACACAAACATAAGAAAATGCAATGCTAATTGCACACAAATTAGTTAGCATTTATAGAATGGCCCAACATGTAGGGTATAATTGCTTGAAAGTAATTCAAGCACTCTAACAATTAGTGACCAAGATAGCCATGAATAATTTCAGTAGGATGGCAATGTTTGCATGCCGGAGAAAATCAGGAGGATATCCTCTGGAGAAGGAAATTATGCACCATCAATGACACTAGCAACAGTAAGGTAGCACATGCCACTCAGATGAATCACACACCCCTCCCCTGAATTTGAGCCATTGATTCAAAACACACCTAGCAAATTGGAGGGCTAAGACCAAGTCAATGAGTATTGACAACCCACCTCAGTGCTTGGGAAAAGGATATCAAATCACAACCCAGGAAGATAGGAGGTCAGAATTACATAGTGGGACCCGCATAGCCCTACTAGAAAAAGAAGAAGGCCACATGTCCCACCCTCGCAGTACCATTAAGAAAATTTACCCCGATCGTGTGAGGTGAGCGAGAAGTCATAATTAACCCTATTATTATTGACTTCACCAGTGATGAGACAACCATAGGTCATCGCCAACACCTCGAGAACAAAACCCACACATCTGTTCATGCAAGATGGCGACATCTCGCAAACCTCGCACCACTTTGGTGATGCTAGCAGGAAAACCTGCGAGGTTGGTGAGAAGCCGTTTAGTTCAAAACCTACAATCAGACAGTTCACCAAACTTCAGGTGAAACATTCAGGTGGGACCTGCATTGAAAGCCCCAGTGGTATAGAACATAAGTCATCTTGGAAAAAAAATTTGGCAAGTCAGGTGAAAGGGGTTGGTATAGTCACGACCCGAAAGGGATAAAACCTCACTTAAGTGACCAACTACGCCTGGTAGTAAGTCATTGTTGAAACATAACAAGAGAGGTTTTATTAAAATTCAACATTTAAAATCACCATGGGCTACTTTGAAACCCCAAATCCCAGCTCGCATCACTTAGAAAGTTGAAAGTCCCATCAGTGGCTCCGATTGGGGATGTATGCCCCCTGTGGGCTTAGAAAGAATCGAGAATCTCTGGTTTCGCAGACCAGATTACCAAAATACACAAGACCTACTATAAAAAGATTACCTTGTTCTATCAACTAGACTTGTGTACACAAACTTGGTAGCCCTAAGCCACCAACCAAGAGAAATCAAGGTCTACCTCTATCAAAAAAAAAATTCTCCATTTTTTGATGAATAAATAGCTTGCAGCATTCACTATCTGATGTTTCAAAACTTGAGGAATGGCCAATATTTTTGAGAATACTATGGTGGCTAATTACACTCTTCCCCTATACTGATCTAACCAACGCTTTAACCCACCATTTTAAGAGCAACATATGACAATGATAATACTTCACCTTATCCTGTTTTGGGTCATATTTCATAGGATACTGGCTTAGTTGTACTATGAAAAGGAAACTTTCATAACTCACCTAGTTCATAGCATCATTTATTCTAGTATCATCAGTTTGCATATTGAATTTAAATTTGTCATATAAAACATTATGCAAGGTATCCTTGCTTCCATCACCTAACCAAGATGATACATAGCTCGAGGAAATTTTCTCCTGGAATTTCCTATTCAAGTTTGGTTGCCACTCTATGAAATCAGTCAATTGGGCATGTACCAGGGCATTACAAAAGTTAGCAGTATTGGCTACATCATTCTTCAAGGAATGCACAAACACATTCATATCGAGCCACCCCATATACATCCTTTCTTGTACCTCTTCATTTCAACTCTATATGAAAACTCTCAGAGACAGGTTTAAAAGCATCAATTTCACTTTGATAAGAAAAGACAGAGCAATACGTATTGGCCTCCTTGTACTCAACACTACCTATTGAATAAGTTGCTTTATAAGTGAATATTTCAGCACAGTCTAGAAACCCTTTACTGACCACATCAATGTCAGAGGGCAGTAACACCTCCCTCTCTACTTCACATAGATAATCAGGAAAGACTATAGTGCCAATATATTCATCACAATAATGGCTACCTCCAATTGTAATCTTCTAAACTCACATGTCACTATCCTTAGATTGTTCAACATTTATACAGCTTCCCTGTTCCACTGCTAATATATCTGAGGCACACTCTAGATATACATCATCTGACAATTTTTCCTTCACCTAGAAATAAACATGGGGCTCTTCATTCTCACACAAATTTTGTAGAAATAAAAGCTCTGCTATATTCTCAATACTGCAATCATTACCCTTAAAATCCTAATCACTAGCTTACAAGAGAATCGTAGTGATATGAGAATCATAATTAGGATTAGGAAACAAAATAGGTGTCCATACAATCCTACATCATTTTCCCTCTCAATTTCATCAATACCTATGCAAAAATTCTGTAATGAATGAGCACTACCTTTATTTTGTGTAGATGCATTCCTGGCTGATTCTTCAATCTCTATCCATTGAATCACTTGAGCCAAATTAGCAGGGTTCAATTCCTCTGGTAAAGAACTCAGTCCTAGTTCATATAGTTCACAAAATAAATTGATGCATTCATAATCATTAGGTCTTTGATCTATAGGAATTTGTATTAAGATTTCCAAAAATTTCAAGAAAAACTCATATGGTGATTCCTTCTCTTGCCTTCTCATATCATACAGTTCTGATACACAAGAAACCTGATCATCTTCACTCAAATTGGACTAGGTTTCAACTTGGGTCTTATTATCATCAAACTACATTGGTAGACTTACAATATTTCTAGCAAGAATTTTATCATTAGTTTCTTGAATAGTCGGCTCTGACATTCTACTAGTACTAGTTAGGCTAGGGTAATCAATACTTCCAGCCGGATACCTCTTCATCATTGAATATTTCATATTATTTTCAATTTCCATAGCCAACTGATATTCTTGGTGCAGAGTAGTAGGCTCTTTATCCCTTAATAAATAACTCATCCTCTTGTTGAAAGTACCTAGATACACAACCAAGCTTTCAGCCTCATTTGGTCTTATTTCTTTAAGGATTTCCCTTAAAGCTCTTGAAAACCTGAGATTAAAATATGAGACTAATTCCTCCTCTTGTATGTGAATTCCCATAAATCCTCTTCTCAATGTGTTGTGATTGATTCTTTCACCAAATTGTTCCATAAAATCCATCATCAACTGATTCCATGAGTTAATAAAAAAGGTAGGAGATAGGAAAACCACTCCCTAGCATCACCTTTTAAGGATTGCACAAATAGTTTCATGACAACATCCTCATGACTGATTTCATAATCACCCATTACATCTACAAAATGTTGTAAATACTTAGAAGCCGATTCTGCAACTTGCCCTGTATATTGAGGCAAATACTTCCTAATTTTCTTAGGAACTAAATTAGGGTAATCACTGATACCACTAAATAGAAAAGGCATATACCTTTGAGTTAAAAAACTCCCCAAAGGGCCTAATACAATGTGTTCATTTTGCATATTCATGTTTGGCCTTACACATGGGAGACTACTCAACACCATATAATTATCAGGCACATCACTTGTTATCTCAACTAGTAGTTTATTAATGACTGACAATAGCATTCCTTGCTTTCCAAGACTTTATGCAATACAAACATGTTTTATAAATACTTTTACATGTTGCACTACTAGAATGATGATAAAACCAATCATTGTTCCCATTTTTATGCTCAACATATAATTTGGAACCATTTTTATCCTTAATCAAAAACACCCATTATCATTAAAAATAGTGAACTATTTTAGTTTTCATGAAATACCTTGTAGTTGTGTGCAGTGTATATCAACCTCTTCTCTAGACTATAAATAGCATAAATCTGGAACTATTTCTTCAATTATTTACTGGTTCATTAGATAGAGTCACCACCTCATTTCAGAGGACAATATTTAAAAGCCTTTGACAACCTGTTCTCTAGGTTCTGCTAAATTTTGGGTTTCAATACCCATTACAGAGTCGCACAATACCATCAGTAATATCCTTCACAATCATAATCCATTACCATGTAATTCTAACACTTATCTTCACTTCGAACAACAGATTCTGGATAAGCACCTCCAACCCCCTTTTTTTTAAATTTCTCAGAAGTTCTCCCCAATAAAATCATCCTTCAATGAATAACTCTAGAACTCATGAATCCATTGCATAGGAAACCATAGACCACAAGGTTATCAGGATTATTTTGAACTATCTCCCTCCACTTGGGTTGAAAATATTCACTATGTAAATTTAGAACAACATATCATCTAATATGAATCTATAACAACACTGTCTGCAACCACAACTTCTGAGTTATCCCTAGTAGAGTCACCATTCTGTTGGTGTTTTTTCCACATAGAGATTGCACTTCTCTAAGTGGTATCCAACCTCTATTATAGATGTCTGCAAATGCTAATGGCCAACTAAGGAGAGTTAGTTAAGGACTGACTTCTCCTTCACTTTTGGCTCTTTAGGACCAAGGTGAGTAAACCTAAATGTGTTCATAAGAATGCCTTATAACTGGTCAGAACACCTTTTGTATACAAATCAAAATCCCTACACACTCAAGGGGATAGTCACCATTCTTGGTATTGGTAGACCAGAGAATGATTACCAACACCAAAGTGAAATGAAATTGACCACTAAAATAATGAAATACTTCTCATAGGAAGAAAATGTTTTAATATGTGGTTATGTTCAGTATTTGGATTACCATGCTTAGAGCTTATAGTCTTATACCAAACAAAAGGTTGCAAACATTATTCAGTGCCTCATCCACTGGGCGATAGAGTCATACAAAGTATAATTATGATACTGTGAACTTATCTTCATATAGCTTTACTACCATGAGATACTTCAATACATTAAAACAATACTTTTTTGCGAATCTTGAGCATATACAACCATGAACATGTAATTGGATTTTCAAGCATTTGATTAAATCCTCAAGTTAAAGCAAGAAAACTAACTACACTTTCAATTGATCATTGAAACTGAAAAGAGAAACCCTTGATAGTTCCATTCATAATCCATGGCACACACACAGGAGAGTAAACCATCTTAATTATATATATTTGTTTTGATATCAGTAATTAAAAAATCATAGCATACCACTTTATACAAATCCCCACCCGAGATGATTTCCTGAACAATGTTTATAACATTTCAACATTTAAACTAAGTGTACAAACTCCAAAGTTTTGGACCCCAAAACCTGACCTGTGAAATATCCTTTATATAACAGGAGAGCAACAAGCACTAGGCTACATTCTCATTACAAAACTGAATTTCAACCTGAAGTGAAATTCAAATTCACATTCCTTATCATTCGATAACATCATGTATGATCAAAGGAATAAAAAATAGTTACATAGTAACTAGTCGAAAAACAAAATTTTGTGCAAAGAACGCGCATGTCCACATCCACAAAATGCAATAGTAAGAATAGACACATCCAAAAAACCCACCACCGGTCACCATCAAGAAAACACACGACCCCGGTACAGGTGACCACTTCGAGTCTGCGCTTGAGAAAACAACGAAACCAACTTTCCCTGACCAACCTTGTCAACACAACCTCAAACAACCAAACCAGGTGCCAAAGTAGATATAGGTTCAACTACCAGGACCTCCTCATTTACTCCCATGAGCCCAGTTAAGGTGACCAAGTAATGCCGGTAGTTCGAATCGGTGTGAGAATCTGATATGACCACTAGGGACGAACAACGTACTGGCTTCTTTCCAGTATTTCTAGTACCCCATGGCACTATGGGAGTAGCAAGCTCCATCATGAACAAAAACCTTCAAGCCCCCAGCCTCGCACTCCTGCATTTAATCAATTTATCAATATAAAAAAAAAAACCCTGCCACACACAAGAGAAGTGACCTTCCTGCACAAAAACACAAGAAAATACAATGCTAATTGCACACAACTTAGCCAGCATTTATAGAATGGCCCAACATGTAGGGTATAATTTATTGAAAGTAATTCAAGCACTCGAACAATTAGTGACCAAGATAGCCATGAATAATTTTAGTAGGATGGCACTGTTTGCACACCGGAGAAAATCAAGAGGAGATCCTCTGGAGAAGGAAAATTTGCACCATCAATGACACTAGCAACAATAAGGCAGCACATGCCACTCAAACGAATCACACACCCCTCCCTTGAATTTGAGCCATTGATTTGAAACACACCTAGAAAATCAGAGGGCTAAGACCAAGTCAATGAGTATTGACAATCCACCTCAGTGCTTGGGAAAAGGACATCCAATCACAAACCAGGAAGATAGGATGTCAAAACCACATAGTGGGACCCACATAGCCCTATTGGAAAAAGAAGAAGGTCATGTGTCACACCCTCACCGACCTCACAATACCATTAAGAAAATTTACCCTGATCATGCAAGGTATCCGAGAAGTCATAATTAACCTTGTTATTAATGACTTCACTAGTGAAGAGATGGCCACAGGTCACCGCCAACACCTCGGGAACAAAACCCAATTTTTTTTCATGCCAGATGGTGACATCTCGCAAACCTCGCACCACTTTGGTGACACCAGTAGGCAAACCTGTGAGGTCAATGAGAAGCCGCCCAAATCAAAACTTGCGATTGAACAGTTCACCAGACTTCAGGTGAAACATTCAGGTAGGACCCGCATTGAAATCCCTAGTGGCATAGAACATAAGTCGTCTTGGCTAAAAAAAATGGCAAGTCAAATGAAAGGGGCCAGTATAGTCATGACTCGAGAGGAATAAAACCTCACTTAAGTGACCAGATATGCTTGGTATTAAGTCACTATTGAAACATAACAAGAGGGGTTTTATTAAAATTCAACATTTAAAATCACCATGGGTTACTTTGAAACCCCAAATCCCAACTCGCATCACTTAGAAAGTTGATAGTCCCATCAGGTCCTACTACTACTAATGAGATCAAAGAAGCTGAAATCAAGGTTAGGGCTATTGAAGCATTATCGAGTGCTTTGACAAATTTAGAAATGAAAACTGTGATAGGTCTAAAGATAGCACATGAGATTTGGAAGAAATTAGAAACATTGTATGAAGCAAATGATCAAGTGAATATTGCTAAGCTAACAAGTCTGAAGGGCAAGAGGGAGAACCTGAAGATGAGTGAAGATGATTTTTTTTTTCTTTCATGTAGAAAGTAAATGAACTAGTGATGGGTATTAGATTTGTTGGTGGAGTCATGGATGAAGATGAAATTGTGGCTAAAGTGTTTAGATTTGTGCCTGCTTCTTACCAAAAAAAGCTCATGCTATTGAAGAACTTAGGACAGTAACAAATATGACAAGAGATATGTTGATTGGTAAAATAGCTAACTTTGAGTTGAATGAATTTGGTGAGTCCAACCCTAAAATAGAATCTTCATTTAAAGCTACTATATCCAAAAATATCCAATAGAGATATGACCCAGGAGAAAGTTCCAATAAAACATTCAAATATGAAGATGAAGAAAGAGAGATAGAAGAGTTGGAAGCATTGATTGTGAAAAGAGAATCTAGAGGACATGGTAAGTACAAAGGAAAACTACCTATTAAATGTTTGTCTTGTAGTAAGATAGGTCATTTTGCATCAAGATGTCCTGAAAGAGTCTCTAAGTATAAACCTGAAAAGTCTAGATTTCAAAAGAAATGTTATTATACTAAAGAAGGTGTTACTAATGATGAATCTAATAAATAAAATGCAAATAAATATGGATGGGTACTCATTGCTATCAAAGAAAATGGTGCGGTGTCAATTGAATCTGCTAATAATCAGAATATTGAGAAAGCTCTTGTAGCCAAAATTGATGAAAAGTATGAATGGATGATTGATAGCGGATGCTCACATCATATGACTGGTGAAAAAATCAAGTTTGTAAGCCTAGAAAAGTATGACAGTGGTGTTGTAAGATTTGGAGATAACTATTGGTGTGATTTGTGGTAGAGGCACTATTTCTCCTGGTGGTAAATTTAATACTAATGATGTTCTTTATGTTAAAGGATTGAAGCATGACTTGTTGAATGTTGAAAAAATGGTAGACAAGGGGTATAATCTTCAGTTCAAATATGAAAAGTGTAGGATATTGGGAAGCTCTGGAAATGTAATTACTTCAGGTATAAAGACAACAGGTAATATTTTTCACTCAAGTGTTTCTAGTGAAAGTTTCTTTATTGCTCAAGTTGATGTAAGATGGTTATGGAATAGAAGGTTGTGTCATTTAAATTTTGATAACATTGTCAAAGTAAGCTCCACTCAAGCAATCAAAGATCTACCTAAGTTAGTAAATCCTACTAAAAATATATGCAAGGAATGTCAGATGGGAAAGTAGACAAGAACTTCTTTTCAGAACAAATAACATCATTCAAATGGAGTATTGGAGTTAGTTTATACTGATCTATGTGGTCCATCTAGAATCATAAGTCTACAAGGATAAAGGTACTTTATGTTGATTATTGATGATTACTCTAGCATGATACACGTTGCTTTATTGAGAGAAAAACATGAAGCTCTAGAAAATTTCAAATGGTTCAAAGATTTGGTAGAAAATAAGATAGGTTTGAAGGTCAAATTCTTAAGATCAGATAGAGGTGGTGAATTCACTTCCCAGGAGTTCAATACATTTTGTGAAGAGCATGGAATCAAAAGATAGTTATCTGCTCATTGGACCCCTCAACAGTAAAAATTTGTTGAAAGGAAGAACAAAAAAATTCTAAATGCTGCTAGAACTATGATGTTGTAAGGTAATGTGCCTCATATCTACTAGAGAGAATTTGTAGGCACTATTGTATACACTATCAATTGGGTAAATGCTAATGGTAAAAATGGTAAGACTCCTTTTGAAATGTGGTTTGGTTATAAGGCTATTGTTAAGTATTTCAAAATCTTTGGAAGTAGATGTTATATCAAGAGAGATGAAGATATTGTCAAGTTTGATGCTAGAAGTGATGAAGGGATATTTATGGGTTACTCTACTAGGAGCAAGACATACCGGTGCTACAATAAAATATTGAAGAAAATGGTTGAAAGTGAAAATGTCAAAGTTGATGAAGAAACTATTAGATCATCCAGATATTGTGCATATGATTTAGATGACCAACAAGATAGTGTAGACACATAAAAATGACCAAAGTCTGCAAGCAATATTTTACCATCTTTCATCCTAGCATAATTATGAAATTTTAATTATGTTTCTAACCCACTTTCAACTATTAATTAAATAATTCATAATTATTTAATTAATTAATGATTTTTCATCCTTCATGATTATTAAATAATTAAATATTTTTTATTTATTTAATATGTCACTAATTATCAAAGTCTTCTTATAATTAAATAAAGTCTCATTTATTTGATTAATCCTTATCATCAATGTCCTCTTGACTATTAAAATAAATATATTTTAATATATTTATTTAATATGTCACTAATTCCTAAATCTTCTCTTAATTAAATAGATTCAATAATTTAATTAATTAATTAACTACTTCACCTAAATTAAATAATTATTCTTAATTATTTAATTGTTGTATGTGACACTTCTTTATTTTTAAATAAAATAATTTATTTAAAAATGTCTCACATAGTTAACTGATTCTTCTTTTAGTAATTAATTTCAAAAACCAATTACTTATTATCTCACAAAATCCATATTTTGAATTAATTTAATTCAAAATGGAAAGATTCTTCTACAAATCAAGTAATTTCTAAAATTACTGATTTGCTAAAATCTCATCTCCTTATCCTCTGATTTTTACTAATTTCATCTCAATGTCACATTTATTCTCCACTATTGATTTAATTTCCTAAATTATATCTCATCCACATATTTGGGGATTTTACCCTAACCCTAATTGAGAGTTCCCATTTTGAATCTTGACTATAACATACAATTCAAATCTGGATTAGAATATCTTCAAACTAGAATAAACAATGTTAATCTTAATCTAACCAATATTAATCTAAATCAAACAACAAAGAACGAGGAAATAAACATAATAAACAAAAAAAATTAATGAAAAGCTCTCACCAAATATGCGTTCACTCCTTCGAATTATCTTGATTGCTCTTCTACATTTTTCCTTTTCAATATTCTTGCCCTCAAATTTTTGTGTTTGATGCAAGCATAACTTCATCGAGTGTCTAAGAAAAACATTGAAGATAAGTTTCTTCTTAAAAGTGTATGATTTCAGGAGGAGGAATAATGATAATGACAGGCCATTTTATAGATGTTGGGTTTTCGAACAATCAGCTCAAATTGAAAGAGAGATCGACGGATGAGATTGATGAATGTCATACAATGTGAGTTTTGTGTCGGATAGAACGTGAGTTAGAAAACAAGTCAAGAAAGACTGCTGGATAAAGACTAAGTTGGAACGTGAGTTCAAACACGAGTTCAAGATTTTAATCTTCAGTTAAGAGTGTTTTGAAAATAGAAGAAATAGACTTTGAATGTCAAAGACAAAGTTAGAAGTTGAAGAATAATGCATTTGAATGCAAACATGAGTTAATTAATTAAATAAAGATATTTAATTAATAAACACATCATGCATATGAGTTGGAACTAGTTAACTGACTAGTTGTGATAGAGAGTCCTCTCGCAGAGATAATCAAATGTTGAATCTGGAGATAACTGGAGAACTAAAAATAGATCTTGAGTTTAGAAGGTGAGTGAATGATTAGATAATTGATTGATAGAAGAATGTGACATAAATAAATATATGAATGAATTAAATGTTAATTTAATTCAACATTCAAAAATAAAAGACTTAATTAAATAAATAAAGATCATTTATTTAATTTGACTGTTGAAAAGGATAATATGAATAATTAAATAATAAATATTTAATTATAGATAAAGGGGTTTAAATTGAATAATTAAATAAAGATATTTAATTATAGTTGACATATGATAAAGGGGGAAATAATTAGTTAGAAAGGGTAATTAAATAATAAACATTATTTAATCATGACAACGGACTATAGAAAATTATGTCGAATGTGTACTCATAGGCCTAGACCAATTTTCGGTGTCTACATTAGCCATTGATTCTAGGGAATTTCTCAATCTCTCATCTCATCTGTCCATTCAAGATTGCATTTTCTATAAAATGACAATCTTGATCTCATTTTCGACATCTCTAAATCTCTTGACCTCTTAATCTCTTATTAATTTCTTGAATCTCTTATTATTATCTCTTGAAATCTCATAATATCATCTTTTCATTATCATCTTTAGGCTTAGTAATTACTTTCATAGTAGAATTAACTTTCTATTTTGCATTTAGTTTATTGAGAAATTCTTCAAAGGCTTTGTTTAAAACTAGGCATATAGAGTTTTCTCACAAATCTGAGGGCATCCATTATCACAACAAGCCTAAGGAGGTACAAAGGAAGTGAATCATGGAGGAGAGAAGATTGGGTGAGACTCTTCTAGTTTCATTCATTTTCTCATTTTATCTCTAATGTATTTCATTGTTTGTCAAATTATATTTAATATATGCATGTATTATTATACTAACAATTTGTTTTTGCAGAAATCCTTCATTACATTGGTGAACCCGACCCATTAACACATTTTTTGTTGCAAGTTCTCGTACAGCCTTGGTTTTTGTTGCAAGTAGAGGAGTACAGAACGATGCAACTACCAGCCTTCGCGATGCAAATGCTCTGTTGTGCCGTATTTGCACTCGCAAACAACGCATTTGACCAGTTGTATTGAATTCAAGATCGCTAATGATGCATTAGACCTGTCGAAATGCACTTGACTCCCCAAGCGATGCAATCAACCTATTGTGCCACATTTGACATTTTGTGATGCAAGCGACTAATAAACGTTATTTTTCGATTTTCCTTCAGTTTCTATTTTTTTTCTCTTTCTTTTTTGTTTCTAGATGAGTGATTTCTCGTGTTACTAATCTTTCTGGTGACAACATGTTTCTAGCTGGATTAAATTAGTTTTCTTTGTTGTTTCAAACAATTTGCATCTTTTCACGCATTGGTTAAAAATAACATACATGCAAGTGCATTGGTTAAAAAGAACAACTCACTTTGTTTCTCATTGGGTTTAAAATGAACTTATAGATTAGAAAATACTACAAATGGTTAAAATGAACCCTCTTGTTTGACAAACACTACAAACAGATAACATGAGCACCATGTATATTCTTTTTGTTCACATTTCAATTTTGGTTTAAAAAGAACACCATGCGAGTGTGATCCGAAATATTCATGTGCTCTCTCTTTGTTTTTAAACAAAGATTGATCGAACTATGAATATTTTTGGTCACTTTTATTGAAGCTTAGAAAATTGGGCCTGCTTTGGTGGGAAAAAGTACTCACCCCAAAGTGACTCAAACTGGAAATGAAGCTCTTTAGCCGAGATACTTATGACCGGTATATAAATGTGAATCCTAAGGGAAAACCTAGGAATACGAGTTCAAATATGTCATACGAACCAGGTAGTACTCCCCAAAACCCTATTGAGCTTAACCTCTTCAGGTTGGAGTGCCTCCATAATGGAGCTTAATCTTGGCCCCATGTATGACCACTTGAACGGATGTCTGAATTAAATCCTTTGTTTTAGCAAGCCAAAAACCTTCTATTCTTTGGTGTAGCAACGTTTGTTGCCAAGGCACGCACACCTACGTAGTTCATAGTAGAAATGATCAATATACCATGGGAGTTTCATGGAGATTGGAAGATTGGTTTCCCTAAGAAGTGAGTGCACTATAAGGGGGAGCCCATGGGGCCAAGCTTTTGAATTCATTCACTACGGATATGCAGTTAGCGGGATTCCAAAAGAATATTGTCCTTGCAGCCTTAGGAATTTTTTTGTTAATGTCTTCAAAGTGATTGTTTTTCATCTTTTCAACTCCAAGTGTTTGTCAAGATGTTTTTAGAAAACTCCCACAAACTACATAAAAAATGAACATTGAAATCTAAGTCACAAACTTTTCAAAACTGCAAAACTTGATGTTTTTTTTTCCAAAAAATTGCTCATTGCGACGCAAACGCTCTGTCAAACCATAATCGCTAAATTTTGAGGTGCAATCGATCTGATGAGCTGCATTTGATGCATTCAGAGTCACAATCACTCTGATGCACTGCATTTGAAGCATCTTGCACCATATTTGATATATTGAGCCGCATTTTCCAAATATCAAACTGCATCCACCATACTCTATTGCAATCGATATTTTTTGAACCACATTCACTACTGTGAGCCACATTCGCTCTGTCGTACCACATTCATTGCGATGCATTTGCAATAATTTCACAAACCATCTTCTCGCTGTCAAAAGCTGAAAGTCCACAACTTGTCTTTAATTCAATCAAGTCTTCCTTCACTCTTACAATTCAAACCAGACTCTGAATTGCTCAACTTCCCTCAAATATTGTATTATAGGTACCATTTTTAGGATAGGATTCCATTTCCATTCCACTAGTTGCATTGGTAACTTCACCATCTCCTTAGACACTTACTTTTGCAGATTTTAGGAGTAGACTCTTACCATACATTGTCAAAACTTTACATTCATTAGTAGGTTATCATTGGACCCAATTACCTCTTGTAATTTAGTCACATCTTTTGTGAATTATTTCCCACTCAATAGTCTAGTGTGGAAACTTCACTTTGTCCTCATTTAGTCATTTTATGGTCCATTGGTATTCCAAACTTGAATCATTGTCAATACTTTGTTTGCTCAATTTTTTCTCCTTAGATCCCTCAATAGTAAGTACATATTAGGCTTCTTTAGTTGCATACCATTTTATCATCTCCATTTTAGTATCACAGCATTTTCATTCACAATTCTTTGTCCTCATTTTAGTCTCATTTACATCTCATAAACATTCCTAAAGTTTCAAAAAACCCAAAACATAGTGTCATATTTAGATCATTTTCCTCGGATCATTCCCAAGTTGAGCAAAACTTTTATGGTTGGAACTAGACTATAGAAAAATAAAAGACTCATGGATTCCTTTAGACAAGACACCAACTTTCTTGGTTTCACAACTCGCATGGATTCTTTCCCTAATGACACAAATAATCATTCTTATAATATGGGAAATTACAACAACATCAATCCTTTCAGTGAGATGAACATCACACCCGCTCCACAAGACCTCATTGTAAAATTCATCCAAAGAGACTCAAATGGGGAAGTCTTTGAAGAATACATATTAGCTGCAACCCAACACCCAAAATTTGTTGCTTTTGTGGAAGAAGTAGTCTTAAATGACACTTCTAGATTCCTAGCTATGCTCATTGACCAAGGGGATAAGTTACCAAAGGGATTTGATCTTAACACTCTTAGAGAAACTTCTCCCAATCCCCCATCACACAATCCTTCCATGGGAGCTTCTTCACAAAACTTCATCAACACCATCAATGCTACCTCCCTTGGTCATACTACCACCACAACCAACATGACATTTATTGGGGGATCATCTTCCCAACCCAACACCACATCGCAATCCATCCCCCAACAAACATCCACCATCCATTCACAAGTGCAACCACCTCAAACCTCTTTGGAACTTCATCTAGTTTCATGAGTACATCAACAAACCTATTATTAGGTTCTTCAAATGCTATGGAAACCAACTCATCCAACCCTTTTGGGATAAATAAATGAAGATTTTTCATACAAGGCACCCAACCTACTTCCTCACAGATTAATAGCAACATTCTTGTGACCCAAACCACCAACATTCCTCATGGCCAAAATCTCTTATTTGGTCAAGGAAATCAGGGTGCTCAATCCTTCACTCCATTTGGGCATCAACAAGGCCCTCAATCCTTCACTCCATTTGGGCATCAACAAGCTCAAAATCAACAAGGCCCTCAATCATTCACTCCATTTGGACATCAAAAAACTCAAAACTAACAAGGTCCTCAAATTCAGTCCAACATGGCAAGATCTCACATCCCCACTTATGCTTCTCAAGTCCATACACAACAAAACATCCCTCATCAAACAACTCATTTCCAACAACTGCATAATCAGAACACTCATTTTTCTCACCGACAACCAATCCCAAATTAACACATCTCATCACAATAGGTGGGCCCTCAAGCCATCCCTATCACCAACATTTGTGATACTACCAACAACCCAATTGTGGAAGCACTCACACTCCGACTCATTGCTTTTCAAACACAAGTGGAGACCTTGGAACAATCCAATAAAAAGTCTTATATGTCACATGACTTGTGCCCATATCCGTTTGACATAACCTTGTATATGCCACCCTTTTCTCATGGATATGTGGTACCTCATTTTCCTAAATACAAAGGCAAAACAAACCCTATCGAACATATAAGAAAATTCACCACTAGCTGCATGGACATTGCATATGAGAAAACATATCTCACGAGACTTTTTCCTAGAAGTCTCACCAGTCATGAACTAGATTGGTTCTCGCTATTGCCTAAAGAAATCAAAACATGGGATGAACTGGCAAACAAGTTTGCTAAGAACTATGCCTATAACATTGACATAGATATCGACATTGCCTCTTATTCAAACTTATCCAAGAGGATGTAGGAGAGAATTGTATCCCATTCTTTCAAAGATGGAGAACCTTAGCAAGCAGATGTCAGGTAGAAATACCTAAAAAGGAGAAAGTTGCCATGTTTGTACAAAATCTCCTAAGATCGCTAAGGTATGGCTTACAAGTCCATTGTTGCACCACCTTTGTTGACCTTGTTGAAAAGGGTGTTCAACTTGAGAAATCCTTGATCGCCAAAGGTGAATTAAAATATGGTGGCAAAACCATCAATACCACCACAAATAATAACCCAAGTAGCTCAAATGACAAAACCAAATACTGGGTTAAGAACAAACACATCACTAATGACGGTGTGGTCGATGCAAAAAATGTCAATGAAGTAGGTCAGGTACTCACAATCAGAGTACAAAATCAAAATGCACCTATGACTACAGCGACACCAACTACCAATGCTATCCAAAGAAATCATGTGCAAACTAATCAAAAGTAGCTGTGTCAACCCCGACAATTCCAAAAATGCACATACACCCCTTTGGGTGAACCTATTGAAATTGTCTTAAAGAAAATTCTTCAAAATGGCATCATAATGCTAGAAGAACCTAAACCATATGACCCTGGTTAGTTCAAGCCATCATGGTGGGATGACAGTTCATTTTGTGATTACCACCATGCCAAAGGGCACAAAACCTCCTCTTGTCGTCAATTTTGAAATATGGTACAAGACCTCATTGAAAATCACACCATTGAGTTGGGTGGTCAACCATTTATGTCTGAAGCGGATAATACTATCCATAAAAACCCACTGTAGGATCATGGTAAAGATTTCTCATCTGGCACAAAGAATACCAATAATCAAGCCAATCACATCCGTCTGGCCTACAATACTGTTCATCCTGCATACATTTATCCCGATTGTACCATCATTAACAATATTCGCACTGCTAATGAAGATTAATGTCTTAATACCATTACCATTAAAAAGGCCACGAACTGCAATGTCACCACATGTAAAGGCAAGGTCACTATCCCAAGTTCTTCTACATGTCAACCTAAGATCACCAAAACTGGTCTCTCTGCCAGATAGTCAACCCCTAAATCAGAGTTCAACCTTATTGAGCAATTCAATAAAACACCATCTCAAATATGTTAGTGTAATTAATATTTAATTACACTTGCATAACTTTACTTAGGTTGAGCTAATTTTAGGTCAACATTAGGGTTGCATACTTTGCTTTTATAAAGCAAATCATCTCATTGTAACATTGATTTTCTTGAATATATCATTTTGCACATTACATGCAAATCTCTGCTTTTTTGATGTTTTCTCTTTTGTGGAAGGTGTTTAGGTTTGCATGTCTGATCTAGGGTTTCTAACATGGTATCAGAGCCTTGACATGCAGCCCCTTCTCAAATTCTAGAGAAAACTATTGCATATTTCGTTTGGGGTTCCTTGAGGATTTTATTCCTTGAGTTCATTTATGCAGCATTTTGGATCAGATTGGGCCTCACTATTGGATTCAGAGCACTGGAAAAAGTTAGGTTTGGCTTTTATTTTGCAGATTTTGGCCATGATTTGCCAAATCTATGAGGGTTTCAGTATTGGTATTTTTTTGCAAGCTCTGGAGGTCGCCATTTTTTTGGAGCATTTGAGCCAAAACGGAGGTCACCATTGTGTTTACAGTGCCCCAAAACTCTAAGATCGCCTTTCGTTTCATCAATTTTGGCGAAGTTGATCCGGAAGGCAAAAAAAATTTCCCAGGGAGGCCGTACGGCCTCCCCAACACGCTTCACGAGGCATGGTTTTCAAAAAAAATTGAAAAACATGCTGATCTTAGGATTTGCACCAGTGCTCATAGTGCATACGAGCCGCACCACCAGGTGGCCACCGGGCGGCCACCCAATAGCCACCGCTGCCGGTGGCTCCTCCACCTTCACCGCCGCTCCCCTCGCCTCAGCCCCCACGGGCTACATGCATCCGACCAGTTGCTCAGTGCCCAGCCCCCAGCCGGAGTTCTAGCACCCCCACGGTCATATGGGCAACTAGGGGCTCCATGCTAGCCCCCTATCTGCCAACCCCTGGTCGCATGCAGGACCAGGGGTTGAGATTTTTTTAGCCCCCTGGGCTGCCTACAGGTCTTATTGGCCTTTCTGGAGCACTTTCATGAAATCGGGTATAACGTTTGCGTACGGTGTCCATTTTTTGTAAACAAGATACCGTTGGAAAGCTGATTCCGGCAGCAATCTATTCAATGTTTTAGGTTTTCTAGATTTTGCTCCAAAATTATTTTGTAGGTCCTTGAACTCAGATGTTGTTGTTTTCACTCCGGAGGGCATATCTTTTGACTCGGTGATCCTTTTTTTGCCATTCTTGCGGCATTGGAAAGCTGGTTCAGTCCCCTACATAGATATAAGGTTTATTTTTATTTTCTGTTTATGAATGTTAGGTATTCTCTCCTTTTTCATTCATTAGGGATTGTAATAAATGAATTGATATAAAGTTCCATCGAGGGGGTTTCTTGCATAATAATCTTCATCATGTTTTGATGGCAACTCGCATGGGTTGTAATCTAGTTTCTTAGTTTCTTTTGGCCACATATTTTGTCTTAGCTTGACACATATTAGATTCATTTTGGTTCACACTTTAGATTGAGAGCCTATGTTTAGTGATCTGCATCGGATCCATCTCAATTTAAGGGCCACTAAATTTGTGGTTATTGTTCTCGAGTCTGTATGGTACTTTTTCCCATGGAAGAGTTTCAATCTTAGTTTGGCATTGGCATCAAGATTCATGGCTTCTAGATTCTATCATCATCATATCATCTACTATTGCTCTATGGATTCTAGGGTTGTTCTAGTTTGGTGTTTTCGAGTGTTCCGTGGCATCGGGTCTACTATCACATTATTATGATTCTGATATGGTTTCTTGTAGACAGAAGTATCTTTCCTTGCTTGCCAGATTGTGGTTCCAGTGTTACTCCATAGTGTTCTTCCAGTGCTTCTTTGTAGCAGTCATCTCATTGTAGGGGGGGTTGTCCCACTGGGTTTTCCTTCTCTACCTCATTATTGCATTTGTACATGGGTACCTGATCAGGCCTTGTTGCCAGGACCCATTCATGCTTTCTTGCATTCATCTTAGTTTTAGGTGCATGCTTATTTAGTCTCCCTAAGTTGCACTTATGGGGGGTTGTTAGTGTAATTAATATTTAATTACACTTGCATAACTTTACTTAGGTTGAGCTAATTTTAGGTCAACATTAGGGTTGCATACTTTGCTTTTATAAAGAAAATCATCTCATTGTAACATTGATTTTCCTGAATATATCATTTTTCACATTACATGCAAATCTCTGCTTTTCTGATGTTTTCTCTTTTGTGGAAGGTGTTTAGGTTTGCATGTCTGATCTAGGGTTTCTAACAAAATATCCATTCTTGAACTACTTCATATCTCACCCACACATAAGGCCATCTTGGATAAAGTCCTGCAAGAGTCATCTATCCCAACCAACATTGATGTCAACCACTTTGAGACTATGGTTAGATATTTGAATTTTCCTCATCACATCACCTTTTCGGATAGTGACTGATCCTCGCCCAAACTATCTCATAATGATGCCCTTCACATCAAGGTTTTTGTCCACAAGCATAAGGTTAGACGAGTCTTAGTAGATGGCAGAGCAGGATTGAACATTTTCTCTCTAAAATTGGTTAAAGCTCTTGGTTTCTTTGATGCATGTGTAGATGCTAGCAAGAGCATTGTCATCAAGGCGTATGATGATGAAGAGTGTGCTTCTAAAGGCGTCATTACAATTCCACTCTGGGTGGGACTAGTTATCATAGATACAACATGCCAGGTCTTGGATCATGACATACATTATAATATCTTACTTGGTCACCCATGGATTCATGCTCTAAAGGCCATTCTATCCACATACCACCAATTCCTAAAATTCCCTTTCAATGGTATGTAAATCACTATCCCAGGAGATCCTGATCCATTTCAATACTGTACAAATCTGCAAGCTACTGCTGAGCATAAAGTACCCATCAATCGGGAAGCCTCAGCGTCCAATTCATCCAAATATATTGACCCATCTACACTTACCAAATAATCCATCCCATCACCTTCTACCACACCATCTTCCTCAGCCTCTATACCAAGTAAAGACTTTCAAATCCAGAACCTTGGTTGTGGAGAATTCAAATTGAATACAGCTTACTGTATATCCACAATACCTAAGCCACCTAAAGTCTATGGTAGACCATGTTTTGCAGTTGATCCCAATTTTTTTTTTAAGGTTTCACCAAAAACAAATTTCACACTATGGGGCAATATGGATAATGAATTCATTATCGACATAGATAGCTGGATCTACAAAGACCCAGAAGAGTCACCTCCACTACCAGTGCATCTCTATGGAAAAGGCTATAATATATGCAAAGCCTTAGGCTTTGACAACACATGTGACCTTGGAAAGGATAGTAATAGAATGAGGGAACCTATCATCATGTCTACAAGACCAAGGTACGTAGGGCTAGGGTACGACAAAATCGGAACTGACGGCGGATGTACCTATAACTTTCAAGTGAGGGTGTAATGGCTATAGAAAGTGTCAAGACATGCAAAGAATTCCTTACTAAAATTGACTCAAATGAATGGGAATGGGGATCTAAAAAAACCCTAAGTGACTATGATATTGACAAACTATTCTCGGATCCTGGTCAACTCCCATTTGAAGAATGATTCTGACAAGAATATAACAATGACCCTATTGACCAACATTCCAAAAATAAGGAATGGGTAAGCATTCCTTGGAATCCAGAAGAACATAAGGTGTCATCGACAACACCTAAATCATCCCACCTCATTCTTGAGCCCACCCATTAGCCTAACTTATCTGAGCTCATTTTCCATACTTCTAAAATGACAACCACTAGTAACGATGTTGATAATTTTATCCCATATTATGACTTTGAATTCAAATCCTCTAACTCGGAGTATGGTCCATCCATCGCATCTGACATGGAAGTTTAAATTGACAACTTTGCCTTTACACTTGAGGCATCAGTTTGCACACTTTTTGCATCTTCCCCATCCTTCACCAACACTGACGATGGGATCCCCCTTGTTTACCCATAACTGATTGACTGGGACCAACAAGCTTCACCAGTGATGGATATCTTTTAGAATGATGAGGCAATTGCAGAATTCATGGGGCTTCATGAAGGTATTATGTGGGGTGATCACAAAACATGGTTTTCCATTGATCTAGATTGTGCAGCTTATTTTGGGGAGACTGTGCAATCTTCCATTAGCAAAAATATAAAGAATAAACAAGAAAAATAAATGCCTTTAGGTGAAAACCACAAGGCACCTTTTGATAGTAAACTAGTAAAAAAAAGAACATATCTGAAGGTGGAAACCTCTCTGAGGCATCTAAGGATGGAGGATTGGACTTTCTTCCCATAACACAAGAAAAATCAGCTATGCTCATTGAAGACACAATGGAAGTAACATAGCCACACCGGAAAATCCCAAAATGATTCTCTTGGCCGCATCATTGTTAGAGGAAGAAAAACCCAAATTTCAACAATTCTTCATAGACAGGAAAGTTAAGTTTGCATGGTCATATGCTAACATTCCAGGCCTTGATCCTGAATTGTTATTACATCATCTTGCTCTAATCCTAGGAATCAAGCCAGTCAAACAAAAGTTGCACAAAATACATCCACATATTGCACTACTTGTAAAACCTGAATTAAAGAAGTTACTGGATGCTGGGTTCATAAGGTCAATAGACTATTCTGATTGGATATCCAACATTGTCCCTATTACAAAGAAAAACGTAAAAAATTGTATCTATATGGATTTCAGAGATTTGAATAAGGATTTCCTAAAGGATGATTTCCCCTTACCAAATATAGACATGATTGTTGATCTCATAGCACGGTATGAGATGCTCTCTCATGGATGGTTTCTTAGGCTATAACCAAATTCGAATTGCAACAGAGGATCAACATAAAATGAAATTCATCTACCCATGGGAACATACTATTGAAATGTCATGCCTTTTGGCTTAAATAATGCAGATGCCACATACTAGAGAGCTATGACAACAATCTTTCATGACATGATGCATATCCTAATGAAATATTATGTGGATGACCTATTTGAAAAATATTTGACAAGGAAAGATCATCCCAAAGTCCTAGAAAAAATGTTTAGATGGCTTGAGGATTACAAGGTTCATTTGAACCCAAAAAAATGTGTCTTTGGAGTCACTTCAGGCAAGCTGTTAGGATACATAGTGTTGTTGTTCACATGATATCCGAACCCTGTTTACATCCTCAGTGCTCTATCATATGAACTCAAATCCTTCCAGATCCAAGCCAGAAATCCAAAACCAAAATGACCTAGGATTTTAATGAACAAAACATGAATGAATGACCCATTTCCTAGCAATTTCGAAGACAAACGGCCATGCCCTAGGTTGGGAACCCTAAATGTCTACCATGAAAGCACAGATGACTCACCAATTCACCAAAATGGAAAAAACCAAAGTCATAGCGGACCAAAACCTAATCAAGAACCAACACCAGACTAAGCATAATGATTAATCAATCCAAAATGAACTAGTGTATCAAATCAAAACCCCCCAACACGTGTGATGATGATGCACAACCAAAAATGCTAGAGAACTATGAAAGACTCCCAAAATGTGTGAGAAGCAAATTGAAATCAACAAAGGACAGAGTGCATATACATACCATGGAAGCATCCAGGTTGTGATGAAGGAAATGATAAGTAATTGCCTGATGCAGACTGGATACCCACGCACTCCAAAAACAAACACACAACTCAAGTAATTCCGAAGATCAAAATATTAGCAGAAAATCAAAAACCTCACTCACACAAGCTCAAATGATAGCAAATACATAACTCAAAGTGATCAATTATTTCCCAAACCATCAATATATCAAAGCCTCCTGCCTTCGTACAAAAGCCATTAATGCATTCGAAAAGATAGTCATAGCCACGAGGAATTTCAGGGAAATCTGGAATGAACAGATTTTCTCGAAGACAGTGCAAAAAGTCAATTTCGGACAATCAGGGGAAACTGAGAGAATCCAGCCTAGGTGGATTTTCTCGAAAATAGTGAAAAACCTGAGATAAAGCTGAAATCTTAGATTTTCAATATGGCTTAAAAGGATACCACTTCAATTGGAAAAATAGGACATTAAGGCACAAACTCAAGCAAGCAACACCCTCAGAAAGAGGGACCAGAACACCAAAAAGCGAAAAGAAAGAGGGTCCCCACATTATGTGGGGTGTGTGTACAAAAACTGCACAACAAATGGTGACTCCATTGGGGAAATACTCCAGAGTATTTCAAAGATAAACCAGAATCAAGAACCCAGAACCCACAGTTTCAATATTTCATCAAAACTCCTAGAAACCACGAGTAAGAAGACCTCTTCCTATACCAGGGTCCAAGTGTGTGTATTATGCATTTATTTCCCATCTGAAAGTACAATGAGAATAAGAGTAAACTTGACCAAGCTACATAAGAATTCCAACTTCAAAAGTAACCTGGATAGAGCCTCACTGCCAGTCAAGTGTCCATAGCCTCGGTGAGGTTATCACTATGACCCTCCCAAGCATAGCTCTACTGCCAGCCAAGCATCCATAGCCCCGGTAGAGATACTAGGATACTCCTGATAAGGTGAAACTTTCTTGAATTTTCAACATGTCTTAGTTTTTTTTTTGTTGCTATCACCTTTGCAAGTAATGAAACTTACGCTCAGGGATGAGGAACACAGTGACACTGAAGAAGAATATAAGATTTTTCACTAGGCCAAACTACTTAAGAACCCAATGCAACTTCAGAGAATTAATTTAGTGTTAAAAAAGTGTGAGACCCAGATATGTTTCAAAGCACATTCATAACAAGTAACTCCAACTCCAAGTACAAGGAACAGTAGATAAAAAAAAACCACCAGTTGATTCTGAAAACTGATTAGAGTTTATAAAAGAAATGCTTAGAATAAGACCAAACAAAATAGCCCAAGTGACCAGGCACAACAACCACAAAGCACTTAGGGACCCAAAAGCAAACAAAACAGAAAGCAAAACAAACCAAAGCAAAACATAAACAAAAACCAACAAAAGCAAATCTACTCTAGCCATGTATAGGATGAACTGTAAACAGTTCAAGTTTGAAAATAATGCTTCAGATACTACCCATTAACAGGCAGTAGGATATCCTCACCAGTGAGGGTTTTCAAATAGAAAGCATTATCTCCCAAAATTTTTGAAATTTGGTAAGGACCAAGCCAAAGTTTATCAAATTTACCATACTCTCCTTTACGATCATGAGCCTTATCCCAATAAAGAACTAAATCAGAAATTCTAAAGGCTTTTACCTTAGCCCTCCTATTGAACCATCTCTTTACCACACCTTGATGTTTAGCAAAGTTTTATAGGGCTCCATCTCTTTGTTCTTCCAAATGCAATAGTTCAGCCAAACGGGCTTCACGCTTATCCTCTTCGTTATAGTATTCGTTAATGAACTACAAGGTAGGGATTTTCAGCTATATGGGAAATACTAGTTCTAGACCATACACCAAGTGATAAGGGGAGGTTCCTATGGATGCTTTCTATCTAGTACGGTCAGCCCAGAGAGCAAATCAAAGCTGGGTGTACCAATCCTTAGGATTTTGTTCTATCAACCTATAGATCACTATCAAAAGGTTCTTGTTGGAGGACTCAACCAAACCGTTACCCCGCGGGTAATAATTGGATGAAATCTTAATTACAATTCCATGATCATATGCCCAATTAGAAAATTTTAGTAATGCAAACACAGGACCATTATCAGAAACCAAAGACAGGGGACAACCAAAATGATTAATAATCCCTGATTCAAGAAAATTGATTACCACATCTGTAGTACATTGTTTGCAAGAAATAGCCTCAGTCCACCTAGTAAAATAATCAATTATTGTAAGAATATACCTATGGCCTATAGAAGATGAGGGATTAATTGTACCTATGAAGTCCATGCCCCACTAGGCAAATGGTTTTACCTCTATGACTGGTTGGAGTGGAAGAGCTGCGTATTTTTCCTTACTTGCTATAGTTTGACATATGTGATAGGTTCGTACATGTTGGTGTACATCCTTGAATATGGTAGGCTAGTAATATCCCACCCTTAAGATTTGATGTGCAGTGGATGATGCAGAACCATGGCCAGTGCCATATTTTTCATGAAATTCAACCATTACCCTTGCAGCTTCATCTTTTCCCAAACACCTTAGGTATACACCCTCATGATTTTGTTTATATAATATGGCTCCTTTCATCATAAGAATCCCACTTTTCAAGCGCAGGGCTCATCTCTGGACTATATTAAGGTGATCAGGGCATTGTTGATTTAGCAAGTAGAACGTAATTTCGTCATACCAATCTCCTTGAGAAACTTCTTGAAGATAATAATGTTGAGCTACGAGGTCCGGACCAGTCTCAACCATCATCTTTTTGAGTCCTTGTCCTCTCACCAATTTCATGGGTTAAATTTCCATATCATATTCCTGCAGCATTGTTACCCACTTACCTCTTCGTTCGCCTAACTCGTTCTGCATCAACAACAACTTTACTGCAGGATCAGGCACTATGGCAAAAACTTTATTCCTCAAAATATAATGTCTGAACTTCTTTACTGCTCAGACCAAAGCATAGGCTTGTTTCTCCATATTGTGATATTTCAATTCTGCATCCTTCAAGGGCACACTCATGAAGGCTATAGGATGCTCTTCCCCTTGATCAGACTTTTGAGTTAACATTGCACCACAAGAATGATCGGAAGCAAATGAATATATGTAAAACAGCTTGAAATAATCTAGACTTATCAACACAAGAGCTTCAGCAATGGCCCTTTTGATTTCTGCAAATGCCTCCTTAGCTTCTGAACTCCATTCTATCTTTGCATCTTGTTTCAACATAGCATTCAATGGTTTGACTATTTATGCAAACCCTGTGTTAAATTTCCTAACAAAATTAATCTTACCAAAGAATGACTTCATCTCTTTCTTACTTGTAGGAGGCTAGATCTTTAGGATAGCCTGAATTCTTTCAGGGTCAATAGCAATACCCTGTTCAGAGAGGATATGTCCTAATAACTTACCTTCGGTGACTCCAAAAATGCATTTTCTCGGATTGAGTGAAACACCAAACTCTCTACATCTTTGAAACACCTTACCTAAGTTAGTTATATGATCACCTCGTAGCTTTGAAAAAATAGTCAAATCATCCATATAGATAATGATGCATTTTCCAATTATATCTTTAAAGGCAATGTCCATGGCTCTCTGGAATGTAGCTCTAGCATTGATTAGCCCAAATGGCATTCTTCTATAGGCAAATGTTCCCCATTTTGTAGTGAAAGCAGTCTTGTGCCTATCCTCATATTGCACCATGACTTGGCTGTATCCAGAATACCCATCTAAAAAAGACATCATTTGTGCCAATAAGAATGTTCTTCACATCATCTGGTGTTCCCATATTATACGTTTCACATTGGCTGCTAATGGATTCTGTTTTAGTATGTTGTTCTTGATCTCTAATTTTATCCAAGTCAAAAGTTCATTCAAGTTGCACCATACCCCTGGGGATGGTATTAGTCTTTAGATTAATGATTCCTCCAAAATCAATTTCTTCTTCTTGAGGCTCTATCTCATCGATGACTTGGGAAGCAAATACATCACAGCTCGTAATAAAGTCTAAAATATGCTTGTCATCCTCAAATACATGAAAGTTGGTGATGTTATCAGGCATTGAAGGGACTGGAGTGAGCTCACCTGTAAACTTCTTCAATATTGAAAGTGACAAGGGTTGTAAAGTGCTAGCAGCTTGGGCTAAAGAATCTGCAACTTGATTTTTATTCTGAGGGATCAATTGGATATTGAAAGCATCGAACCCCTCAATAAGATCCCATACTTTGTGTCTGCAGTTAGTCATTCTTCTATCTTGGCATGAATATTGTTTCCTAACTTGTTTGACCACTAGTTCAGAATCTTCGAATACTTGTAGTATCTTGACTTTCTTTCTTGATGCCATTAGCAAACCATGGATCAAGGCTTCATATTCAATGACATTATTAGTACATTGAAACTGGAGTCTATTAGCAGCAAAATAGTTTTTTCCTTTGGGACTGATCAATTCAAATCCCGCTCTAGCACCCTATTTTGATTTAGATCCATCAAATCTTAGCGTCCAACAGCCATCAGGCTCTTTCGGTTTCAACTTATTATGTCCTCTACCAAAGATAGGGAATTCTTCAAGGGACCCTGAGTTTTTATTTTTATCTCCATTTGACTCCTCCCGTGTCTTGAGTCTAGTAGGTGAAGTTGGATTAATGTAACCCTGTATCTGCCTGACAGCATTCTGACACAAGTCACATTCTAACTCAGAGTGGGAAGCATCATGCACTCTACATCAATTTGGAAGCATCAATTCTTCAAACGTCATGCTTCCTTTTAATTGCATTTGATCTTCCATACATTTTTGGATGAACTCTTGAAAGTTATCCAACAAACCAAGCTGTCTGTCATCTTCATCATTTATTTCATTTTCTGGTTCAACCAAAGTCTTAGAACTGCTACTCTCCAGAATATGTTCACTGATAGAATCATGGAACATAAAAACTTCTTCATCTTCTATTATTGATGCAGCTAACACATAATTTCCCATGCCTGTTTCAGACACTAATACCTCATTTGATATATTCTAGTATTCTGTGATCACGTATTTCATCCTAGGTTCTCTTTCAATTCTAATTTGATTTGGAACTCCCTTCCATGGTAACCACATATGGGAATGATCTATGGAGGTGTATCCATTTAAAGCTTTAGTGAAATCCCTTCCTAAGATTAAGCCATAGGTATTAGGGATGTCAGCAACTTGGATATTAATCACTTGTTGTATCCTAGGATTTGATGCCAGCTATGTAGGGATCATGTTCAATTCTCCAACCACACTTACTTCTATTTTATCCAACTGAGTAACCTTCTTTTGAGAAGATATAGGAGTAATACCTAGTGCTTTGCAAATATAAAAAGACATAACATTTGTAGAAGCTCCTGAATCTAGAAGACAATTATGCAAGTTCTTTCCGAAGATACGAACGAAAACTAGAAAAGGAGGAGTTTCCATTTTTCCTTGAAACAAGTTTAAATGAGTGTCGGCTTGTGCAACCTGACCCTTATCTCTATTTGCTCTCTTTTCCACAGATGGGACTTGATTTCTGGGTATTTGAGAATTAGAAGACCTAGTGGTGGCTTCACTTGTGGCTTCCCTTAGTGATGTTGTACTTGAACCAAATGATCCTAATACAACATTTCTAATTGCAGGAACTCTTAACAATTCAAAAACTGAAAGACTTACCTTTACTTTCTTGAATTCCTCAGTTACATATTCACCCAACTACTCGGCACTGAAGTCAGCCTGACATTCCTTGTTTCCACTGGTTTGCTTATCCTTAGAGACTTTAGCATTGTTCCCTTTTGATGGGTATTGTGTTGGTATCTAAGGAAACGATGGATTGTTACTAGCTTGTGGATTTGGTGGAGTACTAAAATTGTTAGGGGGAATGGAGGTGGTGAAAGGACCTCCAGCCTATGGACTCCTATTAGGCCTGCTTCTCAAGTCATACTTCTTCATTGGTTGTTGAAACATCTACACTTCTTCAACATCAACATCTCCCTCATCAAAAGGACCATTATCATTCTCATTTTCTTCATTAAACAATTGGGAGATTTCCTCTTCATTCAATACTTGCTTAGCCTCTTCCTTTGCACTAGACACTTTTTCTGGTTCATTTTCTTCAGACTTTGGGAATGGAGCATGATTAAGTACCAACACTAGAGAATCATAAGGGTTTGAAGGTACTATTTCTAGCCCATTGGAATTATTTTCCACTTCATACTAGAAGATGGAAGCAGTAGTTTGAAACTCAGCACAGTCTAATTCAGAATGTTGACTTGTTTTATGGAGTCTACACCATCTAGACAAAGTTGCTTCTGCTAGATATACACCATTTGGAGGTTTCTTTTGATTGATAGGTTGATCCAAAGGGGTAGGAATTCCTCCATTATTAGGGCCAGTATTCCAAGCTTTATTCTACCTTGGTTGCTGTCCTTTGTCAGATCCTTGTCCACCTTGCTGGTTTCTATCAAAATTCTGGCCAAAGCCCTATCTCCTATCAAAATCCTAACCAGAGCTATGCCCTTTGTCATAATTTTGATTCCTATCAAAGTATTGACCTCTTTCAGAATTCCTAGTCTCCCTGCCATAACTAGACTGTATATTCTTCTGAGTGGCCTGGAGATGATTATTCTAATTTCTCAAGTAGGTTACTTTTGTATTCAACCTCTTCACTTGCTCAGACAATTCGTCCAACCTTTCTTTATCCAGATTGTTAGGTGGTATTGGATTACTTGTTTGAGGATACCCAGCTGCACTCCCAAGACCAATAGCCTGATTCAAGACTTCTGAATTCTATAAGTATGTAGGGAAGCTAGCTTGTTGCTGCTGTACAGGTTGATTAACTGTTTGTTGAGGGTAAGAAGTCATAGGTTGAGCTTGGCTCAGAGGTGGACCTGGATGAGGAACCAAAGGTAGTGATGGTATAGGATTCATTACTGGAGTGTGACTGGTCAAGGCTTGATTAAGGGCTTGGATTTGTCTAGGGTGAGCAACAGGTCCCAGGGATGGCAAAGGTCCTGATAAATGTTGTCTTAAGTCTGTGCTAACTTTTACTACCTCCGCATATGCAGTGAGTAGGGTATTTGGAGGGTTAGTCCTTTGTTTCAGGAAGGTGGTTGTAAGGCTATCCAGGGCCTCAAGGTATATCTCTAAAGCAGTATCTTCATTTCCAACATAAGGTGCCTGGAGTCTGGTATATGCTTGATGGAACCTATCATTGAATGATCTTATGGGCTCATTAATCTCCCTTCTCACCCCAGTGAAATGCAAGTACAACTCATTTATAGGAATTTTGAACTTTTACAAGAACGTAGCTTCTAACTCAGTCCAATTATGGATAGAAGCAGCAAGTAAGTGATTATACCAATAAAAGGATTCTTCTCCCAAAGAATAAGGAAATAGCCTACATGCAACATCCTCATGATTAATCCCTCTATCCCTCAGACAAGTCTAAAAAATCCTAATGTGCTCTTCAGCAGTTCTGTTAAGGTCATGAGTATGAAACTTAGAGCAAAAATGCTCAGGATTCTTGGGCATAACATTGTAATTATTGAAGGTCAATGGGGATGGATTGGTGGTGAGGAAAGCCATTGGTGGAGGCGGGGGTGGTAATGGCTGATTTATGATTGGCTGTGGTTGCAGAATGGGAATCCCCTCAGAGTCAGATGAAGATGAGGATGATGGAGATGATGGAAGTGGATGAGCTGATGATGATTCTTCCCTTGTTCTGGTCCTTCTTGACCTAGTAGGGGTCTATAGTTCTTGGAATTATTTTTCTCTTGGAATGGACCTAGTTCTTCTTCTAAGTCTCTCAGGAGAGATGGCATTTAGGAAACGCTCTAGCTTGCTTGTCCAAGGCCCTCCTTCTAGCACCAATCTGTTGATGGTGTTTTCTACACAACAACAACTCACACAGAATATAATATCCTATCTCTCTTGAAAGATAAATCTCTATGAGAAAAGAGATAACCCCAAGGTCTCTAATGTCAGGTCTTGACAATGCAGTAAACAACTTAGTGATAAATGTGAAAATGTTGGTAATCATAATGGGACCTTACTGCGAGCAATACTGGATATCGGATCTTATCAGATATGAACACTAAAATGATACTTTTAAACTTGATTAGAACCTGAAATGATAAAGAAATAACAAAAGATAAAAGGTTTCAAAAGTAATCTTAAAACTATTATTAACCCTAAGACTGGAATATGAAAGGATAAAATATTTAGAATGGATCGATCTCTCATAAACTATCTTCTACTTGACCCAAATAAATCTGCAATTCCACAGAAATAGTGCAATATTCTAAGGTGTTGAAAGGATTTTCAAATCATAAAAATTCATTCAGATAATTCCATAGAAACTATACTGAACAAACTTTCACAATTGAACTAAGCACAAAATATAAGTCCAGGCTAACTTTGCAAAGCAACTAACAATCAGCTAACTGCAAAAAGTATGGACTAGAGATTGCTACAAACATTCCAAACATGAAACCCTAAGCATTATCAAATCATTTAACCATAAACTATAAGCAATTTGAAAGATAGAACAACAAGAACCATGCCAAATGAAATTCCAGAAGATGGATACCAAACACAATATCCTCCTTATATTAAATCATCCAAAAATGGCAACAATTCTAGTTTTCTATTACAATATTTGCTTGAAAATAAAACCCTAACTTGCTCTTACTTGTCCTTGCACTTCTATTTCTAATTCCTTCTCAATTTTCCTTGTCTCTCTATATGCCCAAATGAGGCAACATGCCCATTATATAGAAAATAGGATAGGTTGGCCCAAATTACAACTTCATAATAAAAACCTAACCTACAAGAGGTTGGCCCCAAAGACTAAATTCGAACATATGAAATGTGCCATAGCACCAATTTCATTCTCCACTGCCAAAAAACCCAAGAAGGTCGGTCCAATACATGTGAATAAAATGGGAAGCACAAATATTAATGAGATTCAATATATTTACTTCCCATCCTTATCTTTTGTTTTATCCAACTCTCCATGTACGGCCAACAAGACCCTATCCAGCTCCACAATAGGTGGCATAGGAAAAAATCTAATCTTTCGCTCAAGGGTTACAACATCCTCCCTTGCCTATCGAACTGTACCATCCCAATCAACCTTGTTGGTCAAATATCTATCAATGACTGCAATATAGGTTGCAGCATCATCCAGTTGATGTTCAGTAATCGGTCCTTCACTAACTGGAGAATATACATCCCTCCACCATTTTCTAAGTTGCTCCAAACTGAGATGCTTTGAAGCAAACTTCTTCCTTCCAATCATGATTTCAAAGAAAGAGATGCATCTCCCATGAACATCAGTTAGGGCATCCTCAACCAACTTTGCCTACTTATGGATTTTCTTTAAGGCCCTCTACCTCATTTGTAGAATCTCAAACCATTCCCAAGGTTCAAAAACCCTAGGAAAAGGAAGAATCCTACATTTAACCAATCTATCCTCAGTGAATCCCATGATATCTGTAACTTTCTATAGCTAGAGTTCAATATCCACATTATCTTGTGCTAATGCCACCTTCAACTGATCAATCAATCTCAATGCATCCCCTCTAGTGGATAATATGCCCTTAATGGCATCATCTCCTTTATCTTGGACACCTTTCAACCAAGTCACCACAACATTGGAGGTAGTCTTCATCTTCTCCAGCTCAGAAATGGTCTCCTGGGGAATGAATCCTACAGCAGAAGAGGAGGATCCAATTGCCTACAAGGGTTTCATCAAATCCTGCAAGTATTTTCTCAGAGTTTCATTTTCCTTCTCTAGCTCATGCTTGGTCTACATTGCCTTCTTCAATCATCCCACAATAACCGCACTGGAACCCTCATATTCCTCAATATCTTGCTCAATAGTAGCATGCCCCAAATCAACAGTTTGCACATCATAATCCTACGAAGTTACATTGTCCCTTTCTTTGTCTGGAGTAGGAGTAGCAATGTGGGCCACCCGATTACCTGATCCATCTCTTTCAATCTGAGAGATAACCCTTGCTTTCTTTTTACCTCTTTGCTTCTCCACATTCACCATGAGGGCACTCCAATTAGGAGGAGCATCCTCAACAATCACCATTTTACTTTTCAATTCCTTCTCGAGGCAGTCAGGGATAGTGAACTCGGTGGGTACAGTGCTCTGCTTACCCTACTCCTTCTCCTGTTGATCATCAGTAACATTCCCTTCAACATGTGGAATTTTGGGAACATCCACTGTTAGGTCTTCCTCTTGTTGTATCTATTCTTCTACAACAACTTTCACTGGTGAGGGAGTCCTAGCCGGTGTCTCTTCCTACCTTTGGGGAGACTTATCCTGTTCTTTTGCAGGAGAATTCGCATGTGCCACCAAGGGAGATTGAATCACCCTATCTATCTCTGCCTTTGCATTGAAGAGGTCTCCCTCTTGAAACTCTTCTCCATCCAGCTCCTTAGGATCTTTGTCCTATTTTGATTCTCCTTCTATACTACCAACATAATGAGGAATAGAGGAACTCACTTGCTCAATAATAGGGACACTTACCGACACATCCTCCTTGGCCACAACATCCCTTGGGGAAGGAGTCCTGGATCTCCTCATGTAAACTTGTGTCTTTTCCCCAGAGCTTTCCACTTCTACCATTGGTGGCTCAACTTTCTTGTCAACCCTGGGAGCCTCTTCTAGTTTGTGTGATGTCCTTGTAGTCCTTTTCTTTTTCATCAATGCATGGACACTCTCCACCTCTTCTTCTTCTCCCTGATTCTTTTCAAATTCCTTTTTAGAGGCATGTTTCCTCTTCTTAGCAACAAGCTTTCTCTATTTCCCCAACTCTGCAGCTTTCTCAGCCTAAACATCTCTTACTTGAATTCTAAAAGGAGAGGCCACCTTCTCCTTACCCTTCTGGTCTGGTTCAATAGAAGCTTCAGAAGTAGAATGGGACTCCAGGTCTCCCATTAGGTCATAGGTGCATGGAACACCTTTGCTCTCAAGCTCTAGCATCTTGTGTTTTAACCACATTTTAGTGAATTTAATCACTGGGGTCATAACCTGATCCAGGTCAGTCTTTTCCTCTTCCAACCAATCAACCTCCCCTACTGGTTTATCTTTTACTGCCTCATAGACATGGCCCTAAATCACATTTCCATCTTCATCTATTTGGTCTAGGATGGCCCTCACATTATACAATCTTACTAGACCCACTAGTAGCCTGGAAAACTTCTTCTCTCTTACCTCAAACTCATCGGCAAGGTTTTCCCAATAGTCCTCAATATGAGCCTTGTGGCTATAATCCCTATTAGCCCTCTTTTGTGCTTCGCCTGTGATATCAGACCTTTCCCTTTTAGTGTGGAAAGGAATTCCAAAAGAACTCATTTCCTCCTCAGTAGCATGGGTACTCTGAATAGAAGCACAAACTTCTCAAATTCCAATCTTCATAGGGAAATCATTCCCAAACCTAGTCTTATGCATTTCTCCCTTTATAACGCTGTCAAAATCACAGATTTGTCTCACAACTTCTAACAAAATGATGTGATCTGTGGGATACCTTGGCAATCTGTAAGGAGCCCTTTGAAAACCGTCAATTTAGATGTATGAAAAGGTAGGGAATTGGATAAACCATGCTCCATATTTCTTCACCAATTCCTTTGCCTTGTTAGAAATTCTCACATGCTCTGCACCCTAGAGTAGCTTGGTGATATACATGGTGAAGGCATCGTTTGATCTTCTTTAACTCCCACCAGTTAAGTGCAATTGTGGGTACACCTCGTAAATAGCATCCTGTCCAAAGACACCTTTGGTACTCAAGCCCTTGTATGGATAAAGCTTGGCCAAAGAGTAAATAGGTAAGATGTCATGGTGAAAGTCTTGGTCTGCAAGACATTACAAAACTAACGATGAATTTCATTACTGATGGCACCTGCCCAATGATAGTCAATTCCCTGCTCCATCCTGCTAATTATATTGAACACCCATGTCTCAAACAAACCTACACTTTTCAATCCCACCAACCTGCTAAGAAGGGTGATAGCATTATAATATTCCTTCTTGAACTTAAGTCGGGACAACTATTTGGGAAACTTAGAGAAATGGGATTTAGGCTTCTCCAACCAGGAATTAATCACCTGTTGTGATTTAACCATGTCATCCTCATAGTATTTTCTAGAATCACTCATATTAAAACCTACCACATGGGATCTGTCAGGCATGTCAAAGGTTGCAGCAATCACCATAGGACTGAAGCCAGCTAGAATCCTTCCTTGGGGACCTACTATCCTCTACATTTCTCTATCATAGTTCTTTGCACATTTCAACACTAACTCATAACATTGTACTGCAAGAGGGAAACCTGCCACATGAGCTAATCCAAATTTTACCATACCTATTGCTAGTAGAGGAGGATTCGGTGCTGACATCTCAGCTTTGAACTCCTCATAATCCCACATTCCTACATTAGTATCCATTATGCCTGACCAAATTGAGGTCATCTTGCTATCAGGGACTCTGCTCTTGATGTCCAATTTAACCTTTTCCGCATCTGAAATAGCAGAGGCCTCAGTAGTAGGATTAGTTGCCTTTCCTTTACCCTTACTAGCAACATTCTGTCCTAATCCTACCTATAAACACACAAGGACAACATAAAATTAGATCCCTTAAAAGCAATGAGTGCGAAAATATCATTATCTCAAAGTTTGGGATTTAGCCCCCGTCACGGATTCTGAGCTAGGAAGGATTTTCGGGAAAATCCGGACCAGGCGGATTCTAGCTAATCTAACATACTAAATCCCATAATATCATTTAAATCCTCAATTCAACCCAGGAAAAGCACTAAGAACATTTATGATAAGCCTCCTAAGTTAATCAGATGCATCATCAAGAAACCCCTAATCCACATTCATCAAATTCAATCTTTTTCCCAAAACACCTAGAAGAATCTGCCAGAGATGGATTCTAGTGAAATTGATGGTTTTACTACAGACATGGGGAAAATGAAAGGGGACAAATTCTCAGGAGAATTCGGATGGGATGGATTTTGGCGAAACCATAGGTATGACAATATCTAAGCTTAAAATCAGGAAAACGACCCGACCACGGACTTCGGGAGAATCCGGATGGAATGAATTTTGATGAAACCAAAGGAAATCCGAATTAAAGCGAAAACGAAGGAAAAAATAGGAAATTCGGGAAAATCCAGGGAGAGCGGAATTTCGTGAAGACCTCAAAAACCCGAACCTTGTTCACATCCTTGGTGCTCTATCATATGAACTTAAATCCTTCCCGATCCAAGCCAGAAATCCGAAACCAAAATGACCTAGAATTTTAACGAACAAAACATGAATGAATGACCCATTTCCTAGCAATTTCAAAGACAAACGGCCATGCCCTAGGTTGGGAACCCTAAATTTTTGTCATGAAAGCATAGACGACTCAACAATTCACCAAAATAGAAAAAACCAAAGTCATAGCTGACCAAAACCTAATCAAGAACCAACACCAGACTAAGCATAACGATTAATCGATCCAAAATGAACTAGTGTATCAAACCAAAACCCCCCAACATGTGCGATGATGATGCGCGACCAGAAATGCTAGAGAGCTATGAAAGACTCCCAAAATGTGTGAGAAGCAAATTGAAATCAACAAAGGACTAAGTGCATATACATACCATGGATGTGTCAAGGTTGTGATGAAGGAAATGGTAAGTAACCGCCTGATGCAGACTGGATACCCACGCACTCCAAAAACAAACGCACAGCTCAAGTAATTTCGAAGATCAAAATATTAGCAGAAAACTAAAAACCTCACTCATACAAGCTCAAATGATAGCAAATGCACAACTCAAAGTGATCAATTATTTCCCAAACCATCAATATATCAAAGCCTCCTGCCTTCATACAAACGCCATTAATGCATTCGACAAGACAACCACAGCCACGAGGAATTTCGGGGATTCCACTCCGGGAAGGATTTCGGGGAAATCCAGAATGAACGAATTTTCCTGAAGACAGTGCAAAAAGTCAATTTCGGACAATCAGGGGAAACCGGGAGAATCCGGCCTAGGCGGATTTTCCCAAAAATAGTGAAAAACTAGAGATAAAGCTGAAATCTTAGATTTTGAATATGGCTTAAAAGGATACCACTTCAATTGGAAAAATAGGAAATTAAGGCACAAACTCAAGCAAGCAACACCCTTAGAAAGAGGGACCAGAATACCAAAAATTGAAAAGAAAGAGGGTCCCCACATTCTGTGGGGCGTGTGTACAAAAACTACACAACACATAGTTTCATGATGAGGCATTGAGGTTGATCCCACAAAAGTAAAAAAAAATTCTAGATATGCCTACACCAAAAGGAATCAGTGAATTGTGAACACTTCAGGGCATATTGCAGTCTATATGCCACTTCATTGCACAGTTGGCAGACAAGTGTCAACCATTTCAATATCTATTATGCAAAAACATTCCTTTTGTATGGATGGATGAATGCCACATAGCCTTCAAAACAATTAAGGAATATCTATTAACACTACTAGTCCTAATGCCACCTATTGAAGGCAAGCTATTGATTTTGTATGTCTTTGCAACTACAAATGCACTAGGGCCATTGTTGGCACAAAATGACAATGAGGAAAAAGAAAGAGCCATATACTACATCACTCACATATTAATAGGATATGAGCTCAACTATACAACCAGTGAGTGTGCATGCCTTGCAGTTGTCTTTGCGGTGCAAAAATTAAGACATTATATGTTGAGCCACCAAAGACATTTGGTAGCTAAGATTGACCCACTAAAATATCTCCTGATTCAAGCAACATTGATAGGTTGCTTGGTGAAGTGGATCATGATATTAAGCGAGTATGACATACAATATGTGGAGCACAAGGCAATAAAATTTCAAGTAATAGTAGATCAACTAGCAGATGCACCAATCCAAGCCACTCATCCATTGATAACTGATTTTCCTGATGAGTCTATCTTTCACACGGAACCAACTTTGCCATGGAAACTATACTTTGATGGGTCCTACACCGGTCATGGCTCAAGAGTTGGCATATTATTTATCACACCACAAGGGGATTCAATTCCTAAAATAATTTCGGATCACCTTCCCTTGTACAAATAATATTGTAGAATATGAGGCATTGGTCACAAGTCTCAAGATAGCAATTAAATGGAAAATTCAGACATTGCTCATATTCAGGGATTTAGAGTTAGTCATCAACCAAGTGAATGATGATTATGACACAAAGGATGAAAAGTTGATTCCTTACAAATGAATGGTGGATAGTTTCATGATTTATTTCAAAATGATTTCATTTGAAAAAATCCCAAGGAAACAAAAAAGGTAGCTGATGCAATGGCTACCATTGGATCTCTCTTAGATATCCCTAAGAATGTGTCACAATTTGTATTATTAGTGGAACAGTTGTTGATACCTACATATGATATTCCAGTCAGAAATGGTGTGCAATATTCTTGGTCCCAGTTTGCCTTGGTATCAAGAAATCTATGACTATCTTAAATCCCAAACCCTCCCACCCAACCTTTCCAACAACCAAAGAAATTCATGTATCTAAAAAGCGGCTAGACATACCATCGTCAGTGACACCTTATACTACCACAACTTTGATAACACCCTTCTTTGTTGTCTCAACACTGATGAAGCCCAAACAAATTTATGTGAAGTGCATGAGGGTATATGTGGATCTCATTCGAGTGGTTTAACATTAGCTCAAAAATTCACCAAATTGGGATACTATTGGCCAACAATAGATAAATATTCTCTTTAGTTTGTCAGAACATGTCAGAAATGCCAGGTGCATAGTGACCTAATTCACGCACCTGCACAGGAGCTCAGACCAATCACCTCTCCATGGATTTTTAGACAATGGGGACTCAACCTCATGGGTAAGATCCATCCATCTTCTTTTAATGACCATAAATTCATAATCACCACCACTGAGTATTTCACTAAGTGGATTGAAGTCGTCCCTCTCACTTACATCACCGGTAAGAAAATATCCAAGTTTATTCTAAATTACATCATTTTCCGGTATGGTGTCCCACAATCCATCATCATAGATAATGACAGTCCATTCAAAAATTAGGATGTTCACAAAATTTGTGAGCGATTCCACATCCAACATCGTTTCTCCAACCCATATTACCCACAAGGTAAGAGCCAAGTTGAGGCATCAAATCAAACAATTCTTTGCATACTCAAGAAGACCGTCAACGACGCTGGCCGAGATTGGCACCTACAACTCAATTCTTCTTTATGGGCCTATCATACCAGCATCTGTAACCCCACTAGAGCCACTCCATTTTCCCTAGTCTATGGTTCAGAGGCCATATTTCCCATCGAGGTAGAAATTCCTTCTCTCTGAGTCTCCTTGAAAGGAATGATTGATGATGAAGAGTATAGACTGTATCGCCTACATGAGCTATAAATGTTACAAGAAAGATGACAAAACACCTTAAATCATTTGCAAGCATATCAAAATTGTCTCTACCGAAACTACAAAAAAATAGTAATGGTGAGAAAATTTTAAATTTGTGACTTGGTCCTCATGCAGAACCCAAGAAATTAGGTAGACCATGAAAATCTTGGCAAGTTTGAGGCTAATTGGCTTGGGCCTTATATCATTACTATCGCATTTAGTTCTAGAGCTTATTAGTTGGCCACACCTGATGGAAAACACTTGACATAACCCATCAACAACTTACACCTAAGAAATTTCTACACATGGCATCAGAGAGCTGGGGCTAAAAACCTACAAAATACAAAAAAAATGAAAAATAGAAAAAAATCATCCCTTGATGAAAACCTAACAAACAGGCATCTTGGTGAGATAAAAAAAATTCAAAAAATGGAAAAAATAGTAAAAAGAAATGAATTCATCCAATAGTGAAAACCTAGCAAACAAGCACCATGCGTAGTTGATCGTTGCTTTGCCATCTACTATTAGTCAAATCGACCTTTATCCATTTTTCATAATCACAAAGGCCTGACACATTCACGACATCTGTCCCAAGTCCTGTTGATTCTGACCATGGTTAGCATTTGATTGACATCATCCCTTGCATATCCTTGACTTTGCCCTTTTTCTACCTATCTCCATAGCATTTGACTTGGATAATCCCTGATCTATCTAGGGGCAAGACCTTTATCGTGTAACTGCAATGGGTGTCGCACATGATCTCGCATTCTGAAAAAGTCTTGAAAAAACCCTAAAAATATGAAGAAGTCCTGAAAAAAGTCCTAAAAATCTGAAAAAGTCATGAAAGAAGATCTAAAATTTTGAAAATATCCTAAAAAAATCCAAAAACAGAGTCCAAATCAATGTCTGTCTGATCAATTCAAACAATCATTTTAGTGAATCTTTTGTCCATGTTTGAACTACATTGTCTCTACACATTTTCTACGTAGGCAAGATTCATCTTTGAATCCCCGAGACATTAGGTCAGTCTTTCTAGGTTGGTCAAAATAAACTCATGATTCAAAATTTTGTCCTTTGGACAACATCATTGGTCGTGTCAAACTACGAGGTCTCTGAGTGCATGATGTAGGCAAGGCCATCAATCGATGGACCCCCGAGGTTGCACTAGGTCAGTCCATTAGGGTTCATGGCACCACATTTTCACACACGTCAAGTTATCTTCAAATCAAGCAAATCTTCTATCAATCTTGAACTTTCAGTCTATCAGAAATCTATTTCATCAACATTTCCAGTCAATTCAACATGTCAGCAATGACATGTAGTCAAATTCTATGAAGACAATTCACCTTGGCAAAATTTTGGGTTCTTCTTCAAATGTGTTCTTCTGAAGAGAAACTATTGTCATTTCTTTATGCTTTTGGATGTGTCCTTTCTAAGCATCATCAACATCATTTGGAATCTTGATGGATTATCCTACTTCCAAGAATTGATCTCCTGGATATCAACATCATTCAAGCTGTGTCCTTCCTGAATTTGATATCGCTTGACATTAAAACATTTGGAAAACACTTGGAAAAATTTATATATCTTTTGATGATTATCATTATTTTAGTTCCTTATGTCCTAGGAACCATAACATATCATGATGATTATCCTTGTATTTTTATCACTCTACTATTAATTTCTCCAGGATATCCTAACTTCAGGATTGAGAGAAGCAATGATGTAGTATGATGATTTTCCTATCTGTTTTTGGACTATCATGTGGCTAGTTTCTGAAGGATGTCCTAATGTTAGGATTTAGAGAAACAATGATGTCTCATGATTGGTCCAATTTTTCTGGTATTTGGTCATGACAAAAGAACTAGGGTCAATTACATTCCTTGTATGAGTCAGGATCATCTTTGTCCGCGACTATTGATCTACGTAATGGTTCGACCTTGCACACTATTGATCCACATCATATCATAGTGTTTGTCAACCATCATGAATTTTTTTCCCAATGATGATTAAGAGCAACAACTAGGATAGCACTATAGAAAAGCTTTGAAGGATTTAATTTCTGCACTAACATGCATATCTTTCTTTGCACTAACATCCCTCTTCGTCTTCTCTTCTCTCATTTTTTGATAATATCCTGTGACACACAAAAAACAATTTTCATACATCCTTGCACATGAATTTCATAATCACATCTCACATCTGCATAAATCAAATACCATAATTCATATCCATCCATAAAAGCATTATTTGCATCAGCATATAGGCATCGTAAATAACATTTTGCATTATCATATAAGAATCACATCATCATCACATTTCACACATTCATAACCACATCCATAATTGCATTCATAAGCATAAGCATAACATCCATACATCTCATAGTATCATAAAAGAATCACATAAGATCTAATAAATCATAAAATACCATAACACATAAAATCATATAGACCACATCAAAACTACATCGCATATGTATATAATCTCAAACATGTAATGTCACAGGATAGAGTCATATGATATCCCAAAAGTGGAGCTCATAGGCTCAAATATCATAATATAAAAGTGTCTAGAAATAAATCCTATGATGTCCCTCCTCCATCCCATGGAGGAAAACTGTGAGGTGGTTGTGCCTGACCAACCACATGAAAAGTGACCTAAATAGGAGGTGTGTCCTATGTCTGACTCTAAGAACCCGAGGCCTTGGTAACATGAGGTTGGCTCTTCTTTGTTTGGTGTCCTAATAACATTGACGTGTGACAATACTCTGACCTATGGCTATGGCCTAATGAGTGTTTGTGAGAGTTGTGTTTCCTATGGCTTGATGACTGACCTAATGCAATGGACCCCCAAGCACTGGTATGACTACTGCTGCTATATGTCTGAGTGCCACTGCCTATCCTATTGTAGGATCAGGACAATCCCTGTCTCTTTGGGGGAACCACCTGCTTATATAGCAACCTGTACCGCCCCTTTCTCTCTGCCATCCTAACCAGTTCTCTGGCCATGTCCCCTATCAACCCCACACACAACTCGATGAACTCTGTCACACATCGATCTAACTCCTACCATTGGAGGACAGCCTGATCCCTCTCCACCCAAGTAACCTCTAACTTTGTTGCCAAGGCCTTGTTCTGAGAGAAGGCCGCATCGAGTTTGCTCTAAAGATTGGTGATCCTCTGATCAATGGTAGCATCAGTAGGAAAAATCGATGATCTTTCACCCTTCTCATCCCCAAAAATCATCTGCTCCCATAGTCTTTGGTCTTCCTAATCCTCCTCCTCCTCCTCCTCCTCATCTCTCTCCTCATCCTTCTCCTCTGCCTGGATCTCCTCCTCATCTCTCTCCTCAACCTGCTCCTCTAACGAATGGATCCTCATCGGTGGGCATCTCCACCTCCTCAACACTCACCTCCACCTCCTCCTCACCCCCTCTGAGCTCCTCCCCTGCCTCCTACTCAGTTGGCATCTCCCTCTCCTTGCCCGCTTCTTGGATGGGTGACAATGGTGGACCATCCACCCTCTACCTAACTCTCCTGGGCTACCTCCACCCTCCATCATCCCTCCTCCTCCTTGCACCTCTCCCACCTCCTTCATCTGCTCCTCCCCCATCACCCCCATCATCTCCCCCACCATGGCCTCCGTCTCCTCATCCTCCATCCCCCCTGCCTCCATCGCTCCCCCTGGGTCCTCTAACATCTTTGCCTCCATCCCTGCCACCCCAACCTCTCCTCAGTACCTGTGGGATAACTGACCTCTGATCTATAGGCAGTGAACCATCTAGATCTGTTAAGGGGATAGGCTTGTGAATCTACCACTAGGTGTTGAACTTGACACACATACCTACACCTACTGGATCTCCCCTCCACATCCATGGAACTATAACTAGGCCATCTACCTATTGCTCAACCACTGTCACTAATATGGTCTCTCTAGAAGACTATGCATACTCTTTCATGCCTACTAGAACATCTTACTGCTCTCTGATTTGTCGTAGCACCCACTGGGGTAGGTACATCTCTATGATACACTAATTTTGCATTATATGGCCGATCAAGTATCTAAACTATCTGTACAATGATAAATGGCCATCCTCATTTGACCACTGACCGCAATCTCTATAAGGCCTCCAGACAAAACTAATCATGGTGTGAATCCTATGAAACTAGTATTCGGTATCTCCAATGTGAGTTTGATTGACCAAACCCACATACAGGTAGAAATACGACATCCCATCGCCCAGCTGCTGCATCTCTACTGGTGGCCAAAAGATGGGAATGCACTCCCATGCCTAGATCATGAGAAGGGTAGTCTCGCAACTGATACTATGGCCCTGTTGATAAACGACCTCATGCAAGTGATGATATAGCATGGCCAACAAACAAGGCCCCCAAGCAAAAATGGTCCTCTATCCTCGCATATGGACTAAAACATCCCCCCAACCAATGGGAAATCCATGACCACGGTGATCTAGAATCAGTAATCCAGCAATCAGTGTCATCAACATAGCATCCCATCTAGGAAATTGGTCGGCTACAACATCCCAGCCTATCTCATAACCATCCATACCCATCTAGGCACCACCGACATCCTCATACATATCTAAAAGGGTCTATCACCCTTGATGTGGTTCATATACAACCCTCTTTTCATGGATTGGTATGCAAAGAATGTGGTACACATCCTCTAAGGTGACCATTGCCTCTTTGGTAGGCAAATGAAAAGAGCAGGTCTCTGAGTGCCACCTCTCACAAAGCATTGTCAGCAATCCCTTGCTTGCCCGAATAATGGGCATGTATGTGATGTAGTATAAACCTAGCAAGATCAGGCAATATCTCTCCCTGTCACTCAAATGGTCTCTAAAGGTGTATGTCATCACCCTGAACTCTCAGGTATAGATCGGCACTAGTCGACTATGCACAGGAAAAGACAACAGTTAGCACACACGGGTCAGCATTATTGAAATCAAAATACATCTAAACTAAGGCCAAAACAAGTCAAATCTAGTCAACTACAATTGCATCGTGTTGACCACAAATGTGTTACAATTAGTCAATCGTAGCTCGTCACATGGCACTTGTGTCACAATATGTCAAATGCATCATTTTATATAGAAATTGTGCAACCTAACAACAATTGCATTGTTCCATGTGTAAAGGCATCACGGTTTGTGCAATTGTGTCAGTTGACCTAGTAATTGCATCGCAACAATATAGATGTGTTGCAGATTGCTTCAATTGCATTGCAATTTGGTGATTGTGTTGTTTCCCCTCGCATTTGTGCACTTGAAAAAAATAGCCTAGCTACCCATAGCACCTGCGTCGTGATGCAAACAATTGCAGAGAACGTAAAGAAAATTGCAGCTTACGCGACAAAATTTTCATCACAATGCATTTGTTCAACCCCCCTTAAACCCTCATAAATGTATTAAATTAAAAAAATTGACAAGTTGGATAGGGTACGTACTAGTACCTCTACGCCCTCGGGTCATCAGAAGGTCCGCACACGGTATCCACAGTGGGTAGTCATTGGAAACACCATCGTCTCTTTGAGCTCTCATCTTTGAAACTTCTATATAGTAAATGAGAAAATGACACTTGTTTTTTCCTTTTCAACCTATTTATAGGCTGAAAATTAGGGTTTTGACCTAGTAGGTTTGTACTGGAAGCTCCTTTGACCGTCTTTTTCTGGCATTCTAGCTAGCTAAGTTTCCTTCGTCTCTGAATCTAATCACGTCGTTGTTCCTCTGACCATTAATTTGATTAATCGGGACGCTTTCCAATTTTTTTTGACCCTAGGTTGAAATTCAAAAAATTTCCCGAGGGGGCATAGGCACTCTGTACCTTCGCTGGGGCATATTTTGGACTTGTTTTATTTGCCATAATGTGATAAACTACATTATGACAAAGAGGGGCAAATGTAGACACATAAAAATGATCAAAGCCTGCAAGCAATATTTTACCACCTTTCGTCCTAGCATAATTATGACATTTTAATTATGTTTCTAACCCACATTCAACTATTAATTAAATAATTCATAATTATTTAATTAATTCATGATCTTTCATCCTTCATGATTATTAAATAAATAAATCTTATTTATTTATTCAATATGTCACTCATTATCAAAGTCTTCTTATAATTAAATAAAGTCTCATTTTTTTTATTGATCCTTATCATCAATTTCCTCCTGATTATTAAAATCAATATATTTTAATATATTTATTTAATATGTCACTAATTCCTAAATTTTCTCTTAATTAAATAGATTCATTAATTTATTTAATTAATTAACTACTTCTAAATTAAATAATTATTCTTAACTATTTAATTGTTGTATGTGACACTTCTTTATTTTTAAATAAAACAATTTATTTAAAAATGTCTCACATAGTTAACTAATTCTTATTTTAGTAAATAATTTCAAAAATCAATTACTTATTATCTCACAAAATCCATATTTTGAATTAATTTAATTCAAAATGGAAAGATTCTTCTACAAATCAAGTAATTTCTAAAATTACTGATTTACTAAAATCTCATCTCCTTATCCTCTAATTTTTACTAATTTCATCTCAATGTCACATTTATTCTCCACCATTGATTTAATTTCCTAAATTAAATCTCATCCACACATTTGGGGATTTTACCCTAACCCTAATTGAGTGTCGCCATTGGTTGTCGCCCACAAAAGGATATAAAAGTCACGGAAAATCCTAACCTGGGAATTGAACATTCCAATAGGTTACTAAAATCTTCTCATGGTTGTTCATTTACTTTGTCAAAATAGGGAATGTATACTTGAAATGGAGCGGCACTGTATGTGCACTAAGAACCGATTTTAGCCACAACCTACTAGAAATAAATACGTGAAATGAATTCTACTTCTGATGCAGGAACGTAAGGAAAAGTCTTATCAAATTAAGCATAACTTAATTTAAGCAAAAATCATGACAACTATTACTGAGAAACAAACCATGAACTGGTCTTATGCTGTAGGAACAGACACATGGATGGATTCCTTATGTTGCAGGAATAATATAAGACTAATTTTGCCCTGAGACTTCCTGTAATGAAATTCTAACTGATAAAAAATAGGAAATAAAAAAATAACTATAGATACTTACTAAGTGGGCCCCCTTGGCAAGCATCAACCAAACTATGCAAGAATTGAACTCAAAACTTCATCAGCTTTTATTCATAAACTCAGAATCATATACATGGTTGTTATACTTGTAAGAAAACTAACACAAAACTATGTTTCTCATTACAATACTAACTCGAACATACTTTGTTATGTTCTCTTATTTCTAATCTAGTCTTTTTCTCTTCTCTACTTGCTCACTCATGCGGGAGGAACATTTATTTGTAGAAAAATAAATAACTAACTAACTTAACAAAGAAAGATGCGGACATAGATGCTTCCTAATTCTGAGGAACATACTTCCATAAATGAAATCATATCTATTCAATTGATTCAGAGAGAATCTAACATTCCACTCTTCGTAGATTGATGACCATTTAGATCTCCTCCCAATGACCCAAACAAAGAGTCTTCGCTGGAACAACTTCCTCGATGTCGTGGTAGAAATGGTCTTCACTGCAGGACCAAGGTTTGTTGCACATTGACTTGTTCATGGAAACTTCGACAACCTATGAAACACATGGCAATAAAGGAAAAATAAGGCATGCATATAATAACACAATATTCATTCATTAATCACACACATTAAATTCATCTCATTTATCCAAAAACCACATGTATCCTATCAATCAATTGGGAGGTCAAACAAGGCCATGAATATAGACATACAAAGATATTAGGCTGCAGGAATATAGGAATGCTTGCCATAGGATACTACCCATTTTTAAACAAAAAGTTTATAATCATAGATTTTAAAACAACCATTAAAAAGAGTAAGGGTATTTAAAAATACATTATGATATTCAAATTACGAGCATAATTTGGGCTTAGCACCCATTTTGAATCTTAACCATTGATTCTAGTGGTGTTTCTCACTCTCTCATCTCGTTCGTCCGTTCAAGATTGCATTTTCTATAAAATGACAATCTTGATCTCATTTTTGGCATCTTTAAATCTCTAAATCTCTTGACCTCTTAATCTCTTATTAATTTATTGAATATATTAGTATTATCTCTTGCAATTTCATAATATAATCTTTTCATTATCGTCTTTAGGCTTAGTAACTACTTGCATAGTAGAATTAAATTTCTATTTTGCATTTAGTTTATTGAGAAATATTTCATAGGCTTTGTTTAAGACTAGGCATATAGACTTTTCTTACAAATCTAAGGGCATCCATTATCACAACAAGCTTAAGGAGGTACAATGGAAGTGAATCATGGAGGAGAGAAGATTGGGTGAGACTCTTCTAGTTTCATTCATTTTCTCATTTTATCTCTAATGTATTTCATTGTTTGTCGGATTTTATTTAATATATGCATGCATTATTAGACTAATAATATATTTTGCAGAAATCCTTCATTACATATAGTACTGATAATGGAAAGAATACACAGAAATAGAATCAAATTCAAAATGTTATAGTGAATCAAGAAAATCATGAAGAAGCAAGTGGAAGTGCAAAAGAAAGAACAAAAGAATCAGAAGTCAGAGAGAATCCAAAATTTCCAAGGTATGTAAAGCTAAATCATTTTGAAAAATCAGATTTTAGGAGACAAGAACAAATGTGTGCAGACTAGAAGAAGAATTGTAGAAGAATGTCATCTGAATTCCAAAATTGGGCCTAATAACGTCAATGAAGGATGTAAAGATGAGTATTCGATGGAAGCAATGAAATATGAACTGATGCAGATAGAGAAAAATGATACATGGACTCTTGTTCCCAAACCTCAAGATAAAAATGTGATTGGAACCAAATGGGTCTTTCGGAATAAGCTGAATGAGAAAGGTAAAGTAGTTAGAAACAAACCAAGACTAGTATGTAGGGATACTCATAGATGGAAGGTATTGATTTTGAAGAAACCTTCGCCCCTATTGCTAGAATTGAAGTTGTATGGTTATTTATTGCTTATGCTACTTTCAAGAATTAAAAATTCTATCAAATGGATGTAAAGGCATAATTCTTGAATGGTGAGTTAGAAGAAGATGTTTATGTTGAGAAACTAGATTGATTTCAATTGGCTGATGAAAAATATATGGTTCTCCAATTGAAGAAAGAACTATATGGACTCAAAAAATCTCCTAGAGAATGGTATGCTAGATTGGATAAATACTTAATGAAGCTTGGATTCAATAAAGGTACTACTAACAACAATCTGTACTTCAAGATGGATCAAGATAAAGAGTTGATTATTGAATTTTTTGTTGATGACGTTATTTTTCAAGGTGATGATGAATCATGCATGAAATTTTGTAATGAAATGAAAAGTGAATTTGAGATGTCAATGATAGTATTGATGGTGTTTTCTGCACAACAACAACTCAGATAGAATAGTATATCCTATCTCTCTTGAAAGGTAAATCTCTATGGGAAAATAGATAACCTCAAGGTCTCTAATGTTAGGTCTTGACAATACAACAAAAAAACCCAGAGATAATGTGAAAATGTTGGTAATCACAAAGGGAATTTACTATGAGAAAATATTGGATTTAAAATTTATCAGATCTAAACAATAAATTGATATTTGAAATATTCAATTGAACACATATAATAAAGAAAATAACAAAAGATAAAGGTTTCAGAGATAATTCTAAGACTAATTCTAATCCTAAGACTAACAATGCCAAAACATAAGATGCTCAAAATGGACCGATCTCTCATAAACTACTTTCTGTTTGACCCAAATAAATATGCAATCTTACAAGAATAGTGCAATCTTCTAAGGTATTTAAATATTTTCAAATCATAAACATTCATTCAAGACAATCCTATTGCAACTGAAATGAACTAACATTCATAATTGAACTGAGCACAATTTTAAGTCCAGGATAACTTTGGAAAGAAATTAACAATCAACTAACTGCAAAAAGTATGGACTAGAGATCACTGCAAACATTCCAAACATGAAACCCTAAGCATCACCAAACTATCTAACAAAGAACTTAATAAATTTTAAAGATAGAACAACAAGAACCCTGCCAGGTAAACTTAATACAATAGAGATATCAAATCACAATATCCTTTCTTATATTAAATCACCCAAAATGGAAATAATTCTAGCCTTTTGTTACAATACTTTATTGAAAGTAAACCCTAATTCACTCAAATCTATATTCTAGGTCTATTCTTGTATCACTTGTCTCTCTAACTATTTTTCTATATCCCAGAATGAGGCAACATGTCCATTTTATAGAGAATCGCCCCAAGATAGGTCGAACCAATTAAGAGTTTACAATAAAATGTTACACAAGAGGTCGGCCTCAAAATATATTCAAACATAACATGAAATGTGCAATTTGCACCAATTTCATCCAAGTCGGCTTGTTGTCTCAAAAATTTGACCTAATGCATGTAGATAATGGGAAGTAAAAAATTTGATGTAGCCCCATATAATTACTTCCCATACTTTTCCTTAGCTCGATCCTCTTCAACATGCACTTCCAGCAACAATCTTTCCAACTCAACAATAGGTGGCATAGGCAAAACCCTAACTCTTCTATCAAGAGACTTAATGTCATCTCTTTCTTGCCTTATTGTGTCATCCCCATTAGCCCTATTTGTCAAATATCTATCAATAACTGCAATGTAAGTTGCAACATCATCTAGCTGATGTTCAGTGACTTGACCATCACTGACTGGAGAATAGACATCTCTCCACCATTTCCTAAGTTGTTCCAAATTTAAATTATTTGGAGCGAACTTCTTTCTCCCTGTCATAATTTCAAAGAATGAGATACATTTATCATGAATACTAGTCAAAGTGTCCTCAATCTGTATTCCTTATTTATGAATCTTCTTCAAGGCCCTTTGCCTCATCTGCAAGATCTCGAACCAACTCGAAAACCCTTGGAAAAGGAAGAATCCCACTCTTTACCAGTTTATCCTTAGTAAACTCCATGATTTTTTATACTTTCTACAATAGGAGATCAATGTCTTCTTTGTCCTGAGCCATCACAGTTTTCAACCAGTCCACTGAACTCATGGCATCCCCTACAGTCGACAAGATATATTTGATGGAACCATCTCCCTTGGATTGGACTCCATGCAACCAATCAACTGTGGCAAGTGTAGTGCCTTTCATTCTTTCGAGTTCAGAGATTGTTTCCTGGGGCAAGAAACCTGTAGCAGAGGAGGAAGAGCCAATATATTTCAAGGGTTTCATCAACTCCTACAAGTACTTCTTCAATTTCTCATTCTCTCTTTCCAACTCATGCCTAGTTTGTACCTCTTTCTTCAATCTTCCCACAATTACATCACCGAAGCCTTCATACTCTTCAATGTCTTGCTCCATAGAAGCATGCCCTAAGTCAATAGTCTGAACATGATAATCCTTTGTAGTCACGTTGTCTCTATATTTGTCTATAGTAGGGGTAGCAATGCAAGCCACTCATTTTATGGATCCATCCCTCTCAATCCTAGACACAACCCTAGCCTTCTTCTTGGTTTTTCTTTTCCTAATATTGGCCATTTGGTCATCCCAATTGGGAGGACTGTCTTCCACTATCACCAATTTACTCTTTAATTCTTTGTCTAGCTAGCTTGGAACAATAGATTTGGTTGGAACATTATCTTGTTTCTCTTGTTCCTGCTGAACACTAGGCGCATCTTTCTCAACACTTGGCACATTAGGTATTTCCCTAGCTGAATCCTCTTTGTCTAAATACTTCTCCTCTACAACATGTGTCGATGAAGGCATCCTAGCTGGTATCTCCTCCTGTTTGTTGTGTAGTTTTGCACACACACCCCGCTGAATGTGGGGACACTCTTTTTTTTTATTTTAGTGTTTTGACCCTTTCCTTTTGGGGGTTTTTGCTTGCTTGGGTTTGTGCCTTAACTACCATTTTTGCCAATTGAAGCGGCATTCTTTTGAACTATATTGAAAATCTAATTTTTTTGGCTTTATCTCGGGTTTTTCACTATTTTTGGGAAAATCCGCTTGGGCCAGATTCTCTTGGTTCCTTTTTATTGTCCGAAATTGATCTTTTGCACCACTTTCGAGAAAATCCAAACATCCTGGATTTCCCCAAAATCTGTGGCAGTGTCGAATCCTCGAATGTCTTTGTGACCCCAACTATCTTGTCAAATGCATTAATAGCATTTGTGTGAAGGTCTTTTGGCTTTGATATATTGCTTCTCTGAAGAGTAATTGATCATTTTTGAGTTGTGCATTTTCTATCATTTGAGCTTGTGTGTTGAGATTCTTGGTGTTTTCCAGATAGTCATATTTTCGAGGCAATTTGGGTTCCATGTTTACATTTCTTGCGCGTGGTTGTATCTCGAATTCACCAACTTCCACCTTCATGTTTCCATGGTATGTAGATGTACCCTGTTCTCTATTAGTTTCAATGGATTTTCTTTGTTTGCTTGGGGAGTCCTTCATAGGTTTCAATTTTTTCCGAATGCGTGTCATTATCGTGTATTTTTGGGTTTTCATTTGATACACCAATTCATTTTGTTGATTGAATGTTTATACTTGGTTTGGTGTCGGGTCTTTTTTGGGCCTTCGCTTGCTGTGGTTTCAAGCTTTCCATTTTTGATGTATGAGCAAGTCATCTGTGCTTTCATGGTAGACATTTAGGGTTCCCAACTTAGGGCATGGTCGTTTCTTCTTGAAATTGCTGAGATGTGGGTCATTGGTTCGTATTTTGTTCATTAAGGTCCTAGGTCGGGTTGGTTTCAGATTTTTGGCATGGATCCAAAGTGGTTTGAATTGCTTTGATGAAAGTACCAAGGAAGTAGATAGGTTTAGGTTTTTGAGGTCTTCGTAGAATTTTGCTTCCTCCAGATTTCCCCGAGTCTTCTATCTCCTTCTCTTTTTTCACTTTCTGTCGGATTTCATTTGGTTTCGCCAAAATCCGTTTCATCCGGATTTTCCCAAAGTCTGTCGTCGGGTCGTTTTACTGATGTTGACCTTTGATACTATTATATCTGGATTTCACTAAAATCCGTTCCATCCGGATTTTCCCGAACATTTCATGTTTCTTCATTTTCCTCGAGTTGGCTGTAACTGTTGTTGATTTCGCCAGAATCCGTCCTCGGTGGATTCTTCCGGGTGTTTTGGAGAAATGTTGAAATTGATGGTTAGGGATTATGGGTTTCTTGGTAATGCATTTGATTAACTTAAAAGATCTTATGCTAATTATTCTTAATTCTTTCCTTGGTTCAGTTGGTGATTTAGATGTTGTTTTGGGATTTTATTCATTTGGTTTGCTGAAATCCACCTGGTCTGGATTTTCCCAAAAATCCTTCCCAGTGTAGAATCCATAAGGGGAGCTAAATCCTGAATTTTGAGATAATGATATCTTGCACTTATTTCTTCTCATGAATCTAGTTGTGGTTATTCTTATGTGCTTGCAGGTGAGATCAAGATAGAGTGTTACTGGTCGAGGCAAGGGAAAGGTAGCTGACCTTGGTGCATAAGCTTTTGCCATCTCGGATGTAGAGAAGGTTAAGTTAGATATGAGGAGTAGAGTTCTTGAGAGTAAGATGACTTCAATTTGGTCAGGAATTACGGACACCAATGTTGGCATGTGGGATTACAAGGAATTCAAGGCTGAGATATTAACACCTAACCTTCCTTTGCTATCCAGGAGGATGGTGGACTCTGGATTGGCCCATGTGGCAGGCTTTCCTTCTTCAGTGCAGCGTTATGGGCTGGTGCTAGAGTATGCTAGGAATTATGATAGGGGTACATAGAGGATTATTGGCCCTCAGGGTAGGATTCTTGTAGGATTCAGTCCAGTGTCTATTGCTGCAACCTTTGACATGCCTGATAGGTCCCATATGGTAGCCTTTGACAAATATGAGGCTAAGAAATATTATGAGGAAAACATTGTTAAATCTCAACAAGTGATTAAATCTTGGCTGGAAAAGCCTAAATCTCATTTCTCTAAGTTGCCTAAGAAACTGTTCAGACTGAAGTTCAAGAGGGAATACTATAATGTTATCACCCTTCTCAATAGATTGGTAGGATTGAAGAGTGCAGGGGTCTTTGAGACTTGGATGTTCCATGTGATTGCTAGAATGGAGCAAGGATTTGACTATCACTGGGCAGGTACTATTAGTGTTGTGATTCATGAATAGTTATGCAGTGTCTTACGGACCAAGAATTTCACTATGACCTCATATCTAGTATATTCATTGGCCAGAATTCATTCATATAAAGGATTGAGCACTAGGGGTATTTTTGGGTTGGATGCCATCTATGAGGTATATCCACAGCTGCACCTAACTGGTGGAAGCTACCAGAGGTCAAATGTTGCCTTCACTATGTACATTACTAGACCGCGATAGGGTATAGAACATGTAAGAATTTCAGACAAGGCAAAAGAATTGATAAGGAGGTATGGAGCTTGGTTCATTCAGCTCCCCACCTTTTCATACATTAGAGTTGATGGTTTTTAGAGGGCTCCTTATAGACTCCCTAGATATCCTACTAATCATGTTGTGTTATTGGAAGTCACTATTCATGTTTGTGACTTTGACAATGTAGTAAAGGGAGAAATGCATAATACAGGATTTGGGAATGATTTTCCTTTTGAAGATAGGAATGGGTGAAGTTTGTGCCTCCATTCACTTTGCCCATGCTTTAGAGGAGGATATGGGTTCTCTTGGGCTTTCTTTTCATTCTAAGAGAGCAAGGTTTGATATTATTGGTGAAGCTTAGAAGAAGGCCAACAAAGATTATAGCCATAAGCCTCATATTGAGGATTATTGGGTTAACCTCGCTGATGAGTTTGAGGTGAGGAAGAGGAGGTTTTCTAAACTGCCAGTGGACTTGGTGAGGCCATATAATGTAAAGGCCATCCTAGACCAAATTGAGGAAGATGGAAATGTGATCCAAAGTCATGTTTATGAGGCAGTAAAAGATAAACCAGTTGGAGAAGTTGACTGGTTGGAAGAGGAAAAGACTGATTTGGATTAGGTCATGGCCCCAATAATTAAGTACACCAAGATGTGGTTGAAGCACAAAATGCTAGAGCTGGAAAGTGAGGGTGTTCCATGCACCTATGAACTAATGGGAGATTTGGATTCCCATTTTGCTTCTGAAGGGTCACTTGAGCCAGAAAAAAGGGCAAGGAAAAGATGGATTCTCCTTTCAAAATTCAGGTAAGGGAAGTCCAACCTAAGAAGGTTGTAGAGGTGGCCAAATAGAGAAAGCCTATTGCTAAGATGAGGAAACATGCCTCTAAGAAAGAAGTTGAGAAGAAAAAGGAAGAAGAAGAGGAGGTTCAAAGTGCTCCACCTTTGGAAAAGAGAAGAAGAATTATAAGACTAGCACAAAAAGGGGAAGAGACTCTCAAGGTTGACAAGGTAATTGAGCCACCAGTGGTAGAGGTGGAAAGTTCGGGGGAAAGGACACAAGTTTACATGAGGAGATCAAGGACTCCTTCCCTGAAGGACACTGCAACAATGGAGAAGGTCTCGGTCAATATTCTTGTTGTGGAACAAGTGAATGTATCTATTTCCCAGGATGTTAGTAACCCACAAGATGAACCAAAGAGAGGTGAAAGTCCTAAGGGTTTGCAAGAAGAAGTATTTCAAGAAGGAGACCTCTTTAAGGTAGAGGTAGAAATTGATAAGGTATTGTAGTCTCCCTTGGCGGGATATGTAGATTTGCTTGCAGAGGAGCAAGTGAACGAATCCCTTCAACAGAAGGAAGTAGTAACTAAAATCCTATCACCATCCTGAGTTGTAGTGGAAGAGCAAGTGCCACAGGAAGGAAATCCAACTGTCGATGTTCCTAGAAGTTTGAGTGTTGAAAAGCGTGCAATTGATGATCAACAAGAGAAAGAGTAGGATAAGCAAGGCAAAGTACCTACTGGGTCCACTATTCTAGATTGGCTTGAGAAAGGCTTGAAGAGTAAAATGGTAATAGTGGAGGATGCTCCTCCTAATTGGGATTTCCTTATGGCCAATGTGGAAAAGGGGAAAACTAAAAAGAAAGCAAGGGTTGTATCCCGAATTGAAAGGGACAGATTCAGTAATAGAGTGGCCCATATTGCTACCCCTACTCCAAACAAAGATAGGGACAATGTGACTACCCAAGATTATAATGTGTAGACTATTGATTTAGGACATGCTACCATTGAGCAAGATATCGAGGAATATGAGGGTTCGAGTGCAGTGATTGTGGGGAGATTGAAGAAGGCAGTGCAGACAAGACATGAATTGGAGGGAGAGAATGAAAAACTAAAAAGATACTTGCAGGAGTTGATGAAACCTTTGCAGGCTATTGACTTCTCCCCTTCTGTTGCAGGATTCCTTCCCCAGGAGACAATCTCTGAGTTAGAAAAGATGAAGGGTACCTCACATGCTATAGTCACTTGGTTGCAAGGTGTCCAAGCTAAGGGAGATGAGGCCATCAAGGGAATTCTATATACTGTAGGGGATGCTACGAGGTCAGTAACATTGTTGAAGACTTTGTTAGCTCGAGATAAGGAGGATACTGATCTCCTACTGCAGAAGGTTACAACAATTATGGGATTCACCGAGGACAAATTGGTAAGATGTGGGATTCTTCCTCTTCCAAGGGTTTCTGAACCTTGGGAATGGTTTGAAATCTTGCTAATGAGGCAGAAGGCCTTGAAAAAGATCATTAAATAGGAAAAACAAATTGAGGATGCTCTGACTGATGTGTATGACAAATGCATTTCATTCTTCGAGGTTATGACTGAGAGGAGGAAATTTGCTCCGAAGCATCTCAGTTTGGAACAACTTAGAGAATGGTGGAGAGATGTGTATTCTCTAGTTAGCAAAGGATCAGTCACTGAACATCAGTTGGATGATGCAACAACATACTTTGCAGTCATTGACATATATTTCATCAACAAGGCTGATTGGGATGGTACGGTTGGACGAGCAAGGGAAGATATCAAGATCCTTGAGAGAAAGATCAGGGTTTTTCTTGTGCCACCTGTTGCTAAAATTGATAGGGTTATGTTGGCCGTGCATGCTGAAGGGGATAAAACTAAAGACAAGGATGGGGAGTGATTATATAGAGTTACATTGATATTTTTTCTTCCCACTAATTTACACGTGTTGGGCCGACCTTTTTGACACTTTGGTGGTTTTGGGATGAAATTGGTGCTATGGCACATTTCATTTGGTTCGAATTATTCTTTGGGGCTGACCTCTTGTAGTTCATGTTTTATTCTAAAATTATAATTTGGGCTGACCTATCTTGTAGATTCTCTATAAAATTAGGCATGTTGCCTCATTCGAGCAGTAGACAAGAGATTAGAAAATAGAGAAAAAAGGATAGGTAGATCAGGAGAGTAGCTAAGTTATATTAGAGCACATTATGGTTTATTTTCCAAGCAAGTGTTGTAACAGAAGAACTGGAATTGTTGCTATCTTGGATGAATTAATATAAGAGAGATATTGTGTTTGGTATCTATCTTTGAAGTCTCACTTGGCATGGTTCTTGTTATTCTATCTTTCAAATTTCTTAAATGTTTATGGTTAAATGGTTTGATAATGCTTATGGCTTCATGTTTGGAATGTTTGCAATGATCTCTAGTACATAATTTTTGCAGTTAGTTGATTGTTAGCTGCTTTGAAAAGTTAGCCTGGACTTATATTTGTGCTTAGTTCAATTGTGAAAGTTTATTCATCTCAATTGTTGTAAGGTTGACTGAATGAATGTTCATAATTTGAAACTCTTTCAATACCTTAGAAGATTGCACTATTTATGTGGAAATTGCAGATTCGTCTAGGTTAAGCAGAAAATAGTTTATGAGAGATTGGTCCATTTTGAGCATCTTATCCTTTGGCATTTTCAATCTTAGGATTAAAAGTAGTTTTAAGATTATCTCTGAAACCTTTATCTTTTGCTATTTCTTTATTATCTGATTTGCATCAAGTTTGAAAGTATCAATTTATTGCTTACATTTGATAAGTTTGAAGTCTAGCTCTGCTCGTAGTAAGGTCCCCTTGTGATTACTAGAATTTTCACATTATCTCTGAGTTGTTTCACTACATTGTCAAGACCTGACATTAGAGACCTTGGGGTCAATTCTTTTCTCATAGAGATTTACCTTTCAAGAGAGATAGGATATCATATTTTGTTTGAGTTGTTGCTGTGCAGAAAACACCATCAACACTATTGAGGGGATTTATTCAATTTCTCTTCTATAGGTGAATCCACATACGCTACCAAGGGAGACTAGATTACCTTATCTATTTTTTCCTTGGCATTGTAGAGGTCTCCTTCCTCAATTTATTCTTCACCCAAGTCCTTAGGATTCTCATCTCTCCTTGGCTCTTCTTGCACATTGCCAGTATCTTAAGGAGGGGGAATGCTATCTTGTTCAATGATAGGATTAGTCACATGAGCATCCTTTTTTTTTGCAGCATCCTTATGAGAAGGATTCCTTGACCTCCTCATGTATACTTGTGTCTTCTCCCTTGAGCTCTCTACCTCTACCATAGGTGGCTCAACTTCCTTTTCTAATTTGGAAGTTTCTTTTTCCTTCTATGATAGCCTCACAAGTCTTCTTCTCTTGGTCAAGGGAGTAGTGGTATCCACTTCTTCCTTTTCCTCTTTATCATTCTCAGTCCCTCTCTCTCTTTTCGGAAATAGGCTTTATTTGTTTACTCATATCTACTACCTCCTTAGTTTGAACATCTCTAACTTTAATCTTGAAGGGAGAGTCCACCTTGGCCTTTCCTTTAGGATCCTACTCATGTGACTCCTTAGAAGAAGAATGAGACTCTAAGTATCCCATCAAATCATAGGTGCATTGGACACCTTCAATTTATAGCTCTAATATCTTGTGCTTCAACCACATTTTGTATAATTTACCACCGGAGTCATAATTTGCTCCAACTTTGTCTTCTCTTCCTCCAACCAGTCAATCTCTCCAACTGGTTTATCCTTCACAGCCTCGAAGATATGACCCTGGATCGAATTTTCATCCTCCTCTACTACTTCAAGAATGGATTTCATTTTTTACAATCTTACCAAGTCCACTGGCAACCTAGAGAATTTCTTCTCCATCACCAATGTTAGCCCAATAATCTTCAATGTTATCTTTGTGGTTGTACTCCCTACTGGCCTTATTTTGTGCCTCACCTATGATATCCAATCTTGTCCTTTTGGAGTGGAAGGAGAGACCAAAATTATTCATCTCCTCTTCAAAAGCATGAGCAAACTGGATTGAAGGGCATACCTCATTTGTTCCTATCTTCAAGGGGAAATCATTCCCAAACCTTGTTTTATGTTTATCCCCCTTCACAATCACATCAAAGTCACAAATCTCCCTAGTGACCTCTAGTAGTATGATGTGATGAGTTGGGTGCCTTGGGAATATGTAGGGATCCCTTTGACAACCATCAATCCTAATGTAGGAGAAGGTGGGGAACTAGATGAACCATGCCCCATACCTCCTTATCAATTCCTTGGCTTTGTCTGAAATTCTCACATGCTCTACTCCCTATAGCAACCTGGTAATGTACATTGTAAAAGCATAATTTTCTCTTCTGTAACTACCTCCTACTGGGTCTAGCTATGTATACACCTCTAGTGCTCAACCCCTTGTATGGGTGGAATCTTGCCAATGCATACACCAAGTAGGAAGTCATGGTGAAATTCTTTGTTTGCAAGAATTTGCACATATTCTCATGTATAATTGCACTTATAGAACCTACCTAGTGGTAATCTATACCTTGCTCCATCAAAGCAATGACATTAAACATCCAACTTTCAAGAAATTTTGCACCCTTTAGCCCTACCAACCTACTGAGGAGAGTGATAACATTATAGTATTCCCTTTTGAACTTAAGCCTAAATAGCTATTTTGACAACTTGGAGAAGTGGGACTTGGGCTTCTCCAACCAAGAATTGATCACCTACTGAGATTTAACTACATTTTCCTCATAATATTTCTTTTCTATATAAATATCAAAGGCCACCATATGTGACCTATCAGGTATATCAAAAGTCCTAGCAATGGACAAAGGATCAAAGCTCACCACAATTATTCCCTAAGGTCCAACTACCATTTGTGTTCCCTTGACATATTTTCTGGCACATTTGAGCACCAACTCATAGCATTGTACTATGGAGGGAAACCAACTACATGTGCTAACCTAGATTCTAGAGTTCTTCTAGCCAGCAAAGGGGGGTCTGGTGCTGCCATCTCAGCTTTGAACTCCTCGTAATCGCACATATCCACATTGGTATCAGTGATCCCTGACTAGACAAAAGTCAATCTTCTCTCAAGAATCCTACTCTTTATGTCCATTTTCACCTTTTTTGCATCACAGATAGCAGAACTTTTAGCACTTGGATCTTTCTCCTTTCCCTTGCCATGCCCAACAACATCTTGTCATGATCCTGCCTACAAACAAGTAAAAAAAACACATCGAGGTCCAATACAAATGCCAACATCAATTATTTCAAATTTTGGGGTTTAGCCTCCTCCACGAAATTCAAACTCGAGAGGAACTCTGGGGAAATCCAGACCAGGCGGAATCCAATAGGAAAAACATAGAAACCCTACAATATCAATAATTACAATAAAAGGATACCTTAGAACCACTTAGCATAAGTTCATTTAATCATCAAAATGCATTATCAATAAGAAGATTCCTCTTGTAACAATCAGATTCTTCATTTCCACAAAACTTTGGAAGAATCCGCTAGAGATGGAAATCCCCAAAAACATAAATGGTTTCAATAATCCAGGAAAATGAAGGAGGCCAAGAACATCTGAGAAAATCCCAATGGAACAGATTTTAGAAAAATTGAGACAAATTCACCATGAAAGCAAGAATTTGGAAAAATGTCCAAGCAACTGGCACCAGGAAAATCTAGATAAATAGAAAATTATGAAGAAAGAAGAAGAAACGGGGAGACTCAAGGGAATCCAGCAAGGGCAGAATTCCATGAAGGCAACAAAAATCTGAACGTCTATGTTTTCCACATCCTCACCTTAAAATAGGTCAAACAACGTGAACCAAGAGCTTGCAGCTTGACAATGACTTGAACTACACATCCAATGGATCAATCATGAATTTAAAACTCCCCTCTCTGCAATTTGAAAGGGATTGGCTATGCCCTAGGTCAAGAAACCTAAGAACCTCTGCCATGAAAGCACAAAGAATCTCAAGCACAACTGGCTTGCGAAAAAAAAAGGAAGTTTGTGGCAAACGAAAGCAAGCTCGTAAATAGTAACAAAAGACATCCAAAGAAAATATTTAGTATAATCAACCGGATGGACTTGCAAAACATGGAAACCCTAGATGCGCAGACATGGTGCGCAGACACAACAAAAAATGGAGCAATGAATAAAATGAAATTTCACAACAAAGCACTAAAACCAGAAGAGGAAGAGGGCACATCCACATACCATGAGAGTAAGAGAAACTGAAACCTGGGATGCCAACAAACAACCTCCAAGCATGAGCAAAATACAAGCAATGCCCTAGAAATCTGAATGTAGGACTCAAAATCTCCTCAAATGCAAAATCTAATGACACTCCTTAAGATCTAACACTCCAAGCTCAAATGACAAGTAAATAACCAAACTCAAATGGAAAATCACTTCACAAAACTCAATATAATATTGCCCCAAAAGTTTGTGCAATCACCATTAATGTGATCGACAAGACGACCGAGACCAAAGTCCAGAATTCTGACAGAGCCACGGACTTTGGAAAAATCTAGACATGACCGGTTTCCCTTCGGCGTTCAAAAATGGCTTCTCTTATGCTCGAGTTCGAAGGGAAACTGAGAAAGTTTGGGCAAGGCAGATTTTCCCGAACGCAGCGAAAAACCTGAACTACACCCAAAACTTAAGGTTTTAAATATAAATCATAAATGGGCCATTCTAACCAGAAAGATGAATCATCAAATCACATTCCCAAGAAAGAAAAAATCCAAAATAGAAAGGCCAAGACACCAAAAATTGAAGAAAACGAGGGTCCCAACTTTCAGTGGGGCATGTGCGCAAAAACTGCACAATAGATAGGAGAACTAAAATTATTTTTAGCTTTGCAAATAACTAAATTAGATGATGGAATCTCCATATCTCATACCAAATATGTAAAAGAGTTATTGAATTTTTTTGGCATGGAAGACTCAAAACCAATTGGTACACACATGAATAACCATATGCAAGTTAACACAAAATGATGATTATCCTAAGGCTAATCAAATAAGGTATAGTTCAATGATTGGTGGATTTCTATATTTGATTCAGACCAGACATTATGAATCTTGTGTGCATGGTTGCTAGATATCAAGTTGATACAAAGGAATCATATGTGACTACAATAAAGAGGATTTTTAGATACTTAAAGGAATGGTCAATTTTGGTCTTTGATATCCTAAGGATGATGATCTTACTCTGAATGCCTTTATAGATGCAGATTGGGTAGGAGATGTAGATGACAAAAAAGTACAAGTGGTGGTGCATTCTTCCTAGGGAAGAAGTTGGTGTCTTGGCTAGGTAAAAATTATAATTCTATTTCATTATCTACTATTGAGGCAAAATATATTGCTGCTACAAACAATTGCACTCAAGTATTATGGATGTAACAAATGTTGAGAGATATCAAAATTGATTATAATGAGCCTATTGCTATATTTTGTGACAATTCAAGTGTCATAAACATTTACAATAATTTGGTGTTACATTCAAAGAAAAAACATATATCCATCAAGTTTCTCTTTTTGAGAGACAAAGTGAGTGACAAAGAAGTCAGCTTGGAATATGTGCCCACTAAGGAAAAAATTGTGAATATCTTTACTAAACTGTTGCCTAAGGATAATTTTGAGTATCTCAAAGGTAAGTTAGGGGTGATTTACCCTGCTAACGTGAATTAAGATGCAAGTGTTTGCATCAATTCATGAACTCGTAGTCATATCTTGTTTCAAATTGATGTTGTGGTGGCTACTACTCAAGGGGAGTAGTCATATGATTAAGATGATATTTGGTTTAGATCTTGTATACCTTTGTCATTAATGTCAAATGGGGGAAAGTGTAATGTGAAAAAACTTTTTAGAAGAAAGGGGGAGAAGATGGAAGATCAATGTAAGGAGGAGAATAGTTTGTAAAGTGTTAGTTGTGTTGATGGTATTTTTCACATCATGTGTTGTCATCAATGCCAAAGGGGGAGATTGTTGGATATTGTGGTTGTGTTGCTAATATGTGGTTGTCATTGATGTCAATACTATTAGAATTAATTATTTTGAAGGTTTTATATGTCGAGGATATTGAGAAAATTAGAATAAATATGTTGCATGCAGTCTATGAAGCTGTGAAGATCTGAATGGTGGAGAGTTGTGTACATTGATAATCAGAGGTCACACATTAAAGGGTCTCTTTCTAAGCCTATCTAGTATGTTGTTCAGAATTTTTAGTGGTACGCATCAAGATTGGAGAGATTTATGAGCTTTTGAGTTCCTATAGTTATTTTGTTACTATAGTAGGTGTTTCTAGAATAAGAGAATTTAATTTTGGTAAATTGAGTAGTTGTATATGCTACTATGATTTTTAGTGATGTTTCTAGATCATTCTCTATCATTGAGGTACATCTATTTTGATCGGTGTGTTCGTGATCGAAGATTTTCCTTTGGTTGCTCAAAGTTTTTATGTTCTTGGCTGACATGATGGTGGTAGCGTGTTGTGGATCCTTATGGATTAATATTTTATTGTTTGGCATGTTCGAGGATGTTGATTTATGTCTTAATTACTATGTGACTAACTTAGGTTGGTGCACATTGGGATTTGTTCATAAATTGGGCCAAAAATTGTAATTTATTCTTTATTTATGGATGACAGAGTTGATGTAAATTCATGTAAAGGATATATAAGAGTGATTGTTTCTTCATTTTTAAGTGTGTGTGTATGGTGTTTGCTCAGTGAATGTATGTGAGATGTGGGAATAAAGATCAAATCTTTTTATTTTAGAGCAGAGTGTGAAGAAGATTGAGCGAAGTGTGAAGAAGTGTTTCTATGCCTAACTAGAACTATCATCAGGCTTTTGTAGAAGCTAATTTCTTATTTAAACCTAATCAAATGGATTTAATATTTTATTTTATGTAAGGAAATGAGCCTTCCCATTTGAGTAGCGAGCTCTACTCAATGTGCCTAAATGCATGTGCATTCCTTATTCATTTTTCATTATACTTCTAATAGCGTATAATCTTATGGACTAACATCCACCGTGGTTTTCCCCTAATAGGGTTTCCATGTATAAAAATCTTGGTGTTCATGTGTTTCTGATGTTTTTTTGATTTATGCTTTCACTATTAATTATTAGATCTGAGAGTAAAGGTTGAATAAGTTTAAATTCTGTAACAAATTATTCACCCCCTCTTAGTTGTCTATCCTTGTTTTGCCAATAGTTTGTTAGAGTATAGGGGTTTGCCTAGGTCAAACCCCTTTGAATTAATTAAACCAAATGATGAGATAATTAAATAAGGACATGAAAGATAAAACATGGAACATGAAACATGAACAATGATACCTTGAATGATGTCTTGTAAAATTGCAATCTAACATGAAGTGGCCATGAAGAATGTAGATCTTGATCTTGGAATAAGGTGTAGAACAATACTTAATCTTGGATATTCAATGGTACATAACAAAACTAGATCAACAACATGCTTAATGCTTGATTATCTTGACTTGATGATGGATCTTGAATTGTTGCAACAAATAATAAAGAATCTAGCCTTGAATGCCTTAGAAATGATCTTGAATGCTCTCTTGATGATCATGTAAAGTCTTGGAATGCTTAAATATTGAATTCTTGAATTGATATCATTAATTATTAATATTTATTAGGTGAAATAATGATTTGAGACCTCATTTATATAGGTAGTTCATCTAGTATCCTATTTATTAGATTCCACAGGCCGACATTCATGAAATTTGTATTTAAAACCCAAATTTCCCACTCAAAACCTTAAAAAGGGGCCAAATGGGAATCATACACCAAACTTGGCATATGGGTCCCACCTGGGTGGGAATCATACACCTAGGGTAGTGTATGGGTCCCATAGGGCCTTTTTAGGTGGTAAAAGTGTCAAGGTGTTAAGAAATTAAGTTTATTTGATATTTATGTTAGGATTTTAGTTAAAATATGCCTTGAGATGCACAATAAAGGGTCTTAGGGGCCTATTATTGGTGATATGAAGATCATAAATGCAAGAGGGCCCAAAATTCAATGTGAGTGATGATGATTTTATTATCAAGGGACTAGGACACAAATGGAAAAAATTTCCTTATGTTTGATAACACACGTAGACATGATGTGTCAAGGTATGGACAACCAGGATGTCATTGTATCTAGTGCAATGGAATTTGACTTAACAAATAGATAGGAGTATCCTTGTTCACACCTGACATACAAAACATTTTTAGGATGTACTTGAGATATTTATAACACCTTAGACCAAAACATAGAAAGAAAAAACCTATCAATGTAATATTCAACAAGATATCCAAAACATCCTCCCTACACACCTAACAAAGCGAGTATCACCAAGGTTATATTACAAGAATATCTAACAAGCACAGTAGACAAAAGATAATAATAAATATCCCTAGTCCTTTCTCTCTAAATACTTTAGATAAACATCCTCGAGAGGTCATGGGAATAGGTACAATAAGATAAATCCTAAGAAACGATCAAGTAAACAAAAAAGCTAATGTTCTTCATACCTATAGCCAAGACTAAACTATGGTGATGCCTAATGTTGATGTCCATTGTAAGAAATATGTATCCTAGGACATGATGTTATCAAATGATTTTGAGACTAATGGGATGATGGGCTATTGATACCAAGAGTTAACCAACTTGTTGACCTACTGACCTAGACTTAAAACCTTGACGTTTAGGTTTACCCTTTATAAATTTTCCAAATGTGGTTTTTCTTGTTTTGCCAAAGGTTGAAGATTATGAATGATTAATTATGAGTGGATGTTTATTGTAGGTGAATGTGAGATGAGAGGGATGATTTGGGGTCTTTTGAATATTTTTGAAATGTTTTGAGGCTATTTTGGGATTTTAAGATGTTTACAAATGTTTTGTTTTTCCAAAGTTCTAATGTTTTTGTGTTTTCTAATATTTTCACCAAGAACCTAGCCTAAGGACCTATCTTAGGGGCCTCAAGGGCTGATAAAAGACTAGCTTTGCCTATGTTATACATGCAGAGACCACTTAGTTTGATTGACACTACTCGTTTATTGATGATGCATGGACAATGTTGGATTTTCAGTCTATTGTGATGGACACCTATAGGACCTACCCTAGAGGCTCAGGGGATGATAAAGATTAGCCTTTCCTATGTTATACATGTAGAAGCCTCATAGTTTGACATGGTAACTATTTTTGAATTTTCCTATTTTTGACCTATTTTGGATTTTTTGATATGTTTGGATTCTTTTGGATTCTTTTGGTTTTATGAATGTTTTTGGATTTTTTGGTGTTATAAAAGACCTTAAGGATATACAAGAATCCGATCTGATGTAGGTATAGGGATATGCCCCCAACATGATCTAATAGACTACCTCGATATAGGTAGGACAAACTAACCTTTGGAGTGTGTCGAGTAGCACTAAAAAGGAACATGATATGTACACAAGTTCAAGCCATGATGCAAACGAGAATGGGTGATGAAAAGGACAATGGAATATGATGGGTGAAAGTGAGGTGAAACAAGCCAAAGAATCCATGGTGGATGTGAAGTTCTTATTTACACAAGGTGCCTGATTGCTAGGTTTTCACCAAGGTACTTGCCCAAAGTTCCACCAAAGTGGTTTTCACTAGAGGACAATTTTGTCTTTACTGTTTTCAATCCTTTTTCTATTTTTTTTGGATTTTAACTTTCTTTTTTTTGCATTTTTTATTTATACCTTGCAAGCTCAGGAATCAATTTTTTTGATATAGGAGCTATTAATGGGCTCTTACAAAGGCTCACCTTCTGGTGTGGATAACTAATATGATCCTGAATTGTATGATTCAAAAAATATAAATCAAGAGATATCACTTTAGATGTAACAGTCTAAATCTTGTTGCTTCCTATATATAAGGGGAAACCCAAACTGATTTTTGGAATAAGAATCATCATATCCATAATTATAGAATAAAATGCATAAAATACTTATGATATGAATTGTATTATCTTTTAAAGCAATCTAATGGAGAAGAAAATTTAATATGGTGGCAAAAATTCTAGTGTTCAATTTTTTGTGGATATTATTTTCATATATGTTATTGTTGTCTCCAAGTGGTCTTTTCTTGTTATTCAGATTCAATATATCAAGAATGTACTTAATTTTTCAAGATACATTTGCTACCTCTATGCGATTTTCTTGAATGGTTTCTACAAGGAGAGAATTAAAATTCATTTTAAGAGATTCTTTTTAATTGGTTTCTAACTAGAATTAAAATCCTTTTAATTTAATCATCTTAATTGGTTTCCTTTAAACACGAATTAAAATCCTTTCAAATATCATATTAACTTGGGGAGATATCACTAGGATTTGTAAGAAGAGCCTGATAACTGAAAACCTTGCACATTTTTGCAAGGTATAAACTTCTCAAAGTGCCAAAAAATTAGAGTTAAGCCAAGAAGGAGGAACCACATATCATACACATCTTGACTCCATTACCCAATAGGATAATACATTGATAAACTTTAATATAAATTTCATACATACATATCCAATTTTCATCTATAAAATTAGGAGTAGCAATAGCTAGTTCAAACATTCAAGTCATCTATTTCAAACCCCTATGCCATATTGAAATGGATAGATAAAATTCCATAAACCAAATTCAATCTACTTGAAACCAAATCAAAGGAGATCATACTCATTAGTATTCAAGGTATACTCACCTAGGTCTAGCAAAACCTAAAGTGCAGGGAGTTCTAAACCATATTGGTTAGCTTCGTTCATTGGCCAAAACATTATCAAATTTGACCATAGAGTTTGGCATACTCTTAGGGTTTACAATCTGAAAAATTTGGAACCAGCATGGTGTTCCATTATTTTTCACTAGGGCTTAAGGAATACTAAATCAAGAAATAATATTTTCTAGAATAAAATGGCAGATTACCTCAATAGTCGTGGAACAAAGATGAATTGATTTTACCCACTTCATGAAATAATTTGTAGTGGTGATTATGAATGTATGTCCTAAGGATGAGGGATGGGATATCTTCCCAATAAAATTCAAACCCCATACCAAAAATGGCCAAATAGCCACTTGAGCATGAAGTTCGGATGTAGAAGTATGAATCAAATATTTATGTTCTTGACACTTGTGATACTTCTTAACATGATTAAAGAAATCTTGTTCCAACCTTTGAACCAACGAATAGCCTAAAAAATTCCCCCCACAAGCATCCACATGAGATTCCTTAAGGGCTATAGGGATTTTATATTCTTATGAACCTAAGGAAAAGACCATTGAATGATCGTCTATACAACATGTTATGCCTTGCATAACCACCCCATATTTTTCCTTGGTCAAAATGGGTCCCCCTTTTGTGTTTTTATCCTTGGTTGATTTTAAAACAAAGTCTAGAGTCTTTTGCTTCCAACACTCTATTTTATTTTGGTTTAGTCTGTCAGAATTGAAGCCGGAACCAAATCGGGTTCTGAAACTTCTTTCAAAACTCAATCTGATTCCCATCCCAACAGTCTCTCTTTTATCTTTTATTTTGCTTCTATCGGAGTTGGACTTAGAGTGGGCGTTAAGTCGATATTTATTTGAAATTGCAAAATCGAAATCCATCCCGTGTCAGCCTCCACTTTTCAACTTTTTTTTTTAGTCTAAGTCCTTGTCTTAAGTTTTATTATGTCGGTCTTTTGTTTTATTGTTTGTGTTTGGTTTTTTTTTCTACTTTGTTGGTGGAATCGGAGCCGGAACAGGAACGAAGTTGGGAAATTACTCAGGTTTCTGAATCAGTTCTCATTCTAATTTCGTTCCTGCCTTTCTTGGTCATTGAATTGTTGACTGAAGTCGCACTGTAGTGAAGTGTTTGTTCTCTTCTAGTTTCAACTTCGGCTAACTGCATTTAATGCATTAATGACAACAACCATGCATAGGTAGAAAATTTGATTTTTACCTTCACTAAGGATTAAACACATTATTATTATCATTGTTAAAGAATCAAAGAGTGAAAATAGAGCAACTGTGGAGTCCATCTAAGTGAATCAATTGAAGGAGGAGGAGATAATTGCTTGTGAATCATTCAGAAGGTTAGCCAAGTTTTGTATTTGAGGTAGGGTTCATGTTCTTGTTGTTATTTATTTATTTGCTTTTGTGTTTTCTATTTGTGTTTGTTTGATTTAGATCTTTGGGCGGGTTTGCCGTTTTGGTTGGTTTGTGTGTTTTTTTTCTTTCTTTCTTTATTTGTTGTTTTTGCTAGTGTTTCTGGTTTTATAATGAAAGAGGGCACATGTGCATTCATGTTTTGTCATGATCACATCTTGTTGTGTTAGGTTTTAAATGCGTAGGTTTAATTACGGTTTTCACAGTGAGGTAGATTAAATCTAGGTCTTTTTATAGTGAGTTAGGGTTGGTAGAATTTGGTTTTCACTTAGGATTTCATTGTGCATTCATTTGGATAAATTAGGAAGGGTTGAATCAGTGCCCTAGTTTTATATCGCATTTTCTAGATTAGGGTTTCGTGTGTTTCTGTGATCATGTTTTAAAATGTTTAAATATGATGCCCTAAAAATATAGTCGTCCCCCATGGTCATATGGGCATAGTCTTTTTATGATATATTTTAGGCCTCGTTTCATTTAATATGACCTTAGTCTTTAGACATGGATTTAGGCGTTAAAATTGATAAAATTATTAATGATGCCATGGTCAACATAGCCAGAAGCAGGATCAAAATTGATTTAGGAGTTTTCAATGTGTTTAATGTCAATTCCATTTTCCATCCCGTCTCCAGCTCCGCTTATAGTAAGAAGCCTTACTTCATAAAAAGTTTACCTAGTGGAAGCAGAAGCGAAACCAAAACAGAATATGAAAATAGAAAATATGAAGGAAACTGAATCAGTTTCCATTCTGGTTCTAGTTCCGATTACTATTCCACTTTCGACTCTGAGTCCGCTTCTTATTAGTAGAGTGACAGTAACATTTTTTGCTCTAAGCCCGAAAGTATGTTAAAAGAAGATTATTTAAGATATTTGTTGCTTGGTTTCTCCTTCGATGTCTATTTGAAAGGTATGATTTTAAAAATACATTTTTGAGATGTTTCATTCAGGGATCTAACTAGATATTTTGTTGCGAGAAAGCTAAAAGGATATCAAGAACATCAAGAGAAGCTTCCCAAAGAAGTCGGCCTACAGGAACATCAAAGGAAGTACCTAAACCAAAGAAGATCAAGCCAGAACAATTGCCTTATACCTTGAGGTATAATAATAGGAATCCTGTTGTGAAAGTGAGCAAAGTAGAATTAGACTGGTCAGAGATCACCGACACAAACTTGGGCCAGAACAATTTTATGGAGTTATATGCAAAAACCTTTGCGAAACGAGAAGATGTAACAGGAAGGACACAAATAATTGTTGATTCTGGCTTGGCCCATATCATTGTGTTTCCTTTATCAATCCAGTGCCTAGAGTTAATCTTGATAGTAGCCAGTGCCTATAATCTTGCTACCAGACAATGCATGGATTCACAAAACAATGTAATTATTGATCTCACTCCTCAAGCATTTCAAAGTATATTCAATATCTCATATCCTAAAAACTTGGTGCAATTGGATGAGGTAGAGGCCTTGGAGAAATATAGTAATTATAGAGAATCCAATAAATCTCATTTGAATAAAAAGAGGTTGAAGACAAAGAAGAAATCTCTAACCAAGCTTGTAGACTTGCCAAAGAGGGCAGATTTATACAAAGAGGTATCAGATTTAATAATGATGTTTTCCAGGGTTTTTGGGAAGAGAGATACATTTATTTTCAAGGAGTGGATGTTTCCTTTCATCCAAACAATTTTACATGGCACCCATTAGTTTGATTGGCTGATGATTGTATCAAATGTTATTCATGATCATCTGACTAGCATTAGGGAGACTAAGTGCTTCTTTATGACTTCTTACATTGTGTATGTAGCAGCAAGGTTGGGTATCTTCCCAGGTTTAAACAAAGTAGGGATAATGGGAGTCTTAAATGAAAAAAACAAAGTGTGGGAACAATATAATGAGTTGTCTCTATAGGTTGCCGAGACTCAATTTAGAAGAGTTAATGATGCATTCATATATGTAGTCATTTACCAATTAAATGGAGATGTAGGGTACAGGCTGAGTCAAGAATCCATGGAATTCATTGCTGAATGGGGATGTTGGTCTATTCAATACCCCAGGTTTACATATTTTAGGTTAGTTGGTTTTGAAGGCAATCCACATTTTCTTCCAAGGTGATGCAATAACAGAATAGTGTTGATGGAGTTTGTATATCAAGCTCTTGTGATTAATGATCGGTTTGGAATAAAACATAAGACATGATGTCACAAGCTCCCCATGAATTTGGTAGGAGCAAAGGTGGTTTGTAGTGAGCTGATACAGTTGAAGTTAGGTTTATACACAACTCGTTAGTATTTTGACCTGAAGGCGAAGATGCATGCCTTGTTTCCTTCTGTGTTTGACAAGAATTTCAATTTATTATAAGAATTCTAGAGTGACAAACAAGATGAGTACGATTTGAGGAAAAATAATTATGAAAGACTACCTATTGCACTCATGTCATAATTTTGAGTTAAAAATGACATTCCTGACACATTAGTGGATGATGGAATTGTATTGGATCCATCTTATGAAGCTTCAAATATAGGAACTAAGAGCCTGGATCCGATTGACTGGGACAATGAAGAAACTATTGACATAAAGCAGAAAGGATGAGCAGTCTTGGATAGAAGTGTTCAATGATTGATGTTAAGAACCAGAGCTCCTCAAGGACCATCTCCTAAAAAGGGGAAAGGGTATAAAAGACTCAAAAGAAAGACACCTCCCAAAGAGCCTTTGGAGTTCTTTCCACCAGACATTGAAGAGATAGAACTTGAAGAAGTAGGTGATGAAGCAGAAATAGAAGAAGGATATGTCCAAATAGGATTAGTTGTTTCAACACCTACATTAGGTGAATCTTCCACACAAGTCCCACTTCCAAAGCAATGGAGTGAAGAAGTTCAAAAGGGGGATCTTCATAGTATGGCTGAAGCTACAAAGTGAAAAGTGGAGATGGAAATACATGATGTTGAAATAGATTCAGATGAGATTGTGTCATAGAAGGATGTCCAAGAGAATATGCCTCTAGATGAGGATGTTGAACAGGTAATGACACAAGAGGAGCAATGGGAACTATTTGAAGAAGGTAGAAAGGATACTGAGGAAAAAGCTAAAGAAATAGAAAAGAAAAATTTAATGGATGCCAAGATACAAACTGATTCCATACTATAGCAGCAACAAATTGAAACTAAGTCAAGAGCCAATGAAGTAGAGAGACAAAAAAGGCAACAAGAACTTGAACTCAAGGTTAAAGAAGAAAATGATAAATTACAAGTGATACAAAATATTAATGACCTTGAGGAAGAGAAGGCAAGACATCGAAGGGAGAAAGAAGTCTTGGAGGCCAAGTTGAAACTTGTTAAGGAAGCTTTCCAAAAAGAAGAAGAAGAGAAGGAAGAAAAGCTTAAGGCTTTAGAGGAAGAAATACTAGAAGCTCTAGAGAAAGAAAAATTGGATAAGGAAGAACTGGAAAAGGAAAGATTGGAAAGGGAGAAATTTGAGAGAGATCGATTGGAGGAAGAGAGGTTGAAGAAGGAAGAAGAAGATAAGAAGATACAAGAACAAAAAGATAGGGAAGAGGCTGAAAAGCTTGTACAGATGCATGTGGTGCAGAAACAGCAAGAGGAACCAAGGGTTGATTCTCAATCCTAGGTAAATGTGCAACCACCCCCTACTATTACTATTGCTTCTTCTTCCACTATAATGACTATTGCTCCAAGTGCTTCCACTTGGTTAAAATTGGACCTATAGGAAAGGACAGTAACACCTTCACAACCTCTCAGTTGGGAGGATATGATGAAGGAAATTGAACGAGAGAGGCCTAAAAAGAAGGCCAAGATCCTACACTCTACCAGACTCACAAACAAGGGAGAGATTGTTGTTGAGTGTGCCATACCAATGACAAAAAAGGAGGCAGGGGACATGCAGTTAACAAATTATCAATTGAGTACTGTCAACTTGGGAAGGCCTACCAAGAATCAATAGATGAATCTAATTGATGTGGTAGCTTCAACAACCAAGTCAGGGATGTTAATGGATAACAAGAAGAAAGATGGGCTTAAGGCTCAGTTGGATCAATTGCATTCCTTTTTGAAAAGTGTCTCTTCTTTGAGATCACAATAGGTAGCGGCTATTGAGACTCCAATTTTGTTAAGCAAAAAGGAGGTAGATGATTTAGTGCAGGTAAGAGGAAAAGAAGAGATGCTAGATAGATGGGTTGACAAGATTAATCAAGAGGTAGGTGAAGTTTTGGTTGAGCGTTTTGAGGTTTACAAAGGGGCGGAAGAGTTGATAAGAGAAATGCATCAATATATTGAAGCATCAGAGAAACAGGAAGAGGAATATAAAGAGTATAGTCACAAATTGGAGAAGGTTAGTACATTTCCTTTGACTACTCTCCTTGAACAGTCAATACTCGAGGAGGATAATAAAGATTTTATGGAAAAGACCTCTCGTATACTCTGATGTAGAAAAAATTTCTTTTAGTAAGCATAGGAATGAGGTCCAAGATGTTGTTAATAATCTAACTGAACAATTTGAGGAGTTAGAGGCAGTCATTGCTATCATAGTGGATGTTAATATATTAACAAAGGAAGGTCTACCTTTGAGTCAGATAAAAGAGAAATGGGATGAAAGGTTTAGAGGACTCATGCAGAAAGGAGATGATGGTGAAGATTTGATGATAGATCAACTGATGGATGTCAAAGAAGAGATAAAGGCTGCTAGAAGAGAGTTGACAAAGATAAAAGGTATGAGAGGGTTTTCTACAGCAGAATCAGAGTGAATTAAATTTGAAGACAACAGGGTTGATGGGCCAAAATTAGATGTATTACGGCAATTCTTTGCTAGTTATAACACATTTATTGCAGACCCAGCTTCACATGCATAAATATCTTGCATGCATGACTTTCTTCTTCTTTGCATGTTGCATGTAGCACTGACATTTTTGAAGCGCATGACATTTTTTATCTTCTATTTTCTATTCTCCAGTTTAACTGAATGTCTAATATAAGAACTCAAGATCAAATCGATCTGAGTTTCCAAGAGAGTATTTGTTCTTGAAAGGGTGGTTGACTTAAAATAAAAGTGGATTCTGAATTTTTTATATCTATAAATACCCTTTAGGTACCATATTGTAAATGTCGGCTAATAGAGAATAGAATTGGCCTACCTGATTTTAGGATTTAAGGATTATCTTGTTAGATTATCATTGGATTAAATTTGTTGAAGTTTGTTGATCTATGATCTTGGTAATGAATGAATGGGTGTTCTTTTAAAAATCTTTGAAGTAGTTGTGACAGGCAAATTAAAATAAGCACCTTAGATGCATACAATGGTACATATTATTCTATGAATTGTATCATACTTTGGTTTTCTTGATCTGATTGGAAAACATTTATTGTTGATGATATATGTCTGGATGTTAGATGAGTTTCATTCAGGTTTACTTGTTTACCCTTTGATCTATCTTTTTCTTTTGTTTGAAAACCCCTTTGATTTACTAAAAATAGTTTGGTAAAATGAGTTATTGCTTGCATTCTTTGTTACCAGCACATGCCCCTTGAACATTATAGTTGCATGAACTGATTGAGTGACACCAGATAGTTGAGAACCAACTACCAGGACCTTGGGAGTTAGGCTACTATATGTTGTCTTTCCCTTTTAGGAGAAATAGAGTAGAAATATAATTTTTTAACGTTGTTTGTGTCATTTTCACCATCAACACAAGACATTAGCTAGAATTATGTAATGTCCTACTAGGTTTCATATACGAGCCCTAGTGTTCTTAGTGGTTGGTTTAGGAAATATTTCATCCTTTTGGTAATTAAATATCGGTGTGTACCACTCATTAGACACTTCAATATTAGAAACCATTGTCTCTTTTATATTTTTGTTTATTGATGTTTTCGTGAGAGCATGAATAAAAAATGTAAATTTTGAGGAAGTATCATCAAGAGATACAAGGGAATAAACACCTTCCATGGCATCTACATGTCGATTATCCTTTCACATAACTTTGTCAATAGTGTATGATGTGAAACACTCCAATATTGTTAATGTGAGGTCTTTATACTTACATAACTTATCATTTTTTGCATGATAAGACACATTAATTTGTTTGATGATTAATTGAGAGTCCAAATATATGCATGTGTTGAAAAACTAAGGACAAGGTTGCATGTAATCCTACAATAAGAACCTCATGCACAATAGATTTATATGTACATAGAAAATTTAAATTATAGAATAAGGGAATTGGATTCCTTGAAGGAGGTCTTAATATAATTCTAGCACTAGAACCGGTTTGACACTTAGATCTATCAAAGTACAATCCCCATGTTTCATTATCATCAATGTTCAATAGACTTTCATTAGGAAAAAAAATATTGATTTGGTAGTGCTAATGGTGAAGGAGCCTTAGGTAAATGGTTGTTCAATGATTTTCCTTTGATTACCTTTTAAGAAATTAATTTAAGTTCAAAATTAGTTAATAACATAACCCATTTAGCTAAGAATCTTGAAAAATATATTTTAAATTATCAAACTTTGTTATAACTTGCACCTTATAATTTAATAAATAATGCCTCAATTTTAAGTTGCAAACACTTGATCCAAACATTTTTTATATAGTTGTGTAATGATTCTAATAATCAACCAATATTAAATTGAAGTAATAAATGGGATGCTCCTTTCTGCTCTCATCTTGTTGTTCCAATAATGAAACAAGAGCATGAGTTGGGGTTGAGATGTAAAGGATGAAAGATTTTCCTTGAATCACTAGTTGTAAAACAAGAGGATTGGATAAATATTATTTTAAGTCTTAAAAATATTTATGAAAAATCCTTATTTTATATAAATTTTAAATCTTTCTTAAGGATCTAAGTGAAGGGAAGAGTCTGATCCACCAAGGATGTCACAAAACGATGAATAACTTGAATCTTTGTTTGTAAGCTACGTAATTGTGAAATATTATTAGGAGGTTGCATGTTTATTTTTGCATCAATCTTCTTTATTTCAACCTCAATGCATCTATATGACACTATAAATCCCAACAACTTTCCACTATCCACACCAAAAACACATTTCTTCAGATTCAATCTCATGTTGTACTTACAAATTTCTTTCAAAGATTTTAAGGAGAATTTTGACATGGTATTGATGTTTTATAGACGTAGCCAAAATATCATCAACATAATATTCCAATATGGTGTATATAAAATCATGAAATATTAATGTCATAGCTCTTTTCTATGTGGCTCAAAAACATTTAATCCAAAAGGCATGACTACCCAACAAAATTTTCCCCAAGGTGTAGTGAAAATTATTTTATATTGATCTTGAGGATGAATGAAAATTTGTTTATATCTTGAAAAGACATCCATAAAGGATAATAAAACATATCCAAAAATTGAATGCATTATCATGTCAATATTAGGAAGGGGAAAATCATCCTTCAAAGATGATTTATTAAGATCACAAAAATCCGTACACATCCTAATATGATTATCAGGTTTTGCCACTGCCACAATGTTAGATATCCAAGGTGAATAATCAATAGGGAAAATTAACCCATCTTGTAAGATTTTTTAAATCTCATCCTTAACCAAACAAGCTATTTTAGGATTCATATTGTGTATCTTTTATCTCATAGGTTTAGCATCTTTCTCGAGAACAATATTGTGTGTGACTATCTTAGCATCAATACTCGACATATTTGAATAAGTCCAAGAGAAGATTTCGAGAAATTCATTGTAATGTCATAAAATTTCACCCTAGGAGAAATTTCACATTTGCAAATTTGTCCCTACATTTATTACACCTAAACACATTTATGATAAGAAAATTATCGGTGAAAATTTAATGATTTCGATTCCACAAGGACCAATGATGAAGAGATAGCAGTCTACCACCTTGTTACCCAAAAAACAATGAGTTGGATACCTACATAATATGCAGACATTTGTGCGGCATGATAGTTTGATATAAAAGGGATTCATCACTCACGAATCTCTTTATTCTGAAGGGATCACTAGGGAACGAACTGCCCTTATACACCTTGTTGTGCATTTTTTTGCACACACGCCCCACTAAAGGCGGGGACCCTCTTTTTCTTCTGTAGTTTTGTAACTTGGCTTTGTCAATTTCTGTTTTTTCTCTTTTTGGAGGTTATTATGGGATTAAGTCTAGATTTGCTTTGATTGGGGTGGTATTTTGAAGCATTTTGGGGCCTTGAATTTTAGAAATGAGGATTTTTCAAATGAATTTTCAAAGTGAGGTGTAAATATTTTTGCACCAATGGATAGATGACGAAAAATTAGGCCAAGTTGATTTTTGAACTTTTTGAAAATTCATCCGGGAAAAAAAGTTATGGGGTTTTGAAGTTTTTCTCCGATTTTTGGGTCATTTTCGGGAAAATCCGCCCAACCTGGATTTTGGCGAAATTTTCCATTTTCGGGAAAATCCACCCGACCTGGATTTTGGTGAAATTTTCCATTTTCGGGAAAATCCGCCTGGTCTGGATTTTGGCTAAATTTTCCATTTTCGGGAAAATCTGCCCAACCCGGATTTTGGCGAAATTTATCATTTTCGGGGATTTCCACTCGGTCCGGATTTTTCCGGGTTTTTTGACATTTTTGGGATTTTCTTCGTCCGGATTTTTCGGGTTTTGGCCATTTTCGGGATTTTCCGTTCAGTCCGGATTTTTCTGGGTTTTTTTCAAAATTCGGGATTTTCCGATCCGTCCGGATTTTGGCAGATTTTTGGCCATTTTTCAGGATTTTCCCTTCCTGGCAGATTTTTCCGAACTTCCTATCATGATTTTCCTGAACTCTGAAATGGTTAAATTTTTGAAATTTCCAAGGGTTTATTTATGCTTAATTTTAATATTTTTTGGTTGGATTTTCACATGTGGGCTATTAATGATTATATCTATTTTTCAGGATTAAAGGGAGGACTTGCATATGGATTCGTGCCAAGAGGAAAATTTGGAAAATATTTAAAATGCACCTACATATGAATCGATGCCCAGCTGTTCAAATGAACCCAATTGCGTAAGAATTTTTGCCACAACCTATCTACAACTGCAATATATGTTTCAAATGTGGAGTGACATGTGATGCTGTTTTCACTCTCCAATCATAATTTTTATTGAAATCGAGGTGGCAAATTGTTGAAATTCTTATTGTTCCTGGATGTAACTGCTTTTATGCTATTGGATGATGATGTACCACATTTTTAAGAACCCTAATGTGGATTCCTAGGGTTTCTTGGGGATTAGTTGCAGTCATTAGATTGAATTTAATCTTGGCCCTTGATTTAAAAATATAATATCTATAAAAGGCCAGTGCCTTCTCATTTGAAAGGTTAGTAGAGAGTAGGGAGTAGAGTAGAAAACGTTAGAGAACAATTGGTTAGAGGCTGCAAAGCCGGAATTGGCTAAGTTAGAGGTTAGATTCTGCAAGTTAGTAGCTGTAGGAGAGGAGAAAGACTGCAAATTGTTATGTAATGCTGGAGAAGATAATGCAAACAGGTTGTTGATTTGGAAAACATTGTGTTATGTTTCAAAAGTTTTATGGTTTCTTGTTCTTGATTCTCAATGTTAGATGTTAGTTTTCAGTTCTTTCATGATAATGGTGAAATGTTAATGATGTTGATCAATCTCCGGTCCATACTTTTGGCAATTTGTTGATTGTAAGTTGCTATGTAAAGTTAGTCTGGGCCTTATTTTGTGCTAAGTTCAATTATGAATGCTTGTTTACATTGCGCCATTTACTGGGTATGTGGATGAATGTTCATAGTTTGAAAATCTTCAGTTTCCTCATAAAATTGCACCATTTTTGTACAGTTGCAGGCTTGTCCTTGATTAAGCAGAAATTGGTTTTATTGGAGATTTGTCCGTTTGCAACATTTATCATTGTTGTGATTGATTTTAGGAGTAATTTTAATCTTAGGATCTCTTTTAAACTCTTATCTTTTGCTATTTCTTTTATTATTTGGGTATCAATATATTGCAAAATCTGATAAGTTTGAAGATCCAGTATTTGTTTATAAGGCCCCTTGTGATTACCAGCATTTTCACATTATCTCTGAGTTGTTTCACTGCATTGTCAAGACCTGACATTAGAGACCTTGGGGTTATCTCTTTTCCCATAGAGATTTACCTTTCAAGAGAGATAGGATATCATATTCTGTCTGAGTTGTTGCTGTGCAGAAAACACCATCAACACACATCAATTTGAATGAGTCGATAAAATTGTAAATAAAAGCAGGAAAGTAATCTCAGACCTCAAGGGAGCAAGACTTCAAGATTTCTACCTATGGCTGGAGAGCTCTCGGCCAAAGGACATCAGTGCAATTTCAGGACGCCAATGGTAGCATCCTAAGTCATGAAGAACTCAAGAGCTCAAGTGGGTGAAACTAAATCTCACTTCTAAGCTTGGGTCAAAAGCGTATGATGCCAAATAATCAACATAAAGCTATAATATAAAGGAAACCATAAAGAAACTTGAAACAATATTAAATTCTACCATGCATTTGAATTTTTACTCCAAGATTCACTTTGTAATCTACACATAAAAGATCAAAGGGAAAAGGTTGGGTGTTGTATAGGGATCTGCCTCAATTAGACCCCCATTTTGGTATTCCCACCTCTAGGAACAACCAGTTTTGGAAAAGAGTGTAAAGGAAATGAAGAAAGTGCATGGTGAAAGAAAAGCCCACTTCAGAGTAGATCCCACACCACAAAGTAGTAAATGGACTAGTAAGAAAGAGTGATAGGGTGAGAGAGCATTACCCATGGGTCAAGAACCTCTCCCAGAGCACATGAGAACACCACTATGTTCTTGGTTAAGAGATGGTAGTTGCTTGAGGGACCTTAGTCTAGCATGGCTTCATCTGTAGAAATGTTTCTATTCCAAGATAGAGCCTACCCAAGAGTACAAAAAGTAGTGATAGTACTTCAATTGATAACTTCCCACCTCAAAATGAGAGCCAAGAGGGGTTATTCATGCATGCAAAGGTAGTAGAGAGTCATTTCATCTGAGACCTGTCCACCAAGACACATGTCACAAGGGTCATAGTTCTATATTTGTCATTTCAAGCTCAAAAAATTATGAGGCTAGTGCACCGCGTGGACATTTGTGCACTGCATAGGCATCAAAAGCCTAGATTTTTGGGAAACGCCTTGTCAGCCTTCTATCGTTGTGCCATGTGTCCACATGGAGTTAGAATCATGAAATTTTTCCATTAATGTTTCTAAGGTGTCATAAATGCTAGGCAAGAGGAAAAAAATGTGGAATTTCCCTATGTGCAATTCTATGACATTACATTTTTCCACCACTTTAGTTGGCTTGAGTTTAGAAAAAAATCAGCCTCACCAAAGTAGAGAAGAAAAAATCATCTAAATTCTGAATTTTACAAAAATGTATGCTAGAAAGCAGGACCGTAGAGGTCACCAAGGTTGAGTTAACCAGTATCAAGGATGCCTCTAGCCTCTAATCTCAACAAAAATGAATGAAACTATTGCAAAAATTGTTCAAAACTATATCTTACAAAACTAAAAAATTTGACTCAGTTTCAAAAAAGTGGAAGAAACTACGACGAAGAGAAGAATGATCAAGGAAAGGTGTTGATTCAGAGGAAAAATATGATCAAGAGGTGAGTATATTCCCCCTCAGTTTTCCCCTAGCATGGTGGGGTTAAGTTAGGAGAAACTGGGGAGCCACAAACTCTAGGGAAAATGGGCCCCAACGGGTCTATATATACCTAGGTGGGCCCATAGAAGGATCATTTTCACTATTCACTACGAGCAAATTATTGAATTTTGTGAGAGAAATTTCAAAAAAATGCCAAGCAGGAGAGAGTATGAGGTGTCGATATTGGAGCAATTGCAAGAGGACATTGCAAAGGGCCATGAGGTGGACAAGGTAGCCCTCTAAGCCTTGTTTCTTGTGTATTTTAGTTAATTTTTTGCATATTTATACTTGTCGAGGTGCGCAGGAATCAAAATTTTATGCTCACATCCTCAATACGTGATTTTGTCTTCTACATGCACTGGGATCTTGAGTTTGCATTTTCATCCCAAGTACGAGCCGGCATCCTTGGGGAGACCATGGTAGTCCAAGATGCATATGCAACATGTAGACATTTGTGCGATACACATATTTATTTTAGTATTTTTTCATTTTTTGATGATGTCTCTGACCTTGAATTTTTTAACTCTTTGTAGGAGTATTTGAAGATCCAAGATCATCCTAGGGGTCAAGCATTCTGACTCATCTATGAGTATAGGGGTTGCCTCTTCTAGGACATGATCACACACCTCGATTGGATCCGTCTCTGGCATGTGTTTACCATGCTAGAGATGTGATACCACAAGAGGATGATCATCGCTCTTATGGAGCAGAGTGACTCCACTATCATATTGTAAAGGTCGGATAATAGAGAATAGAATTGGCCTACCTGATTTTAGGAGATAGAATTTTGTAGTGATTACAAAGATACATTGTGACTTGAAAATTTACAGTTAAATAAAATTACAGGTTTACGCAATATGGTGTTAGAATTGAATTTTACTTGATAAGGCTGATAAGTTATAATCTATCTGTATGCCAATGATTGTGCTGAAGCATGATTGTTTCTTATGTGATGAAATTCATTAGAAGAAAATGGATTTAAGGATTATCTTGTTAGATTATCATTGGATTAAATTTGTTGAAGTCTATTGATCTATGATCTTGGAAATGAATGAATGGGTGTTCTTTTAAAAATCTTTGAATTAGTTGTGATAGGAAAATTAAAATAAGCACCTTAGATGCATACAATGGTACAGATTATTTTGTGAATTATATCATACTTTGGTTTTCTTGATCTAATTGGAAAACATTCATTGTTGAAGATATATGTTCGGATGTTAGACGAGTTTCGTTCAGGTTTATTGGTTTACCCTTTGATCTATCTTTTTCTTTTGTTTGGAAACCCCTTTGATTTACTAAAAATAGTTCAGTAAAATGAGTTATTTCTTGCATTATTTGTTACCAGCACAGGCCCCTTGAACATTACAATTGCATGAACCAATTGAGTGACACCAGACAGTTGAGAACCAACTACCAGGACCTTGGGAGCTAGGCTACTATATGTTGTCTTTCTTTTTCAGTAGAAATAGAGTAGAAATATTATGTTTTAATGTTGTTTGTGTCATTTTCACCATCAACAGAAATTGGTGCTAGAAGGAGGGCCTGAAAGAACAAGCTGGCTCGCATTGTGTCTTTCTCACCGGAGAAATATAGGAGGATCCTCAGATCCTCCACTAATCCTGAACCATTTGAAGAACTTCAAACCTCGGTTAGACCTAGACCCCATGCTTGTAGGATATTGATACCTACCTTACCACCACCACTTAATCCACCTGGATTCCCACCAAATCCACCTACATTACCATCGCCAAGTAGGCCTGAGTCTCCACCAATCTAGCCTATATCACCACCTACTCAAAAAATCCCACCCATGGCTTACTTTATCAATAACCCATGTTCATTGGGGACTATTCCAGGAGGAATCCATGATTTACCAGAGAACGCATAATTTTTTTGTCCTAAATACATACATGGTGAATCAAGAAGTGCTAAGGAGCACATACGAGCATTCAAAGATGATTGCACAAGAGCTCAAGTTGCTCATCAGGATGTGGTATGTAGATTGTTTCCTTACTTTTTAGGAGATATGGCATATAACTGGTATTTAAATTTTCCCTGAGGATCTATCTTAGGTTGGACGGATTTAGAAAATGCATTAATTAATCAATTTCGGGTTTATGTAGACCCTGCCATTTTGTATCAGTAGTTTGCCACAATAAGAAAGGAACATCATGAGCCACTACCATTTTTCAATACTAGATTCCAAATAATGTTTCATAGGTTGCAAGACCCTTATCTAGTAGCCGAGAATATTGCCATACAGGCATATTTAAGAGTTGTTGATCCTTTAATTGGCCTATTCTTGTAGAGAACGTATCAGCCTGGTGAGATAGACTCTTTGTCTAAAGTTTATCATCTGGCCATCAAGTTGCAACAACAGATAAGTCTGCAACCAGGAGGTTTAGGAGTAGCTCCTGCTCCCATGAATTATTTGATGCCTAATCCACCATTATACAACACTATCCCAAGGATGTCTTATTCCCAATATGGACCTCTATCTAAGCTACAAGCTCCACCTACCATGACCTTCTTTAGTAATGGCTTGCAATATTCTCCCCAACAACCTCAAAATCCACAACAACAAGCGGGAGGATCAACCCATGTTCATTCCCCACCCATAGTACAAAATGTGCAGAATGAACAAACTGTCCAACTGAATAGTGAGTTAGAGACTCTTAAGAAGACTCTATCTCAAATGTCTAATGACATGGAAAAACTAAGGCAAAATCCTCACCACAACCAAAATCAGAATTACACCAACTAGGGAGGTTATAACAATCAGGGTAATTATTCTAATCAGAATGGGAACCAGAACACCAATCGGAACTTTCAAGGTCAAAATTCCTCTAACCAAAATTACCAAAATCAGAATAGAGGGTATAACTAGAGGTTCAACAACAACAAAAACAATAGGAAATGGAATACTAGGCCTGAAAATGAGGGAGTTCCCCATAACTATCAGTCAGGCGAGGAGAGATCACATACTACTAATGTTGCTGACCTCAACTTTATGACTAATTGGTGCAGGCTACATGATACTGGGACACATTTTGAGGTTAACTGCCCTGAAATGGAAAAGATTGTAAAGATTGTACAGGCTGATGCCCATCCTCTAGTAGGAAATTCCTATCAGGATAATGGGCCAGTCAGCACTTCCATGACTTATGAAACCATTGAAGAAAAATATAAGTTCCCTATGCAAAAAGATAATGAGCCAGAGGAATATGTATATGATGCTCAAGATTTTCAGTCCAAAGGAGGTCACTTTCTGAGAAATCAGAATAAGGGCCCATTTACTACATCTGCACCCCCTAATAACATGGTCCCACCTAACCAAAATGTAGATAAAAATCCACCACCACCTAAGGGATCTTCTGATTCTCATAATAGAGGTAATCCACTTCCTTTTCCTAAATATCAAGTTAGGAATGATTGAGAGTTTGATTTCATTAAAGAATTACAGAGGCAGAAGACATCACTATCATTCTTTGACATCATGAAGTGGTGCCCAACTCAATGGGAGGTGGTATTCAAATATTTGGAGGAGGCAGATCGCCTAAAAGGGAAAGGTAAAGTGACTCCAGAAAAGGAGACAAATGCAACCATTTATAAAGGTAAGACTAGTACCCCACCTTTTCTATTAATTTTGAGAATCTTTGGAAATAATTTGCACAATTGTTTATTGGATAGTGGAGCATCGGGAAATTTCATGCCTTTTTCAATTTGTAAGAAGTTAGGATTGAGTCCTATCCTATCCAATAAAAAGGTGATTCAGTTGGATAAAACCGAAGTCAATGTTGTAGGTGAATTGAAGAACATGCATGTCCAGGTTGGATTAGACCCAAGGATCCAGACCTATATAGATTTCCAAGTAGTTGATATCCCATAAACATATGGTATGCTCCTAAGTCGAGAGCTAATGAAAAGCATAGGGGGATATCTATCCTTGGATTTCTCTCACATGTGGTTACCATGGAAAGGATTTGCAACATAGATAAGAATTGAAAGTGAACCTAGGCTGAAACACATGATCATAGAATATGATGCTTCAAATGAAGTATCATACTTTGAGACTGAGATAGGAGTTTACAAAAAAGAAGAAGTCCTTAATTTCTCTATAGTCAGTCCTGGGGATACATTTCCCTTAGAACACAATGACCTAATGACTTGCATCAACCAACCGGTTTTGATAAGAAAGTTACAACAAGATAAGTTGTTTTTAGGAGTATAAACTGATTTGAGTAGTTTGTTGCTTCCTAATTGGTGTAGGATACATTATCATAACCATTTAGAATTAACATGTCAATCATGCTTAGATATTCTAAGTCATGTAGATCAAAATCAACAAATATATCAAGAGAAACAAGCCTAGACCCCCATCAATGAGTTTTCTTTCCAAGTTAAGGATGCAACTATTCTTACACAGGCTAGTCTTTTTCAATAGGAGGGTCCTTCACTAGAAGAACAGACTCGGGTTGTTTGTTCTGAACTTCAAGAAGAAGTTGAGGTGTCCCAGTTCCTATTTGATACACCTTCCCCACATACTTTTCCAATACCCAAGGCATTGATGAGAAGTGAGTTGGATTGTAGTTTAACCCAAGAGGGTGTTGAGGAATTAATTCCTGGATAGGCTAAAAACATAGAAAAATCTTCAAGTGAACTTTGTCTCGAGTCAAATTTTGATAAACAGCAAAATTTTGAGCCACCACACATCTCAAGTAAGTCATCCCCTATTATTCCTAAAAAGAAGGAGCTCCCAACCAAGGATCAATTATGGAATCTTAAATTTGATGGTTCCAAATCTAAAGCAGAAAGTGGAGCAAGGATTGAGCTAACTAACTCAAAAGGGAAGACTTACCTTGCTTCTTATAGATTGCAGTTCAATTGCACAAATAGTGTGGCCGAGTATGAACTGCTTGCATAGGGTCTTATGTTTGCTCATAAGAAGAAGGTTATTGCTCTCATAGTTATGGGAGATTCTGAGGTGATTGTAAAGCAGGTACGTAGCCAATATACATGTCACATTGGCTACATACAGAAACAAGGTTTGGAATTTAATCAAATATTTTGATGCTTTTGGGATTAGTCTGATCCCTAGGGAGGCTAATCAAATTGCAGATGCTCTGGCTGTGGCTGCGAGCACATTAGAACCTATGCAAGATTCTCATTTGAAGAGGTTTTTAGTTGAGTTGATTTCAGTCCCTGTTGCTCCTAATAATGCTAGACATAGGTGTTTGGTGATGATCAACACATTTTAGCCTTTTTGGAAAGTTCTGATGTATTTCAAGGACAAATAATTGATGAATCTAAATGAGATCAGGGAGATTGGGACCCCGAGAAAGATAGTCCAGAAGGGATATTGGATTTAAAGAGTAATATCATTCTGAAGGAAATGGTTGCTTTAGAGAGGATATTTGATTCAGATCCAAGGGCTCGTCAGAGGATGCCTACTGAGAGTGAGGGAGGTAAGTATGAATCTGTTAATTTGAATCACTCAGGTCTGGAAAGGAATGTTTTTATAGGAAAAACTTGTCCTCAGGAAATCAAGGACAAGATAATCAAGGTCTTGGAGTAGAACATTGAGGCTATAGCTTGGAGTTATGATGATTTTAAAAACTTTTGACACATCAATCATTACTCATACCATCCCTCTCAAGCAAGATGCCAAGCCTTAATACCAGAAGCAATGCCTGATCAATGCTTTAATTGAGCCCTTAATTCAGAAGGAGGTGCATAAACTTTTTTTTGCTAGAATAATATTTCCAGTTAGACATTCTCCCTAGGTGGCTAATTTAGTTCCTGTTCACAAGAAGAATGGTGAGATCAGTTTATGTGTGGATTTTAGGAATCTAAACAAGCCCTCTAAGAAAGACAATTATCCATTACCTTCTCTTTATGAAGTATTACAAAAGGTAAATGGATCCCAGATGATGTCATTCTTGGATGGTTATTCTGGATACAATCAGGTTTTGGTAAGTCATGAGGATAGGATGAAAACTGCTTTCACCACTAAATGGGGAATATTTGCTTATAGGAGGATGCCATTTGGTCTTATCAATTCTAGAGCTACTTTTCAAAGGGCGATGGATGTAGCTTTCAAGGATCTAATAGGAAAGTGTTTAATCATTCATGTAGAGTATATAACCATCTTCTCTAGGAATAGAGAAGGTCATGTTGTAGACCTAGAAAAAGGTTCTAAAGAACTGTATAAGTTATGGTGTCTCTCTTAACCCAAAGAAATGTGTATTTGGAGTATCTGAAGGGAAGCTCTTAGGTCACATTATATCAGAGGAAGGGATTTCCATAGATCCTGACCGAGTGGAGGCCATCTTGAAATTGACAAAGCCAGGTAGCAAGAAGGAAATGAGGTCCTTCTTTGGAAGGATCAATTTTGTTAGGAAATTTATAACAGGGTTTGCAGAGATTTTTAGACCCCTCAATGAAATGATGAAGAAGGATGAAAATATTGAGTGGATTGAAGAGGCTAAGTCTTCTTTTATGTAGATTAAATAGTCTATATCTGAGGCACCTGTTTTGACAAGCCCAATTTACTCAAAACCCTTCTATATCTATTCTTTTGCTTCTGATCATTCTTCTGCTGTCATTTTAACACAGAGAAGAGAAGAGAGTGAGGAGAGATCAATTGCCTTTATGAGCTCTGCATTTAAGAATGCAGAAGTAAGGTATTCACCACTAGAAAAATAATCCTTTGCATTGGTACGAGCAATGAAAAAGTTCAGGAATTACATAATTTGAAGTCAATTTATGGCCATAGTTCCAGATCCAACTGTGAAGTCTCTCCTGATGCAGAGTGAATTAGGGGAATGAAGAGGGAAATGGATGGAAATATTATAGGAGTTTTATTTAGAAATTCACCCGATGAAACTCATTCGAAGACAAGGATTGTCAAAAGAAATGGCTGAAGTAGACACAAGTATTACTTGCCAACAATACACTGTCCTATCATTCACAAAGGGCCCCTAGGATACAGATTTAGTCTTCTTCCTCCTCAATAACAAATGTCTAGAAGGAATGAATTCTACTTAGAGGAGAGCATTGAGGATGAAGAGTGTTCATTACATGCTCAAAGGGAGATCCATTTACATAAAGAATTTTCATGGAATTTACCTATGCTATTTGGATCAGCAAGAAGCTAAGCATGCTATATCTGAGTTTCATGGAAGGCATGGATCTGCTAATGCTTTGGCTCATCAGATTTTAATATCAGGCTATCATTGGCCTTATGTTTTTAGAGATGCACATCGGTACTGTAGGACCTATCATGTATGCCAAACTTTTGCAACTAGAGAAAGAAATCTACAATGCCCTTGCAACCGGTATATGAGGTAAGGCCATTTGCCTAATGAGCACTTGATTTTTTAGGTGTAACTAATCCAAATTCTTCTGCAGGTCGTAAATTCATCTTGACTGCACTTGACTACTGCAAACATTGGACAGAGGCACATCCCTGCAAGAATAGTACCATAGAGGTGGTCATCAAGTTTCTAACTAAGAACATCACAACCAGGTTTGGAGCTCCATTTTCTCTGGTATGTGATAATGGCCTTGATTTTTCTTCTAGTGAGTTTATTTCATGGGCCTATGAACATAAAATTGTTTTGAAGTATTCTTCCAATTATAATCCTCATGGAAATGGAGTGGCTAAGTCCACAAATAAAAATTTATTGGAAGTAATAAGAAAGTTGTTAGAGAATAATCCTAGGGACTAGCACACCCAATTGAGATTTTCCTTATAGGCAGATCGAACCAGAATCAAGGAAACTCTAGGAAATTAACCTTTTAAGTGAGTTTATGGCCAAGATCCAATCTTCCTGATTCATTTACAGATACCTATCCTTAAGTTCATGCAAGAATTTTATAACAAGGATGATAGGATTGAGGTTAGACTACTTAATTTGTTAAATATGGAAGAGCAAAGAGATGCTGCTTTGCAACAATTCTCTAAGCATCAGGTTGTTGTCAAATGCTATTTTGACAAGAGATCCAAAATAAAAGCCTTTAGAATATCAGATCTTGTGTTATTATGGGATAAGGCCAGGCAAAAGAAAGGACATCATCAGAAGTTTGATAGAATTTGGTTAGGTCCTTATCAAGTGGCTGAAATACGAGGTGAAAATGCTTTTCATTTGAGTACCTTAATAGGAGTGCCTATTCCATTACCATTTAATGGTCATTTTCTCAAGCACTATTGTGGTTCTTAGAAGGTCTGATGTTTTAAACAAAATTGTATTATACTGTATCATATGTAATTAAGTTTCTGATTTTTAGTTTTGTTTTTGTTTTTGTTTGTTTTCTTTCTTTATTTTTGTTTGTTTGTTTTGTTTTGTTTTGTCTTGTTTCGTTGGGGATCTTCATTTTTTTTATTTCAAATTAAGGGGTTTTTATTCAAAGTATACTATTGGTACTATGAGAGAAGTTGGTTTAGGTATTTTCATTATCACCATTGAAAAGGATTTTGTTTTGAAACTTATGTTTTATGACTATTCTAGTTTGGGTTGGAAAAGTTATTCAGGATAGAAGATATACTATGAATATCTCATGAATTGTGATCAGAGATCTGCCACCACATTAGAAAAACATTTTCATGAGTAGATACCTATTTGTTGTAGAATGGCTCTACCCTTTGATTGAAGTGAAAATCTAATTCCAAAACTATCATGAAATCCATAGTGGTTCTCAACCCGTGTTTTAGATTCATTAAATCTAAAGTATTGAGGAGTGCACAAAAGATTTCCACAAGAAAGGTTCTAAAAAAAAAAAAATGAATGAAAGGAAGGTAAGAAAGAAGAAGAAAACTCAATATCAAGTGGGTAATCAAGTATCTCTATTGGGACTATGGATGTCTGGCTGGTAGTAGAGAAATGCTTTGAGAGAACTAGAGGTATCTCCATTGGGGCTATGGACAAATGTCTTGCAGTGGAGCAATTCCCATGATTTTACTGCACGATAGTTAAAGGACTCAACCTATGTAGCTTGAATCTTAAGGTATAGTTGTTCACAAATAGAGAAAGTATCTACAAAGAATAATGTAAAATATAGGCAGACACTTAGATTCAGAAATAACTCATGAGCACATACATCTGAGATTCTAGCTCAAACTTATCCTATATATATCTGATCTTATTCAAGTTACTATGTTTCATAAACCAAGTAGTTTTAGGGTGATTGAAATTTTCTTTGGGTATCTTGAAAATGGGTAGACAATTTTCCCAACTGAGTCACCATTTATTATGCCTCATAACCACCCCATCTTTTGCCTTGGTCAAAATGGGTCCCCCTTTTGTGTTTTTATCCTTGGTTGATTTTCAAACAAAGTTTGGAGTCTTTTGCTTCCAACACTTTGTTTTATTTTGGTTTAGTCTGTTGGAATCGGAGCTGGAACCAAATTGGGTTATAAATCTTCTTTCAAAACTCGATTTGATTCTCATCCCGACAGTCTCTCTTTTATCTTTTATTTTGATTTTATCGGAGCCAAACCCAGAGTGGGCGTTAAGTTGATATTTATTCAAAATTGAAAAATCGAAATCCATCCCGTCTCTGCCTCCGCTTTTCAAATTTTTCTTTTAGTCTAAGTCCTTGTCTTAAGTTTTATTATGTCGGTCTTTTGTTTTATTGTTTGTGTTTGGTTTTGTTTTCTTCCTTGTTGGAGGAACCAGATTTGGAATGGGAACAAAGTTGGGAAATTACTCAAGTTTCTAAATCAGTTCTCATTCTAATTCTGTCCCTGCCATTTCTTGGTCGTTGACTTGTTGATTGAAGTCGCACTATAGTGAAGTGTTTGTTCTCTTCCAATTCTGAATCCACCTAACTACATTTAATGCATTAATGACAGCAGCCATGCGTAGGTAGAAACTTTGATTTTTACCTTCATTAAGGATTAAACGCATTATTATTATCATTGTTAAAGAATCAAAGAGTGAAAATAGAGCAGCTGTGGAGTCCATCTGAGTGAATCGATTGAAGGAGGAGGAGATAATTGCTTGTGAATCATTCAGATGGTTAGCCAAGTTTTGTATTTGAGGTAGGGTTCATGTTCTTATTGTTATTTATTTATTTGTGTTCGTGTTTTCTATTTGCATTTGTTTGATTTAGATCTTTGGGCAGGTTCACCATTTTGGTTGGTTTGTGTGTTTGTTTTATTTATTTCTTTATTTGTTGTTCTTTATTATTTTTTTTATAGCATTTTTGGTTTTATAGTGAAAGAGGGCACGGTCGCTTTCACGTTTTTTCATGATCGTGTAGTGTTGTGTTAGGTTTTAAATGTGTAGGTTTAATTAAGGTTTTCACAGTGACGTAGATTAAATCTAGGTCTTTTTATAGTGAGTTAGGGTTGGTAGAATTTGGTTTTAACTTAGGATTTCAGTGCGCATTCATTTGGATAAATTAGGAAGGGTTGAATCTGTGCCCTAGTTTTATATCGCATTTCCTAGATTAGGGTTTCGTGTGTTTTTGTGATCACATTTTAAAAATTTTAAATATGATGCCCTTAAAATATAGTCGTCCCCCACGGTCATATGGGAATAGTCTTTTTATGATATATTTTAGGCCTCGTTTCATTTAATATGACCTTAGGCTTTAGTCATGGAGTTAAGCATTAAAATTGATAAAATTATTAATGACATCATGGTCAACATAGCTAAAAGCGAGATCAAAATTGATTTAGGAGATTTCGATGTGTTTAGTGTCAATTCCATTTTCCATCCCATCTTCGACTCCGCTTATAGTAAGAAGCTTTACTTCATAAAAAATTTACCTAGCGGAAGCAGAACCAAAATAGAATATGAAAATAGAAAATCTGAAGGAAACCGAATCAGTTTCCATTCCGATTCCAATTCCGATTACTATTCCACTTCCAACTCCGAGTCCGCTTCTTATTAGTAGAGTGATAGTAACAGTTTTTGCTCTGAGCCTGACAGTATGTTAAAAGAAGATTATTTAAGATATTTTTTGCCTGGTTTCGCCTTCGATGTATTTTTCAAAGGTATGATTTTAAAGATACATTTTTGAGATGTTTCATTCAGGGATCTAACTAGATATTTTGTTGCAAGAAAGTTAAAAGGATGTCAGGAACATCAGGAGAAGCTTCCCAAAGAAACTGGCCTACAGGAACATCAAAGGTAGTACCTAAACCAAAGAAGATCAAGCCAGAAAAGTTGCCTTATACCTTGAGGTATAATCAAATGAGTCCTATTGTGAAAGTGAGCAAAGTAGAATCAGACTGGTCAGACATTACCGACACAAACTTGGGCCAATATAATTTTGAGGAGTTATATGCAGAAACCTTTACAGAATGGGAAGATGTAATAGGAAGGACACAAAGAATTGTTGATTTCATCTTGGCCCATATCACTATGTTTCCTATATCAATCCAGTGCCTGGAGTTAATCTAGACAGAAGCCAGTTCCTATAATCCTGCTACCAGACAATGCATGGATTCACAAAACAATGTAATTATTGATCTCACTCCTCAAGCATTTCAAAGTATATTCAATGTCCTAGATCCTAATAACTTGGTGTAGTTGGATGAGGCAGAGGCCTTGGAGAAATATAGTAAGTATAAATAATTCAATAAATCTCATTTGAACAAAAAGTGGTTGAAGATAGAGAAGAAATCTCTAACCAATATTGCAGACCAGCCAAAGAGGGCAGATTTCTACAAAGAGGTTCAGATTTAATAATGATGTTGTCAAGGTTTTTGGGAAGAGAGATACATTTTGTTTCAAGGAGTGGATGTTTCCTTTCATCCAAACAATTTTACATGGAACCCATCAGTTTGATTGGCCGATGATTGTATCAAATGTTATTCATGATCAACTGACCAACAATAAGGAGACTAAGTGCTTCTTTATGAATTCTTACATTGTGTATGCAACAGCAAGGTTGGGTATCTTCCCACATTTAAATAGAGTAGGGATAATGGGAGTGTTGGATGGAAAAAATAAAGTGTGGGAACATTATAACCAACTATCTCTACAGGTTGCTAAGACTCAAGTAGAAGAGTTAATGATGCATTCATATATGTAGTCATTAACCAATTAAATGGAGATGCAGGGTACAGGCTGAGTCAAGAATCCATGGAATTCATTACTGAATCTGGATGTTGGTATATTCAATACCCCAGATTTACAAATTTAGGTTAGCTGGTTTTGAAGGCCATCCACATTTTCTTCCAAGGTGTTGCAATAACATAATATTGTTGATGAAGTTTGTATATCAAGCTCTGTGGGTTAATGCTCAATTTTGAATAAAACATAAGACATGATGTCACAAGTTCCCCACGAAGTTGGGTGATTATAGCTATCAGGATTTGGTAGGAGTAAAGGTGGTCTATAGTGAGCTAATACAGTTGAAGTTAGGTTTATACACATCTCGTAGGTATGTTGACCCGAAGGGGAAGATGCATGCCTTGTTGCCTTCTATGTTTGATAAGCATTTCAATTTATTATAATATTTTTGGAGTGACATACAAGATGAGTATTATTTGAGGAAAAAGAATTATGAAAGACAACGTATTGCACTCATGTCAGAATTTGGAGTTAAAAATGACATTCCTGACACAGTAGTGGATGATGGAATTACATTGGATCCATCTTATGAAGCTTTAAACATAGGAACTAAGAGCCTGGATCTGATTGACTGGGATAGTGAAGAAACTATTGACATAAGGCAGATAGGACGAGTAGTCTTGGATAGAAGTGTCCACTAGTTGATGTTAAGAACCAAATCTCCTCAAGGACCATCTCCTAAAAAGGGGAAAGGGTATAAAAGACTAAAAAGAAAGACACCTCCCAAAGAGCCTTTGGAGTTCTTTCCCCTAGACATTGAAGAGATAGAACTTGAAGTAGCAGGTGATGAAGTAGAAACACAAGAAGGAGATGACCAAATAAGATCGGTTGTTTCAACACCTACATTAGGTGAATCTTCCACATAAGTTCCACTTGCAAAGCAACAGAGTGAAGAAGTTCAAAAGGGGGCTCTTCATAGTAAGGCTGATGCTACAAAGGGAAAATAAGTGGAGAGGGAAATACATGATGTTGAAACAGATTCAGATGAGATTGTGTTAGAGAAGGATGTGCAAGAGAATATGCCTCTAGATGAGGATGTTGAATAGGTAATGACACAAGAGGAGCAATGGGAACTATTTGAAGAAGTTAGAAAGGATGCTGAGGCAAAAGCTAGAGAAATATAAAAGCAAAAGTTAATGGATGCCAAGACACAAACTAATTCCATACTACAACAGCAACAAATTGAAGCTAAGTCAAGAGTTGATGAAGTAGAGAGACAAAAAAGGCAACAAGAACATGAACTCAAGGTTAAAGAAGAAAATGATAAGTTATAACTGATACAAAATATTCATGACCTTGATGAAGAGAAGGCAAGACACCAGAGGGAGAAAGAAGTCTTGGAGGCCAAGTTGAAACTTGTTGAGGAAGATTTCCAAAAAGAAGAAGAAGAGAAGGTGGAAAAAGTTAAGGCTTTAGAGGAAGAAAGACTAGAGAAAGAAAGACTAGAAGCTCTAGAGAAATAAATTTTGGATAAGGAAGAACTGGAAAAGGTAAGAATAGAGAAGGAAAGATTAGAAAAGGCAAGATTGGAAAGGGAAAAAGTGGAGAGAGATCAATTGGAGGAACCAAGGTTGAAGAAGGAAGAAGAAGATAAGAAGATACAGGAACAAAAAGATAGGGAAGAGGCTGAAAAGCTTGTATAGATGCATGTGGTGCAAAAACAGCAAGAGGAACCAAGGGTTGATTCTCAATCCCAGGTAAATGTGCAACCACCCCCTACTACTACTATTTATTCTTCTTCCACTATAATGACTACTGATCCAAGTGCTCCCACTTGGTTAAAATTGGACCTACAGAAAAGGACAGTAACACCTTCACAACCTCTCTATTGGGAGGATATGATGAAGGAGATTGATAAAGAGAGGCCTAAAAAGAAGGCCAAGATCCTACACTCTACCAAACTCACGAGCAAGGTAGAGATTGATGTTGAGTGTGCCATAACAATGACAAAAAAGGAAGTAGGGTACATGCAATTAACGGATTATCAATTGAGTACTGCCAACTTGGGAAGGCCTAACAGGAATCAATAGATGAATCTAATTAATGTGGTAGCTTCAACAACCAAGTCAAGGATGTTAAACGATAAGCAAAAGAAAGATGAGCTTAAGGATTAGTTGGATCAATTGCATTCCTTTTTGAAAAGTGTCTCTTCTCTGAGATCACAATAGGTAGCAACTATTGAGACTCCAATTTTGTTAAGCAAAAAGGAGGTAGATGATTTAGTGTAGGTAAGAGGCAAAGTGGATATGCTAGATAGATGGGTTGACAAGATTAATCAAAAGGTAGGTAAAGTTTTCGTCGAGGGTTTTGAGGTTTAAAAAGGGGAAAAATATTTGATAAGAGAAATGCATCAATATATTGAAGCATCAGAGAAACAAGAAGAGGAATATAAAGAGTATAGTCATAAATTGGAGAAGGTTAGTACATTTCCTTTGACTACTCTCCTTGAATAGTCAATACTTGAGGAGGATAATAAATATTTTGTGGAAAAGACCTCTCATATACTCTAATTTAGAACAAATTTCTTGTGTACACATAGGAATGAGGTCTAAGATGTTAATAATCTAATTGAATAATTTTAGGAGTTGGTGGTAGTCATTGCTATCATAGTGGATGTTAATGTATTAACAAAGGAAGGCCTACCTTTGAGTCAGATAAAAGAGAAATGGGATGAAAGGTTTAGAGGACTCATGCGGAAAGGAGATGATGGTGAAGATATGATGATAGATCGACTGATGGATGTCAAAGAAGAGATAAAGGCTGCTAGAAGAGAGTTGACAAAGATAAAAGGTATACGAGGATTTGCTGCAACAAAATTGGATCAAATTAAATTTGAAGACAGCTAGGTTGATGGGCCAGAATTAGATGTATTACAACAAGTCTTTGCTAGTTATGATGATTTTATTGCAGACCTAGCTTCACATGCATAAATTTGTTGCATGCATGACTTTCTTCTTCTTTGCATGTTGCGTGCAACACTGACAGTTTTGAAGAGCATGAAATTTTTTCTTTTCTATTTTCTATTCTCTAGTTTAACTGAATGTCTAATGTAAGAATTGAAGATCAAATCGATCTGCGTTTCCAAGAGATTTTTTGTTCCTGAAAGGGTGGGTGACTTAAAATAGAAGTGGAGTTCGAATTTTGTATATCTATAAATACCCTTTGGGTATCATATTGTAAAGGTCGGCTAATAGAGAATAGAATTGTCCTACCTGATTTTATGAGATAGAATTTTTTAGTGATTACAGAGATACATTGTGACTTGATACTTTATAGTTAAATAAAATTACAAGTTTATGCAATATGGTGTTAGAATTTAATTTTACTTGATAAGGCTGATAAGTTATAATCTATCTATATGCTAGTGATTCTGTTGAAGCATGATTGTTTCTTATGTGATGAAAGTCATTAGAAGAAACTCAATTTAAGGATTATCTTGTTAGATTATCATTGGATTAAATTTGTTAAATTTTTTTGATCTATGATCTTTCCAATGAATGAATGGGTGTTCTTTTAAAAATATTTGAAGTAGTTGTGATAGGTGAATTAAAATAAGCACCTTAGATGAATACAATAGTGCACATTATTCTGTAAATTGTATCATACTTTGGTTTTCTTGATTTGATTGGAAAATATTTATTGTTGAAGATATATGTCCAGATGTTAGATGAGTTTCGTTCAGGTTTACAAGTTTACCCTTTGATCTATCTTTTTCTTTTGTTTGAAAACCCCTTTGATTTACTAAAGACAGTTCTATAAAATGAGTTATTGCTTGCATTCTTTGTTACCAGCACATGCCCCTTGAACATTACTGTTGCATGAACCAATTGAGTGACACTAGATAGTTGAGAACCAACTACCGGGACCTTGGGAGCTAGGCTACTATATGTTGTCTTTCTTTTTCAGGAGAAATAGAATAGAGATATTCTAATTTAACGTTGTTTGTGTCATTTTCACCATCAACACAACATATTAGCTAGAATTATGTAATGTCCTGCTAGGTTTCATATACGATCCCTAGTGTTCTTAGTGGCTGGTTTAGGAAATATTTCATCCTTTTGGTAATTAAATATCGGTGTGTACCACTCATTAGACACTTCAATATTAGAAACCATTGTCTCTTTTATATTTTTGTTTATTGATGTTTTCGTGAGAGAATGAATAAAAAATATAAATTCTGAGGAAGTATCATCGAGATATACAAGGGAAGAAACACTTTCCATGGCATCTACATGTTGATTATCCTTTCACATAACTTTTTCAATAGTGTATGATGTGAAACACTACAATATTGTTAATGTGAGGTCTTTATATTTACATAACTTATCATTTTTTGCATGATAAGACACATTAATCTATTTGATGATTAATTGAGAGTCCAAATATATGCGTTTTTTGAGAAACTAAGGACAAGGCTACATGTAATCCTACAATAAGAACCTCATGCACAATAGATTTATATGTACATAGAAAATTTAAATTATAGAATAAGGGAATTGGCTTCCTTGAAGGAGGTCTTAATATAATTCTAGCACTAGAAACAGTTTGTCACTTAGATGTATCAAAGAACAATCCCCATGTTTCATTATCATCAATGTTCAATACACTTTCATCAGGAAAAAAATATTGATTTGGTAGTGCTAATGGTGAATGAGCCTTAGGTAAATGGTTGTTCAATGATTTTCCTTTGATTACCTTTTAAGAAATTAATTAAAGTTAAAAATTAGTTAATAACATAGCCCATTTAGCTAAGCATCTTGAAAAATATGTTTTAGAAAAAAATATGTTTTAAATGATCAAAATTTGTTATAACTTGCACCTTAGAATTTAATAAATAATGCCTCAATTCTAAGTTGCAAACACTTGATCCAAATTTTTTTTATATAGTTGTGTAATGAGTCTAATAATCAACCAATATTAAATTGACGTATTAAATGGGATGCTTCTTTCCACTCTCATCTTGTTGTTCCAATAATGAAACAAGAGCATGAGTTGGGGTTGAGATGTAAAGGATGAAATATTTTCCTTGAATCACTATTGGTAAAACAAGAGGATTGGATAAATATTATTTTAAGTCTTAAAAATATTTATGAAAAATCCTTATTTTATATAAATTTTGAATCTTTCTTAAGGATCTAAGTGAAGGGAAGAGTCTGATCCACCAAGGATGTCACAAAATGATGAATAACTTGAATCTTTCTTTGTAAGCTACACAATAGTGAAATGTTATTAGGAGGTGGCATGTTTATTATTGCATCAATATTCTTTATTTCAACCTAAATGCATCTATATGACACTGTAAATCTCAACAAATTTCCACTATCCACACCAAAAACACATTTCTTCAGATTCAATCTCATGTTGTACTTACAAATTATTTCAAATATTTTAAGGAGAATTTTGACATGGTATTGATGTGTTATAGACTTAGCAAAAATATCATCAACATAATATTCCAATATGGTGTGTATAAAATCATGAAATATTAATGTCATAGCTCTTTTCTATGTGGCTCAAACATTTTTAATCCAAAAGGCATGACTACCCACCAAAATTTTCCCCAAGGTGTAGTGAAATTTTTTTTATATTGATCTTGAGGATGAATGAAAATTTGTTTATATCTTGAAAAGACATCCATAAATTATAATAAAACATATCCAACAATTGAATCCATTATCATGTCAATATTAGGAAGGGGAAAATCATCCTTCAAAGATGATTTATTAAGATCACAAAAATCCATACACATCCTAATATGATTATCAAGTTTTGCCACTGCCACAATGTTAGATATCCAAGGTGAATAATCAATAGGGAAAATTAACCCATCTTGTAAGATTTTTTAAATCTCATCCTTAACCAAACAAGCTATTTTAGGATTAATCTTGTGTATCTTTTATCTCATGGGTTTTATCTTTCTTGAGAACAATATTGTGTGTGACTATCTTAGCATCAATACTCGGCATATCTGAATAAGTACAAGAAAATTTTTCGAGAAATTCATTGTAATGTCATAAAATTTCACCCTAGGGGAAATTTCACATTTGCACATTTGTCCCTACATTTATTACACCTAAACGCATTTATGATAAGAAAATTTAATGATTTCAATTCCACAAGGACCAATGATGAAGAGATAGTAGTATACCACCTTGTTACCCAAAAAAAAATGAGTTGGATACCTGCATAACGTGTAGAAATTTGTGTGGCATGCTAGTTTAATATAAGAGGGATTCATTGCTCATGAGTCTCTTTATTCTCAAGAGATCACTAGGGAATGAACTGCCCTTATACACCTCAATTTGAATGAGTCGATAAAATTGTAAAAGAAATCAAGAAAGTAATCTCAAACCTCAAGGGAGCAAGACTTCGAGATGTTTACCTATGGCTGGAGAGCTCTTGGCCAAAGGATGTCAGTGCAGTTTTAGGACACTAGTGCTAGCATCCTAAGTCATGAAGAACTCAAGAGCTCAAGTGGGTGAAACTAAATCTCACTTCTAAGCTCAGGTCAAAAGTGTATGAGGCCAAATAATCAACATAAATCTATAATCTAAAGGAAACCATAAAGAAAATTGAAACAAGATTACCTTCTACCGTGCGTTTGAACTTTTACTTCAAGATTCACTTCGTAATCTACACATAAAAGATCAAAGGGAAAAGGTTGGGTGTTGTATATGGGTTTGCCTCAATTTGACCCCCATTTTGGTATTCCCACCTCTAGGGACAACCAGTTTTGGAAAAGAGTGTAAAGGAAATGAAGAAAGTGTATGGTGAAAGAAAAGCCCACTTCAGAGTAGATCTCGCACCACAAATTAGTAAATGGACTAGTAAGAAAGAGTGATAGGGAGAGAGAGCATTACCCATGGATCAAGACCCTCTCCCGGAGCACATGAGCACACCACTATGTTCTTGCTTGAGAGATGTTAGCTACTTGAGGGACCTCAATCTGGCATGGCTTCACTTGTAGAAGTGTTTCTATTCCAAGATAGAGCCTACCCTAGAGTAGATCAAGTAGTGATAGTACTTCAACTGATAAATTCCCACCTTAAAATGAGAGCTAAGAGGGGTTATTCATGCATGCAAGGGTAGAATAGAGCCGTTTCATTTGAGACCTATCCACCAAGAAACGTGTCACAAGGGTCAGAGTTCTAGATTTGTCATTTCAAGCCTAAAAAATTGTGAGGCTAGTGCACCGCGTGGACATCTGCACACTGCGCAAGCATTAAAAGCCTATATTTTTGGGAAATGCCTTGTTAGCCTTCTATCGTTGCCCCATGTGTCCACATGGAGTTAGAATCTTGAAATTTTGACTCATGTAATTTTTCCATTAATGTTTCTAAGGTGTCATAAATGTTAGGCAAGATGCAAAAAATATGGAATTTTGCTAGGTACAATTCTACGAGATTACATTTTTCCACCACTTTAGTGGGCTCGAGTTTAGAAAAAAATAAGCCTCACTAAAGTAGAGAATAAAAAATCATCTAAATTATGAATTTTACAAAAATGTATGCTAGAAAGTGGGACTGTAGAGGTCACCAAGGTCGAGTTAACCGGTATTGAGGATTCCCCTAGCCTCTGATCTCAAAAAACATCAACAAAACTATTGCAAAAATCGTTCAAAACTATATCTTGCAAAACTAAAAAATTTGAGCCAGTTTCAAAAAATTGGAAGAAACTACCACAGAGAGAAGAATGATCAAGGAAAGGTGTTGATTCAGAGGAAAAATATGATCAAGAGGTGGGTATATTCCCCCTCCTTAGTTTTCCCCTAGCATGGTGGGGTTAAGTTAGGAGAAATTGGGGAGCCACAAACTCTAGGGAAAATGGGCCCCAAGGGGTCTGTATATACATAGGCGGGTCCATAGAGGGGTCATTTTCACTATTCACTATGAGCAAATTATTGAATTTTGTGAGAGAAAATTCAGAAAATGCCAAGCAGGAGAGAGTATGAGGTGTCGATATTGGAGCAGTTGCATGAGGACATTTCCAAGGGCCATGAGGTGGATGAGGTAGCCCTCTAAGCCTTGCTTCTTGTGTATATTAGTTTTTTTTTTGCATATTTATACTTATCGAGGTGCGTAGGCATCCAAATTTTATGCTCACATCCTCGATACGTGATTTTGTCTTCTACATGCACTAGGATCTTAAGTCTGCATTTTCATCCCAAGTACGTGCTGGCATCCTCAAGGAGACCATGATAGTCCAGGATGCATACGCAACGTGTAGACGTTTGCAAGATGCGCATATTTATTTTAGTATTTTTTCCTTTTTTGATGATATCTCTGACCTAGAATTTTTTAACTCTTTGTAGGATTATTTGAAGATCTGGGAGCATCCCAGGGGTCAAGCATATTGACTCATCAATGAGTATAGGGGTTGCCTCTTCTAGGATGCGATCACACACCTAGAGTGGTTCCATCTCTGGCATGTGTTTACCATGATAGAGATGTGATACCATAAGAGGATGATCATCACTGGAGCAGAGGGACTCCACTACTTTATCTTTCTAGCTACCATGTGGAGAGATGATGGGTGGCGCTAGATGACACCCGATTGGTGCAAGAGTGTAGCGAGGGTGTCTTCTACTACACAGGGAGGATGGATGATGACAATGCCATAGGTCACATTTATACACACTCATATGACTAGGTGAGGACCGCAACATTGTTTCTATGCTGGTTGATGGTTGTTACATTTGCCTTTCACATCACCATAGACAGGTGAGACTCACACATTCATGGGGCTCTCATTCCTATCATTAGAGAGATGGTAGAGCATCAAACTATTTATGTCTAGGGCATAGCATGTTGGCACACCTTTACCAAGAGCTCAGTCAGTACATAGACTATGAGTACCATATCCTCACAACATGCACACTTTTATAGGTGTGGGCCTTCACCCACATCATGTGCACCTGACCATTTGGTTTTCCCTAGTGATAGTCATATTAGGTTCCCATGGCCCATTGGTATGACATGATAGGCTAGTGGTGTTTCAGATATTTTTAGTTTTGGAGGCTACAGTTTGACAGTGTTTCCATGGGACAGGTTTGGTGGAGAACTTATCAATATTTCAAGCGAGTTGATGACAACCGATTACTGAAGAACCTACAACAAGACCGCTTTTTGATTGGTCACTGCAATTTTTTTATTTTTTCTTTCTATTGGACTCGGGTCATGCAACAACATGGAAGTATTCAGATCATACCACTAGACATTCCCACTTACACTAGGGGACACTACAGTGCAAGGAGGGTAGGATATTTCCCTCAGCCCACCATCATATACATTGTCCCCTCAAATGATGATGATCCTAACCATGATATTCCAACCATGGCAGCGATAGATAATGTTAGGGTGGTAGTGGATTTTACGTGGTGGTGGGAGAGGCATTGTCCTGCTCCAGTTTTTTATGAGGGTACCCCAAGAGGAGACCTTAGCCCATAGGGGAATGTTCCCCATCAGCCCCCATAGGATAGGAGGAGAGGCTACCAACATGGTGGTATAGAGGAGGAGGTGGCACCTATGAGGTGGAGGCAGTGGAGGAGATTAGATCCCCCCATGGCTACCCTTGTCTCATTAGAGACACCTATCTCCACTACCCCAGTAGAAAAAAATCTAGCATCACCAGAGTCACCCGCTGATGCCGATGCTGCAGGATCTAGCATCGACCCACACCTTGATCCCACATGGTAGCCAAGGGATCTAGACATACATATAACATTATTTACATGTTTATGATTTTGATATTTCTATTTATGATGTATTTATTAATGCCATGTGATACTAATTACTATTTCTCTCTTTGTCATTGCAGAGGATGCACAGGGATGGATTGGGCTCATAGCTTAGTGTATTTTAGAGGTGGTCGCTGCCATGCCAATTGAGGGGATAGTTCTCAAGGCCTATTGATTGATGCTAGAAGATAGGCATGCCCCCACTTTTGAGCTAGTAGCGCACTTGAAGTGCGGGGCATGAAGTTCATACAACTGACTATAGAGTTGTCGACCATGTGGGGACAATGTGATTAGCTATTGTAGGATCTACGAATGGCGCTCATTGAGTGAGACATGATAGTGATGAAAGATAATGCTGCTGAGGAGGAATACGATGCCCTTTAGATCCGCATTGATGAGCTTGATGTGCAACCGACAGTTGTGATCCCGATAAATGTCTAGCAGTTGCAACAAGATCTGATCTAGGAAAAGATGGACATATATTCACTACATGGGGAGTTGAGAGGGATGTAGGCAGGCCTATCTACATCATGCTCACACTGATCTCATTTATAGAATACCATGCAGCCTCCTTCTAGAGTACCAGAGTGACTGCCAGAGCTAGAGGGCTCAAGGAGCCATGCACTGTGGGGATATGAGTCCCTCTTTTGTATATCAGTTTTGTAGTTGGATACATATACACACATATATACTTTTTGATATTTTGTATAGATATATATTCAATAGCCACTCATTTTTTATAGTAGTGGCTTGATACATGTACATGACATTTGATTCATACAATGGACATTTATATATATATATTGGTTTCAATATCATAGATTTGCTTATGTGTATGTTTTCCATTTTCATGTATGTTCATGCTATGGATGTTATTTTCTTATATGGATGTATGTTTTCATTAGATGCTAATCATGATTTAATAACCATGTTTGGTTACATGTTAATTAAATGCAATGATGATCTAATTAATTTAAAATATGTAATGTTATGTATGGGTACATAGCATAGTTAGACACATGTATGTATGTTTTATTTCACACACACACACATGGTCACATCATAAACACATGAATTTTCATAATGTGAGAATGAGAAATTTTAGTATATGTAGTATTGTCACCTTTTAGGGAGAGCACCATACATGTGACACAATAGAATACTATGCATAGTATTGACGAAGATGCATCACATTAATAGGTTTTTTTAAAGGTGTTCCATCCATAGACAATAATCTATAGGCACCCAAACCATAAACATAAATCACAATGTAAGGACCTAACTAGTTAGGAATAAACTTCCATTTCTGATCAAGTGGTGCATTTACTTTTCATTGATTTTCACATAGAACTAGGTCTCCTAGCTTAAATGTCTTAAGAAGCAAACCTTGATTATACTATATTGATAATGACTACTAATAAGAATTAAGATGATCGAGGATTTGTAAACGATGCTCATCGGGCATCTCTAGCTGATGCAAGTGGTTAGCTCAATAGGTTTCATTATCAACTAACCCTCTAAGGGAAACCCACAAGGACAAAATTTCCAGCTCTAGAGGCATGATAGCTTTGGCACCGTAAACGAGGTTATAGGGCGCCATTCTCATTGCCATATAGACACTCATACGATAAGCCCATAAATCATATGTTAATTGAATATGACAATCCTTACCGTTTTTATTAACTATTTTATGAAGAATCCATTCAAGAGTTTTATTAGAATCTTTTGCTTGACCATTGGATTTTGGATAATATGGTGTAGAAAAAGGGTGTTGACTATGAAATTTCTCCAAGAACTCCTTTTTTTCCTTGTTCTTGAATGGTGTACCATTATCGGAAATGAGTGTAGCACGCAGCCAAAAATGAGAAATGATATTGTTCATGAGAAACCTACAAATAGTTTCAACATTCATGGATTGGAGTAGAATAGCCTCAACCCACTTTGCGAAATAATTTATAGCGGTAATGATAAAATTATGTCCCTTGGAAGAAGGAGGTGATATATTCCCGATGATATCCAACCCCCATTTTGAAAATGACCAGGGAGAAGTTTGGTTTTGTAACTCGTGAGCAGGAGCATGGATAAGACAACTATGTTGTTGAAATTAAAGGTAATTCTTGAAAAAGTCAAAGGAATCTTGTTCCATTGTCTGCCAATAGTTCCCCATGTGTATCAGTTTTCTTTCCAGGGATTTACCATTGAAATTTCCACCCCCAGAGCTCGAGATGGATTCTTTAAGGGCAAGGAGTATTTACGTTTTAGTGAGACACCTTAGCAAGAATCTGTTATAAGATTTTCAATAAAGAACAAATAAGATGACATAACACGCTGAAAGATTTCGTATATGAGTATGATAATTTTTTGTCGCATCACCGAGAATGTTTCCGAAATTTAAGTATCTGTAGATACTATAGAATCACACTCTCGAGTCTACATGAAAACAAGTTAGAGACTCGGGTTTGGGTTGATTGGAAACTTCTGGGGTTTGCATGATGAGCCAAAAATTGATATTCTTTTGTATCCTCTTCTAAAGGTACCAAGGAAGTAGTGCTTGTCATGGAATTTGCATGTCTATTTTCTCTCCTATGGACACTATTTATTGTGAAAGAGGAAAACTAATTAAGCAAGGACAAAGTGAGGTCTCGATATCGAGATAATATTCTGTGTTTAGCTTGATAAGTTCCCATGATCTAATTCACAATGAGTTCAGATCCACCTAGTATATGAAGGTGTTTGATTTTTAGCGTAATAACGACAAATAAGATAGAAATAAAAGATTTTACTCAAAGATGTTGTTGGTACAAGGAGAATCTAATCAGAAGGGTAGAAGGATTGGTTTTCCTTCTAGGGATATCAGGACCACACCCGATCCAAAACCAGTCTAACACCTCGATCCATCAAAGTACATCTTCCATTTGAGATCATAGTTAGTTGTAGAAATATTCTCTTTAGGGAAGATATCCAACCCAAGGAAGGAGCAAGATGAGGGAGCATTCGCTAATTGATCACAAAACCACTTGACCCTTTATCGATTTTTGAGTGAAAAAATTTATATCGAACTCAAAAAGAAACATAACCAAATTTGCTAATCTACCAGCAAGGTTAACGCTAGAGAACAAATGTCTCAAAAGATCTATTTTTACGATGATGTGTGTTTCATCATAAAGGAGGTAGTGCCTTAACTTCTATGTATCAAATACGAGAGCAAGGGATTTCTTCTACATGGATGATAAACAAGTTTCATAATCCACAAGGATGTGGCTAATGTAGGAGAACATTCTCTCTTCCTATACATCCTCATATTGAGCTAACAAAGTTTCCAAAGCATATGGTGATGTAGCAAGGTAAAGAAGGAAAGGTCTATATTGCATAGCTAGCATCAATATAGGAGGATTGGTCAAATAATCTTTGATTGATTCAAAGGATTTTTGACACTCTTCATCCCATACGAAGCGAACATCCTTTATCAATAGGTGAGTGAAAGGGAGGGTATGATCAACCAATTGAGATATGAATCTACGAATCACTTGAATCTTCCCCTATAAACTTTGCAACTCAGTAATGTTCCTTGGGGGAGGCATGTTAACAATAACATCAATCTTATTCATGTCAACTTCGATTTTGTGGTAAGAGACTATAAACCCAAGAAGCTTTTCGATGTCTATGTCGAAGAAACACTTATGGGAATTGAATCTCATCATGTAAATTTAAAGCCTTTCAAATATAAGATGAAGGTTTTTCACATGATCTTGACGCTTTATAGACTTCACCAAGATGTCATCAACATAGTATTCTAAGATTTTATGAATGAAGTCATGAAATATCAAGGTCATCACTCACTGGTAAGTCTCTCCTGCATTCTTTAAACCAAAGGGTATGACCACATAAAAAAAATTACCCCAAGGGATAGTGAAGGCTATCTTGTACTAATTGTTCAGGTTAATATGAATCTGATTATAACCTGAGAAGCCATCCATGAAAGACAACAACGCATGGCCTAAATTTGAGTCCACGATCATATCTATGTTAGGTAAATAAAAATTATCTTTAAGAGAAGCCTTATTAAGGTATCAAAATTCAATGCATATATGAATACGACTGTCAAGTTTTCTAACAACTATATTTGAAATATAAGGAGAATAGTCAACTAGATGGATAAAGCATGCTTTTAGCATATTTTCTACTTAACCAACCTAGCATTGGGAGATAGGATGATATTATGGACCATTATGGATTCATAATATCAGGCATATCCTCATTCGTCCAAGTGACGATACTAGGGTGAGTACCCAAGAGATCAAAATGTTCATCTTCTTCTTCTTTAGAAGAGAGACATTTCCCAATATTGATTACTTTTTCCAAAGATTTAGGATCCATAGGGACTTTGATAGTATCTCATTTAAGGAGAGAACTACGGTCCTTGGGATGAGATATCGACACATCATCACTAACATTAGATAGAGGTTCCTCCTCATCGATACACATAATGGATTCTACAAAGTATGCTTGTTTGTGATAGCAATACGAGAATTGTTTCTTATGATGATAAGGAGGCAATAGGGAGTAAGCTCCTATAAATTCCCCTAATGCTTCATCTAAAGAGAATACATCCAAAGAAACCCTATTGTGCTATTCCCTTTCTTCTATCAACACATGATGGACCAAATTTAATGGTTCAGCTAAAATAATATTAACACTCCACCAAGATTTTTGTCTAGAATTTTCAACAGAGCATCCCAATCCCACATAGCATTGTCATTGCTTAAAATTTATAGGGACTTGTATTCCTTGCTTGATATGTCTTAGAAATTTCTGCCCATAGCCATAATGAGAAGCGAATTTGTAACGAAACCCATAATGAGTTTGTAGAGTTTTAGGAGGAGGTGGCTCCACGTAGAGTGTCTCATTCCACGAATGGATGTCAAAAGTTTCTATAGGAGTGGTCCCAATTCCATTACTTGGTTTGTAAACATTAACCTCCTTTTTAGGAGTGAGGTCACTCTCATAGACAAGAGGAGGAGAAATCTCTTGGACAGTATTACACCTCTCTTCTCGAATGGGAGGATCACCTACCTTTATGTGAGTAGAACCTAGAAACTCGATACTAGAGGGGATTGACTTATACTCTACTACTGTAGACATGCAAAACTAACATCATGCATCAAATTCTCCTATTAATCAATTAAGATAATTTATTGATTAATATCCTAAGGTTCATTAAATAAATCAAACTATTTAATCCTTATGTTCTTCTCATTTGATTTAATAAATCAAACTGATTTAATCAAATTTCAAATCCCTAAAATCCCCTAAGTTAATTAATCTAAATTAATTAACTTCTAATCATGATTATCATTCTCTAGCTTTTGACTCAACTAGAGTCAAATCCAAACTCTTAACTAACCCACCCACTTGCACCAATAAATCATTTATTTGATTTATTATTTCCTCTAATTACATTCAAAATGGAATCAAAATGGAATATTCTTCCAATTTGAATCTTCCCCCCAAAAGGGACTTGTCCCTTCCAACAAGGTTTTAAATGCTATTTGCATAAGTCAAACTTGGCATTTAATGCACCTTTCACCCCCCCTAAACATGTCTTTTCATCCAAAATTCAAATTCAAATTGGCACATTGGCTAGGACTTGCACATTCCTCACCCTCTCACACCTTGACAAGTGGCATCTTGTCATTGGCCCATGAATGATCCCACATTCATCAATTTGGCCTCTCCTCTCTTCAAGTTCAACTATAAGTTGAAGGTTTCTCTCCTTCAAATAGGGACGCATTCTCATTGCAAGGTTACTCTCTTCATTTGAGAATCAATCTTGCTCTTTATCATCTTCAATCTACAATCTACACACACATTTGAAAGCATCTACATGATAGGCAACTTGAACTCATAGCAACTCATTATCTATCTCACTAAGCTTAATCAAGGATTGGGAAAGGGCTCTTTCACATATTCAAAGAGCACCAATCCAATATGGGATAGATATATTTCATGTTTTAAATGCTTTGCTTATCTTTGTTATTTGGTTGCATTTGAATCATGGAGTATTATTTCATAGGGACATAAATTTCTGTTGATGTTGTTTTTTCATTCTACTAACCATTTGCAGATTTTCATGTCCACAAAATGGTGCTAGAAGGAGGACCGAAGTCTTGAGATTTTATTCCTTTTACAATCCCACTGATATCTCTGTCTACAGGAAATATTGCTCAAGATACTTTACTGTCGTGCCGACAGTAACCATTGCTTTTCTTTTATATATATGTTTAACATCATCTGGTTTGAGTAAAGAAAAAAAAAAAAATTATTTGATAAGGGAAAGCTTTAATTTTGTTTATTCAAATCTTTCGGTCTAAACTATGAATTTTTCCTCCTCCCTATGCTTTCCCTTCTCCTCACGGTTCTCTCGCACCATCGCCTCAACTCTTTACTGCACCCTTGCGCAGACATCCTTTTGCTGTTGTCATCCAGCCATCTCCTGCGCTACCGTGCCTCTTAGTCCATTCACCCACGGTATAGTGGTGTTGGGCATCTTTCTTAGTCTTCGTTCCCATCTTCCACCGATCCATCATGCCCCCCATGTCCACCTCTTGCAGTTCTACACACTGATGCCTCACAGTTTCCTCCACCACCCCTTACCTCGTTACCGCGCCACCCGCTCTGGTCACCCACGGTATCATGGTTTCCACTTGTTGTTCATCTCTCTCTTCTAACTCTCCACCGTGCCCTTCATTCCATCTCCCTACAGTACTGCTCTCTGGTTGTTAATCCTCTCATCGAATTACCGTGGCTTACTTCGCCACCACCCACGGTATCGCTATCATGGCCACTTCCTTCATTATCTATCATCTTTTTACTGCTTAGCTGCCACCTCATCTGCATCTGACCATGGTAGAGCAGTGTTAATCGCATTACCACCACCTCATCCTAGCCTTTTGCGGTAGAGCAGTGCTCACTGTGTTACCACCGGGTAACTTTCCTTGACTGCGGTGGTGTGGTTAGCCGTGCACTGCCTGTCTGCTAAACTGTCACCGCCATCTCGCGGTTTACCATTTGATCCTCCATGGTACCATGGTAAATCTACTAATCGTGACTCTATCTGTCACTTGGTCACACCTCGTCACCACCGGTTACCCTTCCCTTACCTGCGCTAGCGCGGTAACCACCTCACTGTTTGTCCTCAACCATCACCGCATCCTCGCGGTCTACTGCTTAACCGCCAGCGGTCGTGCGGCAACCGTTACCCGCCATTGCGTTACCATAGTTGTCCACCCGAATGTCAGCAATCATGAGGTAAAGCCTACTGCAGACTGCCTTTAAGCCACCAACCACGATACCACAGCCTGCGGTAAAACAACAGAGGATTTAATTTTGGGAAATAAACAGTGAGGAAGGAAATTTTTTTTATCATTAGGGCATTAATGCATGAGATATTTTTATGAAATATTTTTAGTAACTTTGTATTTTCTCTTGAAGGTTGAATATTGGAGTTAAATCAAGCCAAAAACAAGATTGGAGAAATTCACAAAAGTATTTTTTAATGCTTGTTGAGCTAGATCTTTATTTTAGCTTTAAAACATCTCACATCTATTTTTGGGGGCTTAAAATTAACCATTTTGACTTCATCTTTTGGTTAAAATTGAACCTTAGAAATATACTAGATTTCAATTTGGACTTAAAATTGAACAAGGCAAACTTCACACTTAATCTTGGTGCTTCTAAAATGAACTCATCATTGCTTTGAAGGATAAAATTGAACATGTGTCTTTTGTGTTTTGCAAAATTTTTAACAAATTAATATCATTAAAATGCGTATGCGCTTCTCTCGCGCTTTATAGCGATCTTGAGAATCAAAAGCATTTTAGTGATATTAACTTGTCAAAAAGATTGCCTCCATATTTGATTTGGGCACTTAAAACTGAACAAACATGCGAGTGTGAGCACGATATATTGCGGAGTTTCTCCCCTTTGTTTTTCAACAAGGGTTGTGTGAACGACGGGATATGTTAGCTCACTTTTGTTTATCTTAGAGGGCTTGCCTTGTGGGAAAAAGTACTCACCCAAGGGAATGACCCAACCGAGAACACGCTAAAGCCACGTGACTTCCACCCAGGATATAAGTGTGGATATTGGAACAAAGGCCAATATCGTGAGGATTATTCTGACGAGATGGACAAAAATGGACTCTCACCGATGTTGGATAATCCCCCATGAATGAAATGCTCAAATTAGGACCCTTTTTTTAGAAAAAGGCCAAAACCTTGTCTATCTTGTTGGTGCAAAAGGTTATGTCCTTTGAATCCACCCCATGTAACATGCAGTCTTGTTGTGGAAATGGAAAGTATACCATGGGAGATTTATGGGTACTAATGCTTGGCTGACCCGAATAAGTGAGTGTTGTGGAGGGGAGCCAGTGTGGTCAAGCATTTAGCCATTCACACAAGATATGCGCAACTGGATTTATCCAAGTGGGAACCCAACAAGGTATTGTCTCATCAACCTAGGAGTGTAAAAGTGCTTGGAAGAACACATTGCTTGATCTTGGAAACATTTGAAAAACAGACATTCACAAAGAGCCTCAAATTTCAAACACCTTAGAGGAAAAAAATATCCTTGATGAATTTGAGTACTCTTGCTTTCCCTAGGGATCATATCCTTAGAGGTTTCTAAGTGCTCGAATTCTATCATCATTTGTTTTCACTAAGGATAAACCTAGGAAACTTTTTCCCTAATTTCCTTGATTTCCACATAATGGACCTTGTGGAATGAAAATGAAAGTAGGACATTAGACATTTAGTTTGAAAACATAATCAAGCAAGTGATGTTGGTAAAAAGGATTCACTAAGACAAGATAAAAGACAAATTTGATTACACATGTTTTTTCTAACATGATCAAAATCCCAAAACCGAAGTTCAAAAACCTTAGTATGAAAGCTAGTGAGGAGCGTCTTGAGATCCTGAATTGTTTGAAAGGTTTACTTTCCTCTCATAGGAAATATAGCTTGTCCTTCAACACCGAGGTCTTGTAAGCAGAAGTGTTATTCTAGGTCAAGTCTAGGAACAAATTCAATCACTTTCATCCATCTCTCAACCATTAAATTGGTCAAAAGTCACTTCATCAACAACTCTTGGAAACTTTGTAAACATCTGTTATGCTAAAATTCTAGGCGAAATCAAATCACTTTGTTTGACTTAACACATCTAGTCAAACCATTATCCTATACATGAGTTCTCTCTTGGATAATACAACTTCCTAGGGTTTACGAGTTCATCTTGTTTGGCTTAACACACTTAGCCAAATTATCAAATCATTAACTCGTTTGACTTGACGCACTTAGTCAAACTACCATCTTGTAGGAGTTCACTCTATGGATAACACAACTTCCTAGAGCTTTACGATTACATTTATCACATTTTGTTTGACTTAAAACACCTAGTCAAACCATCAATCCAATCACGATTAATCAAAGTCCTAAAAAGTTTAGAATTTATTTCAAAGTTTCTTTAAGAGTTCCATTCATCCATATCACTCATATTCCATTTATCTCATCCTCGTCATCGCTTTGATCCTTCAATTATCCTAGTTCTTCGCTTCTTTGAACCTAAGGTTTAGACTGATCTAAAGAATTAGAGGTTCATCTCTTACATTCTTGAAAATTGATCTTCATTTTATGGTTCAAACTCGATCTCAACACAAGAGGGACATGGAATATAAACTTGATTCATCCATCATGAGTAGTTTGATTCAACCAAACTATCCAAGTCTCACAATGCCAATTGATTATCAAAACTCACATTTATGCAATTCAAACATGGCATCATTATCTTCTCCAAACCTCAATGGTACAACGAATGTGAGTATGCCCAATTTGAAGTTTGGAACACCTTTCCCAATGATAGATTTAAATCCAAGTCCAAATTTGCAAATCTATCAACCAAACACTCAATGCATGAGTTTTCCAAACAACATTTTCCCACGAAATCCATACATGTCAAATACAAGTTTGTTGAACATGAACATTTCTAGTCCACACTTGGTGAACTTTGGGATAGATATGCTTGCAAATCCCCCTAATGTTGTTCAAAATCCTAGAAATATGTTGGCAACTCCATATGTTGATTCAAGTCAAGGTAACACCATGCAAAATCAAAGTTACCTAAATCAAGGCAAATTGATTCCCAACCACAACAATGTTCAATTTCAATCTATCATGCCAAATCAAAACATCATACCAAATCATCCCATTTTTCCATCGATATCACAACAGCAGGTGGCAACCATTCAAGCAATCCCAACAATCAACACCACTCCCATTCCACCACCACCACTGCCAAAACACAACACGACCAATTTATTCTCCATCATGTTGCAAGCTGCTCAAGAATCTTCCCGCAAAAAGGCACTCCAAGCCCAACAAGCCAGATAAGTTGCACAAGCAGCTCAAGTAGCTTGACAAGCTCAAGCTCAAGCTGAAGCCCAACACCAAGCCCGATAGGGGCAAGCAGAATTTTAGGCATTATTGCAAGGAATCCATCAACAAGTGCATCAAAAAGTAGCTCAACAACAAGCCAAACAAAAAGCATTGTTGGCACAACAATGACACGACCAACAACAAGCGTTATTGGCTCAGCAACAAACACATGAATTACTCACTCAACAAAGCTTGCAACAGATTCCCACCACAATTCTTGAAATAAAAAATCAAGATCAATCTGTCAATAAGCACCTTGAATATGTTTCCACACCATCCGATGATCAAATCACACCCCTAAAGCCACTTTTCAATCATGATCAAAACTCACCAACGATGTCCAACAATGATCTATTCAAAGGAGGGTTAACATTATTTGATCCTATAATTTGTGATCCTTCAACTAATGATCATGTTGAAAGTGTCTCTACATCACCTAATGAGTTAGAGGACATATCTCAAGATTTTTCCCTGAAGCATGATCAACATCTTTCTCTTAAGTCTAGCAATGGTCCTTTCCAAGGCATATTGACATCTTTTGACCTCATGGTAGCAGATATTGAAGAAATCCTTAACTCACCATTTGATCCAAAACCATTCAAAGAACAAGCGGATACTAATCCACTTCCCATGCCTAAGGACGATGTCCAAATATCCCTTCTAAGCAATCCATGTCAAGAACTTGATCCAAAGCATATTGAAAGCAATTCTGAAACTAGTCAAGATCAAGAATTCATATCTCCAAGATACTACAATGATCTAATGGGCACTCTTTTATCTATACAAGATGTCACAAATGATGATCATATCCATTTAGCAAACACTCATCCATCTACCCATGAGATGCTTTCTTTGGATGGACACATAGATGATCTTTATTCAAACCAGGAGTCACATACTCTTGATGTCATTACAAAGGAACAAGTGTCTCATACTCTTAAGATTTGTACACATGATCAAGATATAGATAAATGTAGAGATATATCACAAACAAATCATGATGAAGGCTCCTACAAAAGTTGCAAATCAGAAACATCATGTGAAAGCATATCAGAAATGAATCATGAGGAGGACTTTTACAAGGACAGTGAAGCATCAACACTTCTTGAAGAAGCGGTACAATCTAATATTTCACAAGATCGAACTAAAGATATCAATCAAGAATTCATCCCACATATGGAGGATCCTATCACCTATAAGGTTGGATCAATCACCTTTCTTAGGGCTAGCTACCTCATCAATAAAGAAGTTGGTACTTTTGAAGATCCACCATGGAGCAGAGAAGGATTAGCACCTTGTTTCCTAGGCAGATCATATCCTATTGTAGACAAAATGTTTCTACAGATGAATTATCAAGGCAATGGATTAGGTCTACATGAAAAAGGAATTCTAGAACCAGTGCAGATTATCGGCAATCCTAAGCATCAAGGCCTTGGTTACTCAACAATCAAGGGATCTCAATATATCAGTAATATTTCCACAAAATTGGGGGCAACTTCGTCTCGAGCAAGCATCAACATTGGGAGCACGAAGAATCCTTATGATGAAACCAATGCCAATACTACAACCCATCACATCATGAATCTTCATCCACCCATCACCCCATCCACAAATTGGGACCAACGTCAATAGAAAGATTTGAATCAAAGGATGAAGCATGAAGGAAAAATAAAATACAAGTGGATACCAAAGAATACAAATAACGACTATCCCTATCAAACTCCATTAGTCAAAGAAACTATGGGGAAAAATAAAAAAGGGAAAAGTATCCATCAAAGATGTCCACAAAAGAGAAAACATGCTTCTCAAGTGACATACAAAGTGTATCAAGCAGTTGGTCCTAATTCCATGCACACTTCCATATCCACTCATTATTGCTCATCTTCCCAAGTTTGGAGAATCAAAGGCTCCAAACTGTCGACCAATCCATATTTTACTCCTAAACACACTCCATCCATGCCTCCACGTATGATATCCAATTCTCTCATTGACCATGTATTGGCAGTGACCCTTCATCGTAGGGATTTAGAAGGCACTCTATCACGATGTGCGCATAAAGACAGAGTTAACTTCGATATCAGCAAAACAGATCAGGGATCTCAAAAGTTGCATTCATGTGCACGTATCTTGGAAAAGCAACTTCTTCAAGCAGGATACCGATGGCACGTTATGACAAAAGCATCAACATCAACACCAACATCAGCACCACCAGGAGGTTCAATATCAGCTTAAAATCTCTCAAAAAATACAAAAAAATACAAAAAATCCAAAAATCCAAAAAATTAGAAAAAGGATTGAAAATAGTAAAGAAAAAAATCGTCCTCCAGCGAAAACCATTTCGGTGGCACTTTGGACAAGTACCATGATGAAAACCTGGCAAACAGGCGTCATGTGTAGAATCGAGCATCTACGTGTGCCAGTTCAAAAAAAAGCATCTTATCACATCCATAATAAAGCCAACATTTCGGCCATATCATCCGTTCATCCATCAACCGTTTATCCAAACCCTTACCATATATCTACCTTATCTTGATCTTGATGAAGGTTTAGTAAAATCTTTACACTTGTTTATGGTAAACATCTTGACATGGGTCATTTTACTGATCCCATCATATCTAACGCTATCTGAGCCTTGAAGCATTATCTGAATGAGTGCTCCTCTATTCGAACACCTTATCTTATCGCAAGATGATCCACATCCATCCATCCATCTGTCTATCCAAGAATCCACCCATGGTCATTCAAACATTGCTAGACACTGGGGGTAGATATCTACATGTCGCTTCAAGAATAAATCTTGATCTATGTCCTCCAACTTATGTGGTGATCTGAACATTGGCAAACGTGCAATCAAATTGGTTAGGCATTTGTGAACCAAAAATCTAAGTCACTAGCCCATGGCATATTTTGACAGGAAGATGTTCCTTATCAAGCTTTATCTTTCATCGAACATCAATCCAAGCAATCCATATCAGTTGCATCTAATGTGTACTTCTGTGTCACATCAAAATCATCAAAGCTATTTTGTTTTGAATCAAGCTTCATCAATCTTGATCAATCGAATCCAATCAATCATCACCTTGTTTGCCTCAACACACTTAGTCAAACTATCATCTTGTGCACGAGTTTACTTTAGGATAACACAACCTCTTGGGTTTACAAGTTCATTATCATCTTTGTTTGGCTTAACACACTTAGCCAAATTATCAAATCCATAATCACCTTGTTTGGCTTAACACACCTAGCCAAATTATCCTTTTTGTACGAGTTTACTTTGGGATACCACAACTTCCTAAAGTTTACGAGTGCATTATCACTTTTGTTTGACTTAACACACTTAGTCAAACTATCAATCCATCAATCTGATTGTTCAACATTAAGCTTGGTTTTCAACAAAATCCAAAAACAGAGCACTAATATCATCATATATCATATCCAAATCATCAAAATCATGCAAAAAATCCAAAAACATTCAAAAAACTCATCAAAATTTCAAAAACATCCAAAATTCATCAAAAATCCAAAAACATGTCGAAATATCAAAAAATCTTCAAAATTCATCATTTAGTCTTGTCAGTCTTCCACCTTGTCAAACTACGTCATCTCTGAGCTTGAACGTAGGCAAGGTTGATCTTTGATCATCCCCCGAGATGGTTAGGTCAATCCTTTAGGCGTCCGTCGCATTGGCAATCCGTTTTCCCATCTAGTCTGCATCTTAAGTTAGTCCTTTAAGTAATATAAAGGGGGGCAACCTGTTTTCCCATCCATCTTATCATCAAGTCAGTCCACCACCAGTCGAACTACATGGTCTCTACGTATATAACATAGGCAAGGCTAATCTATGGATCAGCTCCTGAGACCCCTAGGATAGGTCTTTAAGTTAGTTTATTCATCTTAAAATCTTGAAAATACCAAAAACATTTGTAAAACATCTCAAAATTCCAAAAACAGCCTCAAAACATTTGAAAAAAAACCAAAATGGTGCATCCATTTCATCTCGCTTTCACCCGTGATTTTCATCACTCATAATAAATCAATCGTCACTCTCACCCTTTGGTGAGTCAGTCAGAAGCAAGTCTAGCAGGTTCCGAAGTGAACACCTTAATCATCAAAGTCTTAAGTCTAGATCAGTAAGCAAGCAAGTTGGTCAACTCAGAGTATCAATAGCTTATCACGCAATCAGTCTCACTAAAACCCTGATCACTACATGTCCTAGGATGAAGCTTTCCTATGATGGACATAAGCATTAGGTAACCCACAGTAGTTTAGCCTTGGCTAGTGATACAAAGAACATTAGCTTGTTTGTTTACTTTATTTGGTCTTTTTGACTTATCTTATTTTGCACTCATTCCAAGGACCTCTCGATGATGCCTAAACAAAACAGGTTTAGAGAGAAAGGAATGGGGCAATGATCATTATCCTTTTATCTGCTATGGTTTTTGGATATTCTTGTAAAATAACTTCATCATGCATACCTTGTTTTATTTGTAGGAAGGATGTTTTAGGTATCTTGTTGACCACATAAGAAGGCTTGCCTTTTTATGTTTTGGCTTGAGATGTCTAAAATATCTGAACTCCATTCTGAATAAGGTTATGTTTGTCAAGTGTGAACAAGAGTACTCCTATCTATTTGATGAGTCAAAGTCCATCACACTAGGCGCCATGCCATCCTGGTTCTTAATACCTTGATGCATCACACCTACGTGTGTTATCAAACATAAAGAAAGGTATGCTCTTTTCCCATCCTTGGATAAGCAATACATCATCATCATCATCCATCATCATATCCAATAAAGTCTCAATGACTAAAAGATCTGTTGGACTTCTTCATCTTCTTGAATTTAAGGGTTGATCCCTCTCATTCTTCTACCCTCTTTCATGCTAACAATTCATCCATCCTGCATCCATGTTGCATTCATCCTCTCATCTTGCATAATCACGTCATATAATTATAAGACAACATCATCCATCTCATCCATCTCACATGCATTGCATAATCATTTAAGATGTTTAAGATAATATAGATTTTTTATTCTAAGCATCTTTCAAACATCTCATTTACATCATCATTATCATATAGATCATATAGTCTCACAATCCATACATCCATTTTGAACCCCTTTATCGCGAGATCCACCTCAATCTCTTCGCTCGATCTCTCGAGGGGGCAATGTACTAACATACTTCTTTTCGCTGGGGCATCCGAAAAATCAGAATTTTTTTAAATTTTGATGTCAGCGGCATCATTCTTTGAACCAATGCAACAAGTACATTGCTTCAAAGAGGGGCAAAATGTAGACATGCAAAACTAACATCATGCATCGAATTCTCCTATTAATCAATTAAGACAATTTATTGATTAATATCATAATGTTCATTAAATAAATCAAATTATTTAATCCTTGTGTTCTTCTCATTTGATTTAATAAATGAAACTGATTTAATCAAATGTCAAATCCCTAAAATCCCCTAAGTTAATTAATCTAAATTAATTAACTTCTAATCATGATTATCATTCTCTAGCTTTTGACTCAACTAGAGTCAAATTCAAACTCTTAACTAACCCACCCACTTGCACCAATAAATCATTTATTTGATTTATTATTTCCTCTAATGGAATCAAAATGGAATATTCTTCCACTTTGAATCTTCCTCCCAAAAGGGACTTGTCCCTTCCAACAAGGTTTTAAATGCTATTTTCACAAGTCAAACTTGGCATTTAATGCACCTTTCACCCCCCCTAAACATGTCTTTTCATCCAAAATTCAAATTCAAATTGGTACATTGGCCAAGACTTGCACATTCCTCACCCTCTCACATCTTGACAAGTGGCATCTTGTCATTGGCCCATGAATGATCCCACATTCATCAATTTGGCCTCTCCTCTCTTCAAGTTCAACTCTAAGTTGAAGGCTTCTCTCCTTCAAACAGGGACACATTCTCATTGCAAGGTTACTCTCTTCATTTGAGAATCAATCTTGCTCTTCATCATCTACAATCTACAATCTACACACACATTTGAAAGCATCTACACGATAGGCAACTTGTGCTAATAGCAACTCATTGTCTATCTCACTAAGCTTAATCAAGGATTGGGAAAGGGCTCTTTCACATATTCAAAGAGCACCAATCCAATATGGGATAGATATATTTCATGTTTTAAATGCTTTGATTATCTTTGTTATTTGGTTGCATTTGAATCATGGAGTATTATTTCATAGGGACATAGATTTCTATTGATGTTGTTTTTTCATTCTACTAACCATTTGCAGATTTTCATGTCTACAACTACAAAGAACTCAGAGAAATTCAAGGAACCCCAATCATCACCTAGAAAAGCATTTGATTGAGAAGATAAAGGAGAAGGTGGGGGAGACTTAGGATCTTCTACTTTAGGCAGTTCGTCTTCGTCGATACTTGCTCGAGGAACAACCTCCATAGAGGGTATCAATGAAGAACAGGCCATAACATCAACGGTTAAGGAGGGAATACAATTATTGAGAGTGGGTGCAGTTGAATTACGACTAGAAGTGGCCAACAAACAAAGGTGCACAACCTCTAGATCTGCTTTAACCATAACCACTTGATTGTTAGCAAGAAAAAATAAAGAACGATGTAGTGTAGAGGTTACTACACCTATAGCATGAATCCAAGGTGTCCCTAAGATAGTAATATATGGTAATGGGCCAAGCATCCAATAAACCAATGTAGGAAAGGTAACAGGGCCCAAATACATCTTATTATTAAACCTAGAGCTTGGTGGCCAACATTATAAAACCCACTAATATACAAGGAAGAAGTTGCTAAAGAAGATGAATCAACTTTAATTTTAGGAAATAGGCCTATACCACAAACATTGAGAGCTAAACCAGTGTCAAGGAGGGTATGCCTAATACTAATGTTCTTAATATTTACTATAATGATCAAAGGCTCCACTTGTTTCTGCACATTCAAAGGTGAGAGTTATTGCAGGTGGAATGTAATATTTAGTGAATCTGCTCAAATATGTGCCATCAATTCATCAATGTTAATAGGCCTAGTAGAGGCAGGCAAGAGGATATTTTGTAAAGTTTCCTGCAACATATTTTGATAAAGTGGAGTGGTTTGAAGAAAGTCCCAAAGTGAGATCTTGGTTGGAGTAACTTGAAGTTTCTCAACAAGATCATAATCACCTGGTGCTTTGATTGTAGGTTTAGGAACTAAAGGAAGGTTAGGTTGAGATGTTGGTAAAGAATTAAAAGTTTGAGTTGGTTGGAATGTAGGAAAAAAAATTTGTTATTCTAAGTTTTCTTTATTTCTCCTTGTATTGTATGTATTCCTGATAACATTATAAGAAGTAGAGTCTCAATATTTTATGAACCTCAAATATAAGTTTGATGGATCACTATGACATGAGAACCCATAGATAAAATAGTCCTCTCTAGGGGAAGGCTCAATTGGGGTCACGTAAATGACAGGTTTGTTAGGGCTTAGAGGAGCCATAGAAACTACAACCACGTTTACTAAATCCTCAACTGATGAGTAGAGAGTTTGTTTAGAATATTTACAGATAGGGGAGAGTGCTTCTAAGAAATCATCTAGAGAATCTTCTAATATATCAAAAAAAAAATTTAAAAAGGGATTATTATAATCAAGTGACATTATGAAAATGGATTCGATGTTCACATCGAGTTCACAAAAATGTGATATAAGAGGGATTCACTACTCACACATCTCTCTATTCTTAAGAGATCACCAGGGAATGAACTACCCTTATACATCTCAATTTGAATGAATCAATTAAACAATAAAGGAAAGCAGGAAAGTAATCTCAAACCTTCAGGAGAAAGAATTCAATATTTCTACCTCTAGCTAGAGAGCTCTCGACCAAAGGATGTCAACGCAGTTTCAGGATGCCAACATAGCATGCTGTTGTCTAAAAGATGTGTTGGCATCCTAAGTCATAAATAGCTTATGAGCTCAAGCGGGTGAAACTGAATATCACTTCTAAGCTTAGGTCAAAAGTATATGAGGCCAAATAATCAATAGAAACCTAGAATCTAAAGGAAAACACAAAGGAACTTGAAACAAGATTACCTTCTACCATGCATTTGAATCTTTTCTCCAAGATTCACATCGTAACCTACACACAAAAGATCAAAAAGAAAAGGTTGGGGGTTGTGTAGGGGTTATCCTCAGTCAGACCTCCATTTTTTTGTTCCCACCTCCATGGACAACCAAGTTTGAAAAAGAGTGTAAAGGAAATAAACAAAGTGCGTGGTGAAATAAAAACCCACTTAGGAGTAGAGCACACACCAAAAAGTAGTAAATGGGCTAGTAAGAAAGAGTGATAGGGAGAGAGAGTGTTACCCATAGGTAAAGACCCTCTTCCAAAGCACACATGCACACCACTATGTGCCTTCTTGAGAGATAGTATCTGATTTAGAGTTTGTATCTTCTGGAGGGACCTTAGTCTGGCATGGCTTTGCTTGTAGAATTGGTACTATTCTAGGATAGAGCCTACCCAAGAGTAGAGAAATTAGTGATAGTATCTCAACTGATAACTTCCCACCTCAAAATGAGAGCCAAAAGGGGTTTTTCATGCATGCAAGGGTGGAAAAGATTTGTTTCATCTGAGACCTAACCACTAGGACACATGTCACAAGGGTCAGAGTTCTAGATTTTCCATTTCAAACTCAGAAAATTGCTAGGATGCTAGCTCGTTGCGCAAATGTCTATGCACCACACAAACATCCAAAGCCTAGATTTTTGGGAAACATCTTGTCAAGCTTCTGTTGTTTTTCCATGTGTCCACATGGAGTCAAAATCATGAAATTATGACTCATGATATTTTTCCATTAATTTTTCTAAGGTGTCATAAATGCTAGGCAAGATGTGAAAATGTGGAATTTCCCCTAGGTGCAATTCTACGACATTACAACTAGCATCCTCCCACTTTTCTGTGTTTAAAATGTGAAATCTCAAAATCTTGACTCGTGACACATGTCCTTGGAGTCATCTTTCTAAGTTTAAAAACTCCTCTTGCCTCTAGAAACAATTAAACTCGTTCTTTGCTCTCATTTTGGGGGTTCTCTCTCATTTAGACACTTGAATCTCTCAATATCACTCTATTCTCTGGATCTCGCTCTCTTGATCTTGCTTCTAAAACAAATTTCTACTGGATTGAGGTCTCTCTAATAGCCAAATCTCTCTTGCAAGTCTTCAACGGTGCATTTTTGTAGTCAAGAGGGGGCTACAAACTTTTGGTAATGCTCTCTTTCTTCTTGTCTATTTTTGAATAGATACTTTTTTCATTTGTTATCTTGTGATATGGGTTCTCCTTGAGTGGATATTTCTTTGATCCCTTTTTACTTATTTACTTTTTCTACTTTTTCTATCTATTTTTCCATGGATATGAGGACACCAGAGTAGGGATTTGACTACAACAAGCCCTGAAATAGCCCCAACATTTTTCCTCATTTGTTTTGTGTGCAGGTTGTTTGAGTGAAGTGTGGAGGAAAAAATCAAACACAAGACCCATTATAAGTTTCTTTTTTGTTCTCCCTCATGTGTCTTTTCAAATTTTGTTACTTTCTATGAAGGGGAAAAAGTGTGCTAATATAAAGTGCAAAACAAACTATAATGCAAGAAGAGCACAAAAACTCCTAACACCTCAAATGATTAGCCTAAGTTAAACACAAGATAAAAGAAAGATAAAAATGAAAATAATATTGATATACCTTTTAATTGTGTTTCCCTTAGTTGGCCCTTGAAGATGTCACTAATATGTGTGCTCCTTGGATTGGTGACTTGCAATAATTATTGTGGATGAGTAGCTAATGGAGGTGGGTCTATGAGATAATGGTGGTAGATGAAAATTAAAAATGTTATGAGGGTTGCAAAAAATGGCTTTAATGCCTTGAAAGGCTTGAGGAAAAAAGTTTGGTATGCATGTAATGACTCTTTCTCAATAAATCAATGAATTAAAAGAGGGGGATATTTATAAAAGAAATCGAATTCTCTACAGAATTCAATAGTCAATATTGAGCCATCATGGCCAAGATGGAGGGTTATGGTGAGTTGAGGACTCACAAGCCCTCATATCTTGACATGTGGTGGGTGAGTTGTCCAAAGCACAAGGTGAGATGGAAAAGGGTACAAATAAAATTCAAGAGGCCATGTGGTCCCAAGGTACTTGCAAGTACCTTGGGATGGGAGAGGATTTCCCAAAAAAGTTATTCCTTGGCCCCATTTGGGGCTGAAAGTGACAAGTGGTAACTTTTAGAAAGTTGTCCCTTGTCAACATGGGGAATGGGGAAAGCCTTGAAGAAATAAAAGTGTATTTTTAATTCATTTTTTGGGAGAGACCAAAGGGTAAAACATTATTCTTCTAAAATAGGTCTTTGTCCTCTATGTACGATGTGACAAATGAGATGTCATGGGGAAGACAAATGAATGGGGGGAATAAGTTTGAATTTTAATTCATATGGGGAAAAGGTCAACCTAAAAAAAGGTAAGTACCAAGAAGGTTGACTTAAGGACATGTTAAAAGGGGCAAGTGATTAGTATTAGGATTGTGCAAACAAGTTATTAGATTAACTAATGATGATTAGAAGCAAGTTGCAATTTATGTAGGATGTGACATTAATCCTAATTAAGGCTATGAAAACCTTAATGAAGGATTAATTAAATTAATCTAGTTTAGTGAAAAGGTTATGGAGGATGTGTTAAGGAGAGAAAGAATGAATAGAAAATTGAACATGATAATTGACTAAATTAAATGAATTGATTGATTTATTTAATTTAGAGGGGAAATAGTAAAGGATGAAGTATTTAATTAAATAATGTTTGGAACCTTAAGAAAAGGGGCTAATATTAATTAAATATGTCATTTAATTAATATATATGGATTAAACAAATAAATTATTGGATTATGACCATATGGAAGTGGTCAAATTTAGGTGTCTACATTTTTCCCCTCTTTGAGATGGTGTTACGAAGTAGTATCATTTCAAATAAAATTAAAATATAGAACTTAGAAGAAGATGGTTAGGTTAATGAAGATTCCTCAGTCATTCAAGGAGTGACTAGGATGAAAGATGATGGGAGTGAAGATCAAGATTAGGGATTGAGGATGCCCCCTTGAGTGAACATTCGAAATTATGCAAGGCTAGATGGGGAAGATGATGCAAAGTGATGGATGAGAGAGGATGATAGGATGAAGAGATAAATGGATTCTAGGAAAAATATGAGGTTTCCCTAGTCAGGCTATAGGCTAGTATGGACTGATGGTGGATGGAATTTTGTTGATGATGGAGCGATATATCCCAGAACAACACAAGGATATGGAAGGATAAATCCTAATGAGGATGAGGATGAGTGATTTTGACAAGGGAAGGATACATCCCAAAACAACACCAAAGGATAGGGAAGGATACATCCCACTGATGACGATGATGAGGATGATTGGGTCAAGGCTTGTAGAAAGACTAGGAACAAGACCAAATATGTGATTAGAGATGATTTGTGTGAGATTGAATGGATTAGGATTGGATGGAGATGGGAGATGGTTAAAATGAATGAAGAGGATGGAGGGAAAGATGCGATGCAATGCAATGAAAGTTGTCATTTTTGGAGCATTGATTTTTTCTATAGCATAAGACACCAAACACCATGGTATGTAGAACAAAGGCGGATTAGTGTCTAATGCATACACAAACACAACAAACAAGAAGGCTATACCAACACCCCAAAGTCGCGATGACTTTGGTCAGGCTAGGTATTGGGATAACCCCAAGCACAAGAGGATGCCCCAGCATAACACAAGATGTGAGTGATCTTGGTGGGTACTACATGGGACAAAAAAGAAGATATCAACAAAGATCAAGATATGCACCTATCTTAGCTAGTCAAAACACACTATAATATGATGGATCATGGCAATATTGACAAGTGATGATAGGGAGATCAAATGATAAACAAAAATAAAAAACATTGAAATATTCTAATAAATTTCAAAACATCCCTTGCCATAGGATCAAGATGATGGATGGGGTTGATGTGGTCTATTAGGAAGGATACATCCTATTGAGACCAAAGATGAAAGATAGGCTGTTTGATCGACAAGATGCAAGATATCAGAAACCAAATGGATCTTATGAGACTAATGAACTTTTTTTGTAAGAACCAACGATGATAGGGACATACTTGATGATACAACAAGATGACAAGATCACAAGACAACATGACTGACACAACCTAAAGAACTAGGGGCTTGAGGTTTGATCAAAGATCAACATTGCCTATGTGAAAGTGTAGATCCCTCATAGTTTGATAAAAGACCATGGATAAAAGTTGAAAGAGGATAATGGAGACCATGATGGAGGACAAAGACCAGAAAAAATCCCTTGGGGCAGATCAACTGATTGACCTTGCCTACGTGAACACGTAGGGGCAACATAGTTCAAAATAAGGCCAAAGATAGATGATGGAAGATGAAAATATAGAAAAAAGACACAACCTCAAGGGCGGATCAAATTCTCAACCTTGCCTACATGAAAGTATAGGGGCAGCATAGTTTGGCGCAAGACTAATGACAGATATGGATAAGGGATAACCATGATAAGAAAATATAATCATGGAGATGATATGATGAGTCAGGATAGGTCATGTGGATAGGATGGTGGATATGTGTAGGATGTGGATGACATGAAGCTCAAGGATGGGATAGTTATCCAAATCATCAAAAGATGAAGTAGGAGGATGAGACAATGGATAGATGAGAGACAAAAAATGATAACATATTAGGAAGATTTAGGAAATAGATGGGAGTGATGATAGTGAGATAGCATGGCATTGGATTGCATGGGGGTAGCCTATAACTGGATACCCAAAATAGAGTTAGGAGATAGAGGATGAAAATGATTAACTTTTGGATTAGCAACTTTGGATGTTGTTCAAGATTTTTCATTTGAAGGCATTGTATCTTGTGTCTTTTGGATCCACATGGTTTTTATTTTAGGTTTAGTGGGCCTTTGTGGTCTTTGGGAATGATTGGGATTTTATATTTGATTTTTCTTTTCTTTAACATGTCATTTTGAGAGGACATGAGGAGCTTTAGATTCATGTGGATGCTTGGATTTATGCATTTTTACTTTGGCATCCAAAGTGCTTGTAGTAGCAATGGGATGGGTAGTAGGCGATGGATGATGTGGAGAAGATGTAGATGGAAGGATAGATGAAGGGTTTTGGTGAGGATGTGTGGATGGAGGATATGTGATAGCATGCATGTAGGGGTCACTTTGTTGATCTTGATTAGGAGCTATGATTTTAGGATTCTTGGGATGCATGCTAGGGATTAGATAGGATGGAGGGGGTGATTTTGGGATATAAGGACCCAAAATAGACTGTGTATATGGAGGATGTGTGAAGTGTGGTGGTGGGATATAAGGACCCAAAGTAGATACATTGGATGGTGGATGGAGGGACGTAAGGACCCAAAATAGACTTAGAGGATGAAGGAGGAAGATGAACAATTGTTTTGAGGTAATATTATGGAGGAGGGATGGGAAGTGCCTCTCATTCCTTTGGAAGGGGATCATTTAGGATGTATGGAGGTTGTACCAACATTTTTGGAGTGTGATTCTTGGGAGATATATTGAAGACCTTGTGTATCTAGATGTTCTTTGAATTGGATGGGCTCTAAAATAACTTGCTCATGAAGGCCTAAACCTTTTCCTTGATAGTTCATGTTTGTGAGCATTTGTTCTAAATTAGGATATTTATTTTGTTGGAGCCATGATGCAAGTCCATAAAGAGGTGGTGCCTATACTTCATTTTTATTCCACAAGAATACCACAATGGATGCATGTAATGTTACCAAGGTGATAAAAAATTGGTGTTGGGATCATAGACATTGATGGAGGATTGTGCGCTAGAGATGGGGGGGAGAAACATACTGATTGGGAGGAGGAGGTGATAAGGGATCGAGAGAGGAATTAGGGAGTATGATAGTATCTAGATTTAGGGCAGTGGATGATAAAGGCTCATGAGATGGAGTGATTGGATCTTGAATACAAAGGGGATTATGGGATGGAGTGGATGAGCTTGTGTGATCTTGAGATGGGGTGATTGGGAGGATATGATCATGACTTGCTTGAGGATATGGATCATGAGATGAAATAGATAGAAGACTATGTTCTTGAGATGGAAGGATCTTGATTTGGAGGAGGGGATATGCTTGTATGCTTTGTATCAATCTCTTGGCATGACTCATCTTGTGTGGGATGTATGATGATGGAAGAGTGTTGGAGGGCTTCCTCAATTGGGGGATATAGGAGGATGGAGGATTCATGAAGGTCATGGGATTGAAGTTTGTTAATATTAGGACTGGGAGGAGGGGATTGGATGTCTTCAATGGATTGGGTGGATCTAGTAGTAGAAGATGGGGATTGAATGGATTCAATGGGTTTGACGGGCTCAACCATTTGGATGGTGTCAAGAATGGTAATGGGAGTGATTGGTGTAGGATGGAGGAGGGCCTCATCACTAGTGATGATACATGATAGAGTGGGAGGGCATGGTGTCTCTTCTATCATGATTCCTTGGGTGACATTTGGAAGGGATGTAGAATTAGGTAGGGTGATGGGAATGGATGGAGAACTAGGATTAGGTATTGGTGGATTAGGATTAGATGTGGGGATGGGATTGGATGGAGGAGTAGGAGGAGATGGAGGATTAGGGTTAGGGATTGGAGGATTAGATGAGTGAATGGGTGGATTAGATGCAGGATTATGATTAGATGAGTGGATGGGATTGGATGGAGGACTAGGAGGAGATGGGGGATCAAGGTTAGGGATTGGAGGATTAGATTATTTAATGGGTGAATTAGGAATTGGACTAGAAGGAGGACTGGGATTGGTTGGGGGGTGAGGTGGGTTATGATTATATGGAGGATTAAGATATAACAGGGTGAAAGGGGGAGTGCTCTAGGACAATGCAAATTTCGGATTAAGTTGGGAGGATTGGGATGGTGAGTAATAGTAGGAATATGATGATGGATTAGGACAAGAGGACATTGGTGGCAGATTCGCTAGGAGGACATGGGTGGAGGATTAGGATGGAGAGATGTGGAATTAATGTAAGGATATTGGAATGGTGGATTGTGATAGGAAGGTGTGGATGTTGGATTAGAATAGGAAGATTGAGGTGGTGAAATACCATAGGAATACATCTACGGTGGGTTGGAATAGAAGGATATGGATGATGGATTAGGATAGGAAGATTGAGATGGTGGATTAGGATAAGAGGAATATTGGGATGGTAGAGTATGATAGGAATTCATGAGTGTTGGATTAGGAATATTGGGATGGTAGAGTATGATAGGAATTCATGAGTGTTGGATGAGAAGATTGGGATGTGGGATTAAGGTAGAGGTATTGGGATTGTTGATGATGATAAGGAGAGGAGGATACATATGTTAGGTAGGATAGAGGTTGAGAGGGGGGACATGATGAATATGCTGATGGTGAGGATGTTGTATATCGCTTATCAAGGGTAGCAAAAGGACCATTATTAGATGCGGATGAAGGCATGGTGGGATAGCTCAAAGAAGTAGTGGGATTTCGGGAGGCGATTGGAAAGAGCTTGCTAGAAATGATAGCATCAAGGGGATCTATATAACACTCTTCATGATCAACAAGACTTTTGTTATTGTTGTCAACTTAGTTAGGATTTCCCTTGACTACTATTATTGGTCGTGTGAGAGGGGGATAAAGATTCATGATGGCTGCAAAATGGATACAAATTGAGAAGATAGAGGGGACTAGATGATGGAATGATAAATAGGATGGATTGGAATAAGATGTAGGTGGAATAAAGATCAAGTTGGGATATTGGATTAAAACTCAAATTCAGATGATGGGATGCGACAAGAGTAGATGTTCAAAATGGGTGACACTTGAAATGGGTAGATAGATACAATAAATGGGTGAATGGATGCCTAAAGCAAGAGAATGACACTCAGAACAAGAAAATAGGTTGTTAGAATAGGTGAACGACTTCCTAGAATGGGAAAATAGCTAGTCGGAAAGAGGGAATGATTGCATGGAATGAGAAAATGGATACTCAAAATAGATAGACGGATGGTTGAATTGGGTAAATGGGTACTCTGAACAAGGGAACAATAGTTAGAACGGGGAAATAGGTTGTCGAAACGAGTGAACGGCTTCCTAGAATGGGTGAACAATTAGTCAAAAAGAGGGAATTATTGTTTGGAACTAGCAAATGGATACTTGTAATTGATTGATGGATGGTCGAAATGAGTAAAATAATACTTTGAACAAGGGAAAAACACCTAGAACTAGAAAACAAACTCCTAGAACAGGGTAACAGCTAACGAACGAAAGATAAAAAAGGTTGTTTTTGAGGGCAGGGCCACCCCTTTAGGTCAAGGCACCTAAACTTAGGTCATGGCCACCCCTTTGGAGGGAAAAGCTTCCCCTTTAGAGGTCAAGGCTACCCAAATCAAGAATGATGAGGAACAAGTCCAAAAATGGCTGAACGAGGTCCTAAAAAAGGTTGTTCCAGAGGGCAGGGTCATCACTTTAGGTTAAATCCATCCCTTTTGAGGGAAAGGCTGCCTAGACCATGAATGATGAGGAACAGGTCCAAAAATGGCTAGACAGGGTACCAAAAAAGGTTATTTCAGAGGGCAGGGCCGCCCCTTTAGGTCAAGGCCATCCCTGTTGAGGGAAAGGCTTCCCCTTTGGTGGGAAAGTTTGCCCCTTTGGAGGGAAAGTCCCCTCAAATCAAGAATGATGAGTAGCAGATCCAAAAATGACCGAGTTAGGTCTCGAAAAAAGGTTGTTTTGGAGGGCATAGCCACCCCTTTAGGTCAAGGCCACCCCTTTTGAGGGAAAGGCCACCCAGACCAAGAATTATGAGGAACAGGTCCAAAAATTCTTGAAAGGGGTCTCAAAAAGGTTGTTTCAAAGGGCAAGGCTGCCCAAACCAAGAATGTTGAGGAATACGTCCAAAAACAACCAAATGGGGTTCCAAAAAAGGTTGTTTCAGAGGGTAGGGTTGCCCCTTTAGGTCAAGGTTGCCCAAAAAAAATTCAGGGCTGCCCCTTTAGGTTAGACGCACCCAAATTATGGTCAAGGACACCCAAACGGTGGTCAAGGCCACCCAAACAAAAATAATTTAGCCAAATTTTTAACCAAACAGGCTAAGCAATAGTTGAAAAAGGGTGCAGGGCCACCCCTTTAGGTAAAGGCTACCTAAACATAAGTTAAGGATTCTCCTAGAGGACAAGGCAACCTTTTTAGAATGGTTTGAACCTAACCTAGTAAAAAATAGTGATGGAAAAGGATGAAAAACAACAAATGAAAGGCCAAAACTGACTAACAAGTACTGATTTTTCACAAGAAGACACTTCAAGAAACACAAGCCTAATTTTAATGTTAAGGTATGGCCAACATGGTCCTCTATCAAGGCATAATTTTTTTTTAGTGGCATCCCTGATATACTCACGGTATGTGGGGAACATCTGTGAACACCAATTTGTCACAAGCGTGAGTCAAGAGCAGCTAGCAATAGACTGGGAGCTCAAACCAACTCTTCACGTCTATCTAGGTATCACCCTAGCTTTGACACTCTTCCTATTATGACATGATTGGATTGAGGTACAACTTTTGCCTCCCACATTTATATACCTCACGGATAACGCGTGGCTAGAATCATCTCTTGGGGTGATGAAATTCCCAAGCAGGTCCCACTAATAAAATGAAAAAGGGGTTAAAAAGAACTAAGAGGACTATGATTTCTCTTCACCTAGGATCACCAAATGGTGCAAGAGGATTAGATATGTCAATAGTCCACTCCAAACACAACAAGAAGATTCATTGACCCTTTAATTAGTTTTATGATACTATTTTAAGAAAAATGAAAAAGATAAGACTAATTGAACATAATTTTTACACCTACAAAACACTCATCAGTAGTTTTATTTTTTATCTTTGACAAGTAGACTTTGTGAACTGGCAAGAAATAGTCATCAAAAAATGATGAGAAACAATAGCAGAAAAGACTCTTGTTAGGTTAGGGTTGCCCCTCCACGTCAAGGTCACCCAAATAGGGATCTTATAGAAAACAAAGTCAAAAAATGATAAAAAAAATTGTTGCTAGGGCAGGGCCACCCAAATAGTGAACCTACAAGAAAAGCAGTCAAAAAATGATGAAAATAGCAATAGAAAATTCTATTGTTAGGGTAGGGTCGCCCCTCCAAGGCAGGGCCACCCAAACAATGAACTTGCAAGAAAAAAAGTCAGCAAATAATAACAAATAGTAACAAAAAAGTCTTTTGTTAGGGCAGGGTCGCCCCTCTAAGTCAGGGCCGCCTAAATAGTGAACCCGCAAGAAAAAAATTCAAGAAATGATGAAAAAAAATAGTAGAAAATTCTGCTGCCAGGGAAGGGCCACCCCTCCAAATTAGGGCCATCCAAACAATAAACCTAAAAGAAAAACAATCAGAAAATGATAAAAAACAGTAGTAGAAAAGTCTGCTGCTAGGGTAGGGTCGCCCAAACAGTGAACCTATAAGAAAAATAGTTAGAAAGCGATAAAAAAAAAAGCAAAAAATTCTATTGCTAGGGAAGGGCCTCCCCTCTAGGTTAGGGCCATGTAAACAATGATCCTACAAGAAAAACACTCAGAACAATGATGAAAAATAGGAGTAAAAAAGTATGTTGCTAGGGCAGGGCCGCCCCTCTAGCTCAGGGCTTCCCAAATAGTGATCCTACTAGAAAAACAATCATAAAAGTCTACTGTTAAGGCAGGGTCACCCATCTAGGTTAGGGCCACCCAAACAATGGGCAAGGCAGCCCCTCTGTGTCAAAATCTGCAAAATCTAAATAAATAGCAACTATCAATACAAAAAGAACTGTGACATGGGTCCCATCGAGCATGCCAAAAATGTGATAGGAAAAAAGTGTGATAATCTAAAGTGGAAAACAAACTAGAATGCAAGATGAGCACAAAAAATCCTAACACCTCAAATGATTAACCTAAGTTAAACACAAGATAAAAGAAAAAGAAAAATGAAAATGAGATTGATATACCTTTTATCTGTGTTTCTTTTGGTTGGCCCTTGAAGATATCGCTAATATGTGTGCTCCTTGGATTGGTGACTTGCAATAATTATAGTGCATGAGTAGCTAATGGAGGTGGGTATATGAGGCAATGGTGGCAGATGAAAATGCAAAATGTTATGAGGGTTGAAAAAAATGGCTTTAATGGATTGAAAGGCTTGAGGACAGAAGTTCGGTATGCATGTAATGACTCTTTCTCATGAACTCAATGAATGAAAAGAGGGGACTATTTATAGAAGAAATTGAATTCTCAAGAGAATTCAATAGTCAAGATTGAGCCACCATGGTCAAGATAGAGGGCTATGATGAGTTGAGGACTAACAAGCCCTCATATCTTGACATGTGGTGGGTGAGTTGTCCAAAGGACATGGAAGATACTATATGGTTCCAAGGTACTTGCAAGTACCTTGGGATGGGAGAGGATTTCCCCAAAAATTTATCCCTTGGCCCTCATATGGGGTTGAAAGTGACAAGTGATAACTTTTAGAAATTCATCCCTTGTCAACATGGGGAATGGGGAAGGCCTTGAAGAAATAAAAGTAAATTTTTAATTCAATTTTTGGGAGAGACCAAATGATAAAACAAGATTCTTCTAGAAGAGGTCTTTGTCGTTTGGGTACGATGTGACATATGAGATGTCACGGGGAAGAAAAATGCATGGGGGAAATAAGTGTGAATTTTTAATTCATATGGGGAAGAGGTCAACACAAAAAAGGTAAGTACTAAGAAGGTTGACTTAAGGACATTTTAAAAGGGGTAAGTGATTAGGATTAGTATTGTGCAAATAGGTGATTAGATTAATTAATGATTATTAGAAGAAAGTGGCAAGTTATGGAGGATGTGACATTAATCCTAATTAAGGATATGCACACCTTAATGGAGGATTAATTAAATTAATCCAATTTAGTGAAAAGGTTATGGAGGATATGACAAGGAGAGAGAAAAAATGAGTTTAAAATTGAGAAAGATAATTGACTAAATTAACTAAATTGATTGATTTATTTAATTTAGAGGGGAAATGGTAAAGGATAAAGTATTTAATTAAATACTATTGGGAACCTTAGGGAAAGGGGATAATATTAATTAAATGTGTCATTTAATTAATATAGATGGATTAAACGAATAAATGATGGGATAATAACCATGTGGAAGTGGTCAAATTTAGGTGTCTACACTTTCTGTTACTCTTCTTTGTTGAACATACCTCATATTTGAACACATTAGTGGAATAGTGGTATTTCTATTTTAAGGTTTATCTCTATGTTCATAAAGATGACAGTGCGTCTGTCATCCTCTAGCACGCTATGCTAACATCCTAAACCCGCACTGTTGTCCTTTTCTTGAGAGTTATTGCTCTTGTAACAAATATCTACTGATTCTACTCTTTTGATCTTCGAAGTAGTCTATTTATAGTAGATTTATGATATTCCATTCTTTGCAATTTATTCATTTAGGTTTCCAATCCATTTTAGCTAAAGTTGAGGTAATTTAGGGAAATTCACTCCCTGGGGTTCTCTTGAGAATGAAGAGACTTGTGAGCAGTGAATCCCCCTTTCTCTACATTTTGGTGAGCTTGACTTGAACCATGTCAAATCCTTTTCTGCAATGTTATAATATTTATGATGATGTTTTCTTTAAGGAATTTTTTTATATGCTGGACAATGCTCTAGCTGATTTCTTTAAAGAATCTTCCTCTATCTATAAATATTTTGAACAAACATCTACTTCTTCTTTACCAACTAAGAAGTTGGTGAATATTGTTGTAGTCTCCATGGCTTCCCTGAGGCCTAAGAGACCCATTTTTTACTTGAATCTAGTTATCCCTTATCCTAAGAAGATTCATTCTATCTATGGGGTATTGTATTATAATGACTCAATGGATCTGGGTATCTCTAGGATCATCATGGAAAAAAAAGGCCCTTAAGTGGCAATGAAAATTCAAAAAATCAGAGTTAGGAAACTTGACATAAAAAATTTAATAAGTTAAAAAATCCTATAGTATGCAAAGTATAAAATGTAACGCATGTTTCAGATTCAAAAAATGTGATACCATTTGAAAACTATAGATATTTTTCAATCTGCCTATCAATTAGGACTTTAGTCATAATTCAAATAGAAAATGAATAATAATAATTTATTAAATTCAAAGTAAAGCATTATTTATATTGGTTGAAAACTGAGAATCTCCTTTAAAAACCCTTTCATTTCATTAGTTTTGGGTAAAAAAAATTCATTAGCCACATGGGCCATCTTATCGCTTACATATCACCACTTTTTGGCTCGTCATGATCCTGCACATATGCATCTATATATAAGGTTTGTACAAGATACATACTCTAATTCTCATGATGTCGTAGGGCACAAATACAACACTAGAAGAGATGAGCAGAATTTGAATCAACAACCTTCTATTCCAGCACCTCAACCTACTCAAGTTCCTACTTCTTTACCACCTTTTCAACCAAGCCTTCCTCTAGCTCCTAAACCCATGACCAAAGCACCTAGAGACTATGATCTTGTCAAGAACCTTCGTGTTACTTTGACTAAGATCTTGCTTTGGGATTTTCTTCAGATCACTCCAGTTTACCAAGGTATCCTTCAAGAATCCTTTCAAAAGATCATCTTGCCCTCCTCCACTAGGTTGGTGGATGTTAATGCATTGATGGCTCATAGTCATGTAGATTTATTGAATATTACATTTTATCTATAGGAACTTCCACCCCTAGATGTGTAGAATAAAGTGGACCCTCTAATGATCATAGTTAGTGTTAAAAAAATTGGTATTAGATCTACCCTTGTTGACACCGGTTTGAATCTCAATGTTTATGGTATGGATCTGTTACCTAAGATTAATATTGATTCCTCTTCTTTAGCTGCTTCTTTATACATTCATGGATTTGATAATGTTGGTCGACAAGCCCTAGGCATGATAATATTGCCCTTGTGGCTAGGACCTATTACCTTACCCACTTTGGTGTATGTGATTCCTAGCTCCTTACCTTACAACCCTCTTCTGGGAAGATCTTGTATTTATGCTATGGGAGTTGTGACTTCTACTCTCCATCATTCTTTAAAGCTTTTAGCTAATAATCTAGTGGTTACAATTAAGGTTGACCCGAAGCAATCCTCCTTTGTGATTTGGTGATTACTACTTCGAGCTTTTTTGTTTCCACTCTTAATAATTGCATTCCATTTCTAACCTCTAATGTGTTGGCATGCTATTTTGTAGTGTCATTTGTAGAGATTGTCATTAAAGCGAGTATCTCAAAAGAGGAAAAACTTAAAGAATAAATTCATAAGTCTTCCCTATCTATTTATTATTCTAAATAAAATCCATTCCTTGGTGATTATTTGGGATCCTTTGGCTTCTCTAAATTCTTCATCAGAGAATACAAAGCGAATCTCATCCACCTCAATTTTTGAATAACTTCAAACACCTTTGCTAAGAATGCTAAGAAGGAAATTTTCAATCCTATCATATAACCCAATTGTTCCCCTCCTAAGGGGGATAATCAAATCTTTATTAAAGAGGTTAACATGTTTAATCCCGATGAGAAGGATGATTGTGGTCTCATAGACAATTTCGACACTCAGTGGTGGGATGAAGCTCTCTATGTGGAACCACCTCCTTCTGAGACTTTGCAGACACATTATGGCCTTAGATATAGGCTTGTTTCTATGTATGGTTATGGGTGCAAAGGTCTTGGGAATATTGAACAAGCAATTCAGGTCCCTATCCAATGTAGGCCTTGCAAGTGTAACTTGGGATTGGGATGCTCTATTTAACAATCTAGACAAAAACCATGGTGGAGTGTTAATATGATTTCAGTTGAACCTCTCAACTTAGTTTGTCATGAACTAATAGAGGATAAAATAGAACCTGAAGAAGTTCCTCTAGATTTATTTTCCTTAGAGGAAGTGCTAGAATAATTCTTAGGTGCATATTCCCACTTGCCTTCCTTTCACCATAAGCAATGATTCTTGTATCATTTGAATAATAAAGAATACTTTGGAGAATCAGTTTTCAATATGGACAAGGAGGCTCCTCTATCTAAGTTGATGATCGTGTTCTGATACCTCATCTTGAAGACCATTTCTCTCCTTAAGGGAGATACTGCTAAAGTTTTCATGGATCCTAAATCCTCTGAAAAGGTGATTAAGATAAAAAAATTCCTTTCTTCAAAAGAAGCTAAGGAGCACTTTGAACTTTTACATTATCATCCTGATATCTTTTCTTGGCCATATGAGGAAATTCCTTGTATTGAAAAGTTTATAGTTGTTCACAATTGTAATGATGGATTTCTTCCAGCAATGTTTAAAAGTGGATTAGTAACACCTGCAAGTCAATAAAACATCAAACAATAGAATGCAAAGGAGAAATAATGAAAAATGGAAGAAACTAGAAAGGTCTCACCCATTTAATACTCCATGGATGACTTCCATTGCACCTCCTCAAGCTTGTTGCTGATGATGAATGCCCTCAGATTCGTGAGAAAATTCTATGTGTCTAGCCCTAGCAAAGCCTTTGAAGGATTTATTCAAATAACTCTATACGCAAACTAGAATTTTACTTCTATTATGCAAATAGTAATATAAGCCTAAGTATGAGAATGCCAAAAATAAAAATAGATTAACTGATGATCCTGAAAATGAGATCAAGATTGTCATTTTATAGAAAATGAAATCTTGAATGGACGAATGAGATGAGATATTGAGAAAATCCCTAGAATCAATGGTTAAGATTCAAAATGGCAACTCTCAATTAGGGTTAGGGTAAAATCCCAAAATGTGTGGACAAGATTTAATTTAATAAATTAAATCAATGATGGATAATAAACGCAGCCTTGAAATGAAATTAGTAAAAATCGAAAGATAAGGGGATGAGATTTTAGAAAATCAGCAATTTTAGCAATTACTTGATTTGTAGAAGAATATTTCCATTTTGAATTAAATTAATTCAAAATAGGGATTTTGTGACATAAGAAGTAATTGATTTTTGAAATTAATTACCAAATGAAGAATCAGTTAACCATGTGAGACATTTTTAAATGATTTGTTTTATTTAAAAATATAGAAGTGTCACATGCAAGAATTAAATAATTAAAAATAATTATTTAATTTAGAAGAAGTAGTTAATTAACTAAATAAATTATCAAATCTATTTAATTAAGAGGATTTAGGACTTAGTGAAATATTAAATAAATATATTAAAATATACTTTTATTTAATAATTAGAAGGACATTAATGATAAGGATTAATTAAATAAATAAGACTTTATTTAATTGTAAGAAGACTTTGATAACTAGTGACATATTAAATAAATAAATAAGATTTATTTATTTAATAATCATGAAGAATGAGAGATCATGAATTAATTAAACAATTATAAATTATTTAATTTATAGTTGAATGTGGATTAGAAACCTAATTACAGGGTTATAATCATGTCATGATGAGAGGTGGTAAAATAGTGGTCGCAGGCCTAAGTCATTTTTTAGGTGTCTACATTTTCCCCTCTTTGTCATAATGCAGCTTGTCATATTGTGGCAAAGAAAACAAGTCCAAAATATGCCCGAGTGAAGGTACAAAGTGCCTATGCCCCCTCGGGAAATTTTTTGAATTTCGACCCGGGGTCAGAAAAATTTGGAAAATATCCTGACTACTTCAATTAATGACCAAAAAAGTTATGACGTGATCCGTTTCAGAAATGGAGGATGTTAAGCTAGCCAAAATGTTGGTCAAAGGTGGTCAAATGAGCCTCGAGTATAGCCTACTAGTTCAAAACGCTAATTTTCAGCCTATAAATAGGTTGAAAAGGTCAATCCAAGTGTCATTTGCTCATTTGTTAAATAGAAAATTCAGAAACCAAAGCCCAGAGCCTAGAGAGATGATGGTGATTCCAGTGACTACCCACCGTGGATACTGCATGTGGACATTCCGACGACCCGAGGGCGTAGAGGCACTGGTAAATACCCTATCCCTCTTGTCAATTTTTGCATTTAATGCATTTATTAAAGTTTTAGGGGGGTCTAACATATGCGTTGTGATGTAAATGATGTCGCATAAACCACAAACGCCTTCATGTTTGACACATTTTCTTGCATCATGATGCAAATGTGATGGATAAGTTAGGTTTTTTTGTGTGATTGTGCATCCACAAGGGAAAACAATGCAATCGCAAGGTTGTGACGCAAGTGAGGATTTTGAGACACATATTGCATTTTTTGTGACGCATTTTCCAGTAGAACGATGCATTTGCCAAATTGACACACAATTGTCATGCCAAATGATGCATTTGTTGTTGGATCATGCATTTTCTAGATAGGATGACACATTCATTATTCGGTTGCGCATTTTCTACCTTGAACGATGCATTTGACATATTGTAACAAAATTGTCAAGTGCAGAGCCTCAATTGACTAATTATGATGCATTTTGTGGTCAACACAACACAATTGCAGTTGGCCAGAGTTAAATTTTGTTGATCTTGTGCTGATATTAGTTTGGATGCACCCTTGACTTCTCAATAGTAGTAACCTTTCCATAATGTTGCCCAATATGTACTAATCCTTGGCATTTCTTGTGTAGGGTCAGCTTGTGCCGATTTATACCCGAGAGTTTTGACCAATGACATACACCTTTAGAGACCACCTGAGTGATAGACAGAGACAACAGATGATGGCCCTAGCTTTGTACCATGTTACCTATATTCCCATTATTCAGGCAAATAAGGGTTTGATGATATATCTTTGTGAGAGGTGGCACTGAGAGACCTATTCATTTCACCTACCTACTAGAGAGGAGACAGTGACCTTGGAGGATGTCTACCATATTCTCTGTATTCTGATTAGCAGAGAGAGAGCTACCTATGATCCACACCGAGGGAAACAGGCCCTATTAGAGATGTATGAGGGTGTCGATGGTGCCCAATTGGGCATGGATGGTTATGAGATCAATTGGGATGTTGTAGCCGACTAGTTTCCTAGGTTTGATGCCATGCTGATGACCTTGATTTCCAGACTACTGATCCCAGATCGCCATGGTCACGGATTTCCCATTGGATGGTGGGATGTACTTATCTGTATGCGAGGGAAGAGGACTGTTTTTGCTTGGGGGGCTTGTTTGCTGGCCATGCTTTATCACCAGCTGTATGAGGTCATCTATCACCAAGGTCACAGTATCAGCTATGGGACTACCTCACTCATGATTTGGGTATGGGAGTACATTCCCATTTTTTTACCACCGGTGCAGATTCAACAACTAGGTGATGGGATGTCGTATGTTTATCTATATGTGGGATCAGTTATCCAGACTTGTGTGGGAGATACTGGGTACTGGCATCATCGGATTGATATGATGATTATTTTTGTTTGTAGACCTTACAAAGATTGTGCTCAGTGGTCAAATGAGGATGGCCATTTATCCTTTTGCACAAAATTCTGATATCTAATTGGCCATACGGTATAGAACCAATGGATTATTGAGATGTACCTACCCTAGTGGGTACTACAATAGTTTGGAGAGTGGTAGGTTGTGCTAGTAGGTACGACAGAGTATGCTCGGTCTTCTAGGGAGACCATGTGGGGGCCGCCCATATCAATGATAGTGGCCGAGTAGCAGGTTGATGGTTTGGTGGTAGTTTAGTGGGTGTGGAGAGGGGGTCCATCAAATCCAAGGACATCTATTGAGTTCAATGCCTGGTGGAAAATTCACAAGCCCATCTCGTTGACAGATCTAGATGGTCCACCGCCGATAGATTGGAGGTTAGTCATTTCAGGCATACCGAGGAGAGGTTAGGGTGGTAGAGATGGAGGGAGAGATGCCAGAGGTTTTGGGGGTAGAGATGGAGGTAGGGGAGGAGGAGGCAGAGATGGGGGAGGTGGGGGAGATGGAGGAGGTGGAGCAGACGATGGGAGTGGAGGAGATGGGAGGGGTGTGAGGAGGGGGAGGGATGGCGGAGGGTGGAGGCAACCCAAGATAGTCAAGTAGAGAGTGGGTGGTGTACCATTTTCACCCATTTGGGAGGAGGGTGAGGAGAGAGAGTAGGAGGGGAGGGTCGAGGAGGTTAGAGGTGGAGAGGAGAAGGTGGAGGTGAGGGGTGAGGAGGAGGTGAGGGGTGGAGAGGAGGAGGCCGAGGTGAGGGAAGAGGAGAGAGCAAAGGAGGATCCACTTGTTGGGGGACACCCTCTTGATATAGATGTGGAGGAGGTTTGAGCCGAGGAGGAGAGAGATGAGGAGGAGGAGGATGAGGTAGATCAGCGACTGCGGGAGCGTATGATCTCCAGGGATGATGAGGGTGACAAATCACCCATTTTTCCTGTCGATGCCACCATTGATTAGTGGATCATCAATTTGCAGAGTAGACTTGATGCGGCCTTTTCTCAAAACAAGGCCCTGGCAGTAGAGTTAGAGGTCACCTAGGTGGAGAGAGATTAGGCTGTTCTCCGATGGTAGGAGTCAGATTGATGGGTGACAGAGTTTGTCAAGTTATGTTAAGGGCCGACAGGAGATATTGCTAGAGAGTTGGCCAGGATGGAAAAGAGTAGGGGGCGATACAGGTATTTATATGAGCAATTCATTCCACCAAATTGATGAGACCTAGGTTTGTCTCAATCCTACAATAGGATAGGAAATGGCAACCGAACACACACAACAACATATCTCATAGCAGTAGTCACACCAGTGCTGGGGGGTCCATTGCATTAGGGCAGTCATTAGGCCATAGGTGATAGAGCTCACATAGGAATTTGTCAAGCCACAGTCACAAGTCAAAGCATGGGTACAAATCAGTGTCCTCAGGGCAGCAGATAGGGCAAAGTTAGCCTCTTGTTACTGATCCTACATGATCTCAGAGTGAGACACAAGAGAGGACACCTATTCATGTCACTTTTCACTTGATGGGTCATCCACAATCACCTCACAATTCACCTCCCCGGGACAGAGGAGGGCCATCCTAGGACTTGCTTTTAGACACTTGTTTATTTGGATATTCTAGCCTACAAGCTCTATTTTTGGGTTATCATATGACTCCATCCTATGACATGACACTTTTTGAGATTATATATATATACGGTGCAGTTTTGATGTGGCCTATATGATGTTTATGTGTTATGGTATTCTAATTTTTTATCATATGCTTATGTGATTCTTTTATGATGCTCTTGAGGTGTATGGATATTATCCTCATGTTTATGGATGCAATTATGGATGTGGTTATGTATGCATTGTGTAATGTGACGATTATGTGATTCCTATATGCTAATGAAATTTTTTATTTATGATGCTTATACATTGGTGCAAATGATGGTTTTTATGATGTGAGATGGATGAATGTTAATGATAGCATTATGAAATGTGAATTATGGTATTTGATTTATGCAAATGTGAATGTGAAATGATCATGCAATTATGTATGCAACTTTGTTTTTTGTATGTCATAGGATATCATTAGAGACCAAGAGAAGAGAAGGTGAAGATGGATGTTAGGGCGAAGAAAGACATGCATGTTAGTGCAAAAAATAAAATCCTTCAAATTTTGCTATAGTACTATTCTAGTTATTGCTCTTTAATCATCATTTGGCAAAAATGTCATGATGGCCGACAAACACTATGATATGACGTAGATCAATAGTGTGCAAGGCCGAACCATCATGTAGATCAACAATCACAGACAAGGATGATCATGACTCACATGAGGAACGCGATTGCCCCTGGTCACTTTGTCATGACCAACTGTCAGAAAAAACAAACCAATCATGAGACGTCGTTGCTTCTCTAAATCCTGATGTTAGGATATCCTTGAGAAACTAGCCACATGATAGTAAAAGAAACATATAGTAAAATCATCTTACTATGTCATTGCTTCTCTAAATCCTAAAGTCAGGAAATCCTGAAGAAACTAATAGTAGAGTGATAAGAAGACAAGAATAATCATCATGATATGTCGTAGTTCATAGGACATAAGGAACTAATATCATGATAATCATCAAAAGACAAGAAAAAAGTTTGCCAAGTGTTTCCCAAGTGTTTTAATGTCAAGTGTTGCCAAATGTCAAGCAATATCAAATTTAGGAAGGACACATCCTATATGACGTTGATATACAGGAGATCAATTCTCAGAGTTAGGAGAATCCATCAAAAAGCCAAATGATGATGATGATGCTTAGGAAGGACACATCCAAAATAATAAGTGACAAGAGTTGTTGTTCAGAAGGACATATCTTGAAGAAGAACCCAAATTTTTTCCATGATAAATTGCCTTGATATGATTTTGACTACATGTCATTGTAGACATGCTGAATTGATTGAAAGTGTTTGATGAAACAGATTTCTAGTAGAATGATAGTTTAAGATTGGCATAAGATTCACTTGATTTGAAAATAGTTTGAAATTTGTGAAAATGTGGTGCCATGTACCCTAATGGATTGACCTAGTGTGGCCTTGGGGGTCGATCGATTGATGGCCTTGCCTACGTCATGCACTGAGAGACCTTGTAGTTTGACATGACCAATGACGTTGTCCAAAGGACATAAGATTGAATCATGATTCTACTTTTCCAAACCTATAAAGGCTGACCTAATGTCTCAAGGATTCAAAGATGAATCTTGCCTACGTAGCAAATGCCCAGAGACAACGTAGTTCAGACTTGGATAAAAGATTGATTGACGTGATCAATTGAACTTGATCAGATTGACTTTGACTCTGTTTTTGGGATTGATTTGGATGTTTTTGTGTTTTCTCAAGACATTTTCAAATTTTTAAGACTTTTCTCAAAACCTTTTCAGATATTTAGGATTTATTTTTTTCAGGACTTTTTAGATTTTTAGGATTTTTTTCAGGACTTTTTCAGATTTTTAGGATTTTTTTAGGACTTTTTGAGAATGCAAGATCATGTGTGGTACCCATTGCAGTTACACAATAAAGGTCTTTCCCTCAGATAGATTAGGGAATACCTGATTCCAATGATATGGAGATAGGCAGACAAAAGGCAAGGATATGCAAGGGATGATGTCAACCAAATGCTAACCATGGCCAGAATCATCATGACTTAAGATGGATTTCATGAATGTGTTAGGATTTTGTGAGTATGACAAGTGGATAATGGTCAATTTGAGTAATAGTAGATGGTGAAGCAATGATCGACTATGCATGGCATCTATTTGCTAGGTTTTCACCATGGTACCTATCCAAAGCGCCTATTTGCTAGGTTTTCACTATTGAATGAATTCATTTCTTTTTACTATTTTTGCCATTTTTTGATTTTTTTTAATGTCACCAAGATGTCTGTTTGCCAGGTTTTCATCAAGGGATGATTTTTTGATTTTTTTGTATTTTGTAGGTTTTTAACCAAGCTCTCTAATGCTATGTGTAGAACTTTCTTAGATATAAGTTTTTGATGGGTTATGTTAGCTGTTCTCCATCAGGTGTGGCCAATTGATAAGCTCTAGAACCAAATGTGGTAGTAATAATATAAGGACCAAGCCAATTAGCCTCAAACTTTCTAGGCTTTTCACAGTCCACCTGGTTTTTAGGGTTTTGCATAAGAACCAAGTCACCGATTTCAAACTTTCTCACCATGACTCTTTTTTTATAGCTCTGGCAGAGATAATTTTGATAAGCTTGTAAATGATTTAAGGCATTTTTTGATCTTTCTTGCAACATTTCTAGCTCATGCAAACAAGTATGTCTGTACTCTTCATCATCAATCATTCCTTTCAAAGAGACTTAGAGAGAAGGAATTTTAACCTCGATGGGTAATATGGCCTTAGATCCACAAACCAGGGAAAGTGGAGTGGCTCTAGTAGGGGTATGAATGCTGGTACGATAGGCCTATAAAGCAGGATTAAGTTGTAGGTTCCAATCTCGGCCAGCGACATTGACTATCTTCTTTAGAATGCAAAGGATTGTTTTATTTGATGCCTCAGCTTGGCCATTACCTTATGGGTAATATTGGGTGGAAAAATGGTGTTGGATGTGAGATCACTCATAGAGCTCACAAACGTGCTGATTTTTGAATGTAATGTTGTTATCTGCGATGATGGACTGTTGGACACCAAACCAAAAAATGATGTAATTTAGGATAAACTTGGATATTTTCTTACCGGTGATGTAAGTGAGAGGGACAACTTCAATCCACTTAGTAAAATAATCAGTGGCAATGATTATGAATTTATGGCCACTAGAAGAGGATTCATGGATCTTACCCAAGAGTTTGAGTCCCCATTGTGCAAAAGGCCATGGAGAAGTGACCGGTCTCTATTCCTGCGCAAGTGCATGAATTAGGTCACTATGCACCTGGCATTTTCGACATGTTCTGACAAATTGAAGAGCATATTTTTCCAATGTTGGCTCATAGTATCCCAGTCTGGTGACTTTCCTAGCTAAGGTTGGACCACTCGAATGAGATCCACATATACCCTCATGTACTTCTCGTAAATTTGTTTGGGCTTCATCAATGTCGAGACAACGAAGAACAATGTTATCAAAGCCATGACGGTATAAGGTGTCACTGATGATGGTACATCTAGCCGCTTTTTAGATAAAGGATTTTCATTGGTGTAGACATGGAAAATGTACATTTTTAGTTCGACACACTTGATCCTAATTACTAACAACATTTCCTCTGAAATCACACTCTCAACATTTCATCGTAATTTGATCCCTTAATCTAATGAATCATTATTTATCTAATTAAGTCTGTCACCTCCTTCGATTAAATTAATCAATTTAATTTGATTAACCTTACATTTCTATTTAGTAAAATAAATCATTTTATTTGATTAAATTCTCTAAAGTCCTCTTATTAAATTAAATAAATTAAAATTTATTTGATTTAATATGATATTTCCCTCCTTAGTTAAATAAATCAAACCGTTTATTTAATAAATCATTTCCTCTTAATTCTTGACTTAAATCAATTCATAAATTCAAGTCCAAATTGTCACATCATCTAATTCTTCATTAAATTAATCAAAACCATGATTAACTTAATCCCTCACATTAAAATCCTCTAGAGAATGCAAGTTGCACGATAAATCAATTACTTTTTATTTATTTATTTCTCTATTTTCCCTCACATGGCATCAAAAGGGAATATTCCCTCATTTGAATTCAAAAAGGCCAATTGGACTTGGTCCTTCCAACAAGGCATTTAAGGCCTCTTACATGTCCTTGGCCTTGAGCCAAGTGACATTAAATTCATTTCTCTTCCCTCTTCAACAAGGCATCTCACAAATTCAAATTCAAATTTATGCATTTATTGGCACTTTGGCCAAAATGTGCACAACCACTAATCCTTAACATCTTGACATGTGGCATTCAACCATTGGATTAAAAGATAGTCCCACATTGCTCAAAACTTGCTTTCTCTTCCAACTTGAAAGCTATAAACTAGAGGCTTCTCTCATCATTTATCATCCACAATCTTCATGTAAAGTTACTCTCTTCACATTGAGAGCTAATTTTGCCTATCTCACTCCATTCACTATTTTCATAAATTGTAACAAGGTTATGCTCAAATCTCTTTGGATATTTGACCATTACTCAATCATTCTACATTGCAACTTAGGAATTGGGAAAGGGCCAATTGCAACACTTCATTGGCACCAATTCCCCCATGGGATCATAATGTTATTTGCTTAATTAGGATTTACATGTTGTAATTACATTGTGTTCTTCATTTCTTAAGTTAAGTTTTAGATAGATGGATTTCATGGGGAATATCTCTACTTGTTTGCATGCATTTGATCTAACATCTCTAATGTGTTTTGTTGTTCTTGTGCATTTGCAGGTTTAGGGGTTCACATTTTGGTGCTACAGGGAGAGCATGAAAAGAAATTAATCACGTTTTTTTTTTTAAATCGCGTTTTCCTTAACATTTTCTCACAAAACACAAGAAATAGCTACGCGGTGCTATATTGAACCACTTTCATAGGCACGATGCACTACTTCACCACTTTCAGGGAAGTGGTGCCATTCTGACCCGCGCTTGATTTCCAAACCCCGTTGTGGATTTTCCTCGCCTTTTTTTTTTAAAATCTCCTAAACTCCACCAGGCGGTTGTATAATCTAACGCATTCAGCACCTCGACACCATATCACCTCGCGCCTCCTCCAAAATTTTCAGCCCTAGCTTTCTCGCCTAAATTTTTTAAATTTTTAAATAGGGCCACTTCCAAACTATGTTGATTACCTCTATCATGCTACTTTTTCACTCTCTGTTTCTATAGAGCACCACCTAAAGTAAATCATGCGGTTTTATATAGCACCGCTTTCACCCCAAACTCCACCACTTTTACAAAATGCACCACAACAAAACAAAAAGATCTAAAAATGACATGTGCTTTTTAAGTTTGGATTTTTTAATTCCTAACTTTGTTGACTTTCTTTTTCTCTCTATTTTTTCTATCATTTTACAGGTTGGAAGCTCATCATGACCTCATACTCATCATGCAAGAAAAAAATGTTTTTTAAACACTAAAGTGTTCTTCAACACTTTTGGAGGATTTTAAAATTTTGCTTGTTAAGGGAAATTTTCTTAATATCTTTCGCCTTAGAAACACTAAATTTAATTTGGTATTAAAAATAACAAGAAAATTCCTTTTTCTTAAGCAAAGTAGGATACTCATCATGACATTATGCTCATTTTGTACAAAGTGTTCTTAAACACTAAAGTGTTCCTCAACACTCTTTAAGGACTTTTCGATTCTTTTTTACAAGAAATTGGTTAATTTCATTGGCCTTAGGAATACTAAACTTCTTTTGGGTTCTAAAATAAATAATCAATTTTCTTTTCAAAGTTTCCAAGGGGCTAAAATGAACCTTAGACAAACACACTAGATTTTGTTTGAAGGATAACAATTGAACAAGGTAATCTCACATTTTCTTTGGTGCTTAAAAAAAAATAGAAATCATCACTACTTTGAGAAATCTAAAATTAACATTTGTTCTTTATGTCTTGTTATCCGTTTTACAAAGTAGTATCATTTGAAAATGGTGTATAAGCTTCTCTCATGCCTTACAATGATCTTGAGAATTAAAAATATTTTTTGGTGACACTAAGTTGCATAAAGTATTGCCTCCACATTTCGATTTGGGTACCTAATAATTGGACAAAACATGCCAGTGTGAGTAAACTTATTGCAAGTGTTCTCCCTTTGTTTCTAAACAAGGGTTGATCAAACTACGAATATGTTTACTCGCCTTTGTTTATCTTAGTGGGCCTGCCTTGTGGGAAAAATTAATCACCTAAGGGAATGACCCAACCAAGAACATGCTAAAGCCAAGCGACTTCCAACTGGTATATAAGTGTGGATTCTTGAGGAAAGCTCAAGAATCATGAGGATTATTCTGATGAGATGGATAGAAATGGACTCTTGTCGATGTTGGATAATCCCCCACAAATGGAATGCCCGAATTAAAACATTTTGTTTAGAAAAAGGCCAAAAACTTGTCTATTTTGTTGGTTCAAAAGGTCACGTCCTTTGAAGCCGCCCCACATTATACATGCGGTTTTGTTGTAGAAATGGAAAGTATGCCATGGGAGATTCATGGGTACTAATGCTTGGCTGACCCGAGAAGAGTGTGCCATGGACGGGAGCCAGTGTGGTCAAGCATTTAGCCATTCACACAAAATATGCGCACTTGGATTCATCCAAATGGGAACTCAACAAAATATTGTCTCGTCATCCTCAGGTTGTAAAAAGTGCTTGGAAGTGGAAAACACATTGCTTGGTTCTCAAAAAAATTTGCAAAATGAACATTCACAAGACCTCCAAATTTCAAACCCCTTTAGGAAACAAATACCTTTGATGAATTTAGGCACTCTTGCTTTCCCTAGGGATCATATCCTTAGAGGTTTATAAGTGCATAGATTCTATCGTCATTTTTTTTCAACAAGGTTAAACAAAAGAAAATTTTGCCCTATTTTCCTCGATTTCCACACAATGGACCTTGTGGGATTAGAATGAAAGTGGGACATTAGACATATAGTTTGAAACATAAGCAAGAAAGTGTCTTTGGTAAAGAGAATACATTAAGCCAAGATAAAAAGACAAAATTGAACTTCATATGTGTTGCTCCCAATGATTTCTCGAAAGATCAAGATTCCAAAACCAAGGTTCAAGAGGATAAGTCTAAAAGCCCATGAACAATGCCTTGAAATGCTCCTTGAAATTAGAGAGAGACTAGTATACAAATTCTACAAAAATGCTTCAATAATAATCCAACTTTGTATGTGTTCTACTATCAACAAAATCCCAAACTTTTTGAGATGTTTTCTTTCCTCGCATAGGAAGTCTAGTGTGTTCTTCAACACCGAGGTCTTGTAAAAAGAGTTGTGCCTAGGTTCAAGTCTAGGATCAAATTCATCATCCTCATCCATATTTTCATCAAATCAAATCTCATCCCATCATCAAACTTCTTGATAACTCTAGGAAAATCAGTCATGCTAAACTTAAAGGGCTAAAACCAACATAACCCTATCTTGGCTTAACACACCTAGCCAAATATTCAAAATTTTGGATGAAATTTACCTCTAGGATAATGCAACTTCCTGAGGTTTACTAGTTCACAAATCACATTGGCTTAACACATCTAGCTAATTCATCTTCTTGTGCAAGTTCCCCTAGGATAACACAACTTCCTAGGGACTACAACTTCACTACAATCTTGTTTGACTCAATACACCTAGTCAAACCATCACAATCAATCTAAGTCCTAACGAGTTTAGCATAACCTTTCAAAGGTTCTCCAAAAGGTTTCACTAACTCACTTCATCCATTATCCCATCATCATTACCACCATCATTGATCTTTGGCTTCCCTAGTTCTCTTTTGAGCTTAAAAGGTTAGGATCAAACGATCCCTATTTTTTATGGTTCAAACAAGATCACAATACAAGAAGAACTTGGAAAATATCAGTGAAATATCAACTTCCATTGACATGAGTGAAGTGACCTCCAAAATAAACCTTGCGGGATCAAGCAATCCCCCAATTAACTCTTCTTTTCCATCACAAAATCCTCAAGAGGAGAGTTACAAAGAGGACATCACAAACAAGGATATGGGGATGACACAATCTCAAATGATAAAAATGGTTCAAAATCTAGAGAACCACAAAATTGTTAGTGCCATGTTCAAATACTTAAACATGTTAGGAGAAGGAGGGGTCCAATTCCCTTCTGACCTTGACACAAGTACTAGTATGGACATGCCTCTTACAAATGCATTCCCTATCTCGAATATCAATCAAGAAATGCCTCACACCACATCAACCATCACACCAACTTCGCCAATGGTCAACAAAGGGAGTACTATGTTTCGAGAGTTACAACAACATTGCCTTGTGACCAACAAAGAGGTGGCCATCACTGCCACACCGGATAATTCTGTCCTGATAAATCCATTACACCCATACATCCCACTCACATTCGACAATGCCACTGGTTCATATTCATTCCATGCCTCACCATCCTCTCAACCAAACATGAAAAATTCTCTACCACAAGGAGAAGGTGGTTTATTTGGAACAAACGATGTTGCTAATCCCTTTTCATTCCAGGGTAGCATACCATCTCTTCCCCCATTTCCATTCACAACCATGTCACCACTCAGATTAGGGTTTCCTCCCCTAAACATTGATAGTTTCTCAAAATAGGGCAATATGAACATCACATCGAATTCCCTCTTTTTTCCCGCAACATCATAACAACAAGTGGCAACCATCCAAGTCACTATGACAAATGCATCAATCAGTCCTCAAATATCCCAAAGCATACCCTCTCAAGGACCGAGCATCTTGACCACTCCTCCAACAACCCAAATCCCAACCACCACCATAATCCTCTCACCAATTACAATTGTTGGCATCATTCCTATTCCACCACCAATCCCACCAAAAGCCAACATGGAAAATTCATTCACCACTCTAATCCAAACCCTTCAAAAGGCCAACCAAAAAGAGTACTCAAGAAAAAGCAACAAGCACAAGCTCAAGCACAAGCGCAAGCTCAAGCACAAACTCAAGTACAAGCACAAGCTCAAGCTCAAGCACAAGCTCAAGCACAAGCCCAACAATAGGCACAAACACAATACCAAGCGCAACTGCAAGAAATCCATCTGCAAGCCTACCAACAAGCCCTGCACAACTTTCAGGCACAACAACAAGCTAAACAACAAGCTTTATTGGCACAACAACAGCTCGAACAACAACAAGCATTATTGGCGCAACAAAAAATAGACCAACAACAAGCTTTACTAGCACAACAACAGATTGACCAACAACAAGTTTTACTAGCGCAATAGTAGATTGACCAACAATAGGCCTCATGGGAACAACAATAGATGGACCAACAACAAGATCAACAGCAAGCATTGTTGACACAAATGCAAGCATACCGACAGGCTTTGAATGCACAATAGAGCTTGCAGCAAATGCCCACTAGTACTCCTCCCACCCATCAAACACCTCAAACACCTCACAATTCATTCATTCCACCTCCCGACCCAAGCAAAGATATCAAAACACAAATCAAACTGCTTTCGCAGCAAGTTTTGGACTTACAAGTAGGAAAAACCACAAGAACATTGGACAACTTGTGCCCTTATCCTTTTGATAGAAGTCTCACCATGGTACCATTCCCAAAGGGATTCGAGATCCCCAAATTTGACAAATATAATAGAATGGGCAACCCTGAAAACCATGTTAGGGAATTTCAGGTGCATTGCATGGAAGTTTCATATGATGACACGTATCTAATGCGACTCTTCCCCCGTAGTCTAACTAGACCAGCTATGGAATGGTTTTCTCGCCTACCAACGAGCATTAAAACATTTGAGGAAATTGTGGAAGCTTTCCTTCAGAATTATTCTTTCAACCTAGGTGCAGATGTTAGTTTGGAAGAACTATCAACACTCAAATAAAGAAAAGGAGAGAAATTTGCATCCTTCTTGCAAAGATGGAATTCCAAGGCCAATCAAAGCAAGTGGACCATGCCATAAGAACAACAAGTTTGCACCATCATATCTAATTCAGATGAGAACTTGGTGTTCTAATTGAAAATGCAATGCATCACATCCTATGATCACCTGATCCCAAAGGTGCTCAACATTGAAAGAGCCCTTACTGCGCAAGGAGGCACATCAACATTCACTCCACCGCAGGATAACCACCTGTCTAACAACTATAATGATAAACCTTGAACATGGTCAAGGAACAAAAATATCACGAAAAATGGCGTGGTCAATGCTAAAGTGGTCATCAGTGCCCCTAAGAAGAACATCCAAACCCATCATCAATCACAAAATCATAATCGCAACAATGTGCAGACTAATGCATTCAAGGCACAACAACAACCAAATCCCACCAATCAAATCAAAAACTTGGGTAATCAAGGAGGACCACCTCCCCGAGGCAAATATCCCCCCAAGAGAAAGTTCACGACTCTTGGTGAATCGATCGAGTCCATCATGAAAAAATTGGTCAAGGAAAACCTGATCAAAATCTGTAACTTTGAACAATACGCGAAACCCATGACCAAGCTGCCATGGTATAACGAAAATCTCCTTTTTGAATTTCATAAAGTAAAAGGACATACCACCGCCAATTGTATGAGGCTGAAAAAAATCATCCAAGACCTCATCGAGGATAAGATCATCAATATCAAATAGTCAGCCAGAAACCAAGACTTGAAAATATACACAAACCTAATGACAAATCACAACCAAGGGAAAAATCAAGGAAATAATCAAGGGAACAATAAGGGCAAGCAAAAATATGCTAGTGCTAATCTAGTGTATGAGGAGATAATCAGATGTGTCGATGAGATGGTCATCTTCATAAATGTCAAAGGAGCCAACAATGACTACGGAGTCACCACACATGGCAGAAAGGTTGTCATTATCGGGGAACCAGCTAAGACCCCCATTTCTAATACCAAATTCATCCCCTATGACTAAAACATCATTGACTAGCTGAAGAGATCTCTCACGTGAATCTTCATCATGGAGCTATTAAAAATTTCCACTGCCCATAGGAAAATTCTTGATGAAGTGTTATTTGTGTCCACCATCTCTGCCACCCTTGACATAGAGTATTTCTAGGCTATGGTGGGTACCATCGTTACCCAAAATCTCATTACATTCTCTGACCAAGATTTTCCCTTGCAACCATCTCATAACCGCACACTCCACCTTCAACTTCTCATTCATAAAAAGAAATTCAAAAGAGTCCTAGTGGATGGAGGTGCAGGCCTTAACATTTGTTCTCTAAAACTATAAATAAATTGGGACTCATTGAGGATTCCATTAATAAGAACAAAATCATCACGATAAGGGCGTATGATGATCAAGAAAGAGTGTCTCAGGGCACTATCAAAATCCCCATCCAAGTGGGACCAACAACAATGGAAACCACCTATCAGGTCCTTGACCTCGATCTACCATATAATATCCTCCTTGGATGCCACTAGATCCATGAAATGAAGGCAGTGGTCTCAATGTATCACCAATATATCAAGTTCTCACACCAGAACAAAGAGGTCACTATATATGGGGATCCTAAACCTTTCACCTACTACAAAAACTTGGAAGCCAAGTTTTATAAGATCCCCCAAGTACCAAAAAATTATAAAGGACCATCTACTTCATACATCGACCTAGCTAACCTCGCTTCCACTTTTCTGGCAGAGACACCCGCCATCCCTGATATATCTGAAATCAAAAAAATGATCTAGGACAATGGATGCGGTTAATACATAATGAAAATGAATGCTTTTTTTGTGTTAGAGTTACCACAATCTCCTAAGTTGTATGGACAACCTTAGCCAGCTAAAACTCCTGTCCACACTGTTAGGGTAGAACCTTCTAGATTCCACCATTGGGGGGATCTCAGTCAAGAAAATGTGGATGAGGGAGACATCTCAAACACATTATACCAAGATGAAAGGCCCACCCCCACCCTATATTTGGATGAAACTAATAGAGGGTTGCAAATGATGTTTGGTATGGGCTATAACAGGAATGAAAGCCTTGCAAAAAATAACGATGGATAGCTGGATCTCGTCATGGTAGAAAGAAGAATTCAGAATCTTGGCCTTGGCTATACTCCTCTGAGTATAACCATATGTGAAAAAAGTACTCCTAGAAGGGTAGTCAGGTCCATTCCTTGGGTAACAACAACTACCCTTAGACCCCCCATCTGTTTAGGTATCCCACTTGATAAACTCACCTTTGACATCACTGATGTTTTTTCCAATAGTGATGATGTTGATACCATAGCAGGTCTTCCTAGGCTCTTTGAATATTTCACCCTATTAATGATTTGTGCCTCCATAGCTGAGTCAAAGCAACAAACCCACCGAATCACCTTAGCACACCCGCAACTCATCGATCACGATCAACGAGGACCACCAATTCTAGACTCATTCAAAAATGATCAGGTTCTCTCAGAATTCATGGGACTAAGGGATATAGTTCCATGTGGGGATCATAAGGAAGGCTTCAACATCACATTGGACACCTAGGCATACTATGAGGAGACGATTGAGTCCTTTAGTCACAAAAGGAAAATATCAAGAATAAGTTCAGATTTATTGAGTGAAAACCACACTATGGCACTCTCTAACCACACAATAGTAAAAATAAAGGATGCATCCAATGGTGAAAACCTCTCTGATGCATCGGAGGATGAAGGATTTAATCTCCCCCGTATTGCTCTACATCAAGAAAAGTCAAAATTCTTGGCAAAGCAATGCAACCGTGTCAACTTGGGAAAGGAAACATAATCGCAAAGCACATTTTATGCTCAAACACTTTAGACAAAAGAACAAGAATTGTTGGTTGCATTCTTAAGAGAGAGAAAGAAAAAATTTGCATGGACCTATGCTGACATGCCAAGTATGGATCCCAAAGTAGTAGTTCATCATTTGGCTGTTCACCCTGGAGCGAAACCAGTTAGATAAAAGTTAAGAAATATGCACCCACAAATAGCTCTACTTGTGAAGATTGAATTGCAGAAACTCTTAGACATAGGCTTCATATGACCAATTGACTACCCAGAATGGGTATCTAATCTTGTGCCAGTCTCAAAACCAAATGGGGGCATCCGCATCTACACAGACTTTAGAGATCTAAACAAATCATGTCCTAAGGATGATTTTCCACTACCCAACATTGACATGATAGTGGACATGATAGACGGACATGAGATGTTGTCCCTAATGGAAGGCTTCTCGAGATACAATCAAATAATGATATCAAAGGAAGACCAGCATAAGACAACCTTTACATGTCCTTGGGGCACCTACTGCTAGAATGTGATGCCATTTGGGCTAAAAAATGCAGGAGCTACATACCAAAGATCCATGACACTAACCTTCCATGAAATGATTCACAAAATTGTTGAAGATTATGTTGATTCCATATTGGCTAAATCAAAGAAAAGGAAGGATCACATAGTGGCCTTAAGTGAAATTTTTGATAAGCTAGAACAATACAAGGTTAGACTCAATCCAAAGAAGTGTGTCTTTGGGGTACAATTAGGAAAGCTACTGGGGTATAGAGTCTCAATGAGATGGATAGATGTGGATCCCACAAAAGTAAAATAAATCCTTGACATGGAAGCGCCAAGAACACTAAAATAACTCAGAGGATTACAAGGTAGACTCCAGTCCATCCAAAAATTCATAGCACAACTAGTAGATAAGCAGATTGCATATTCACACGTACTCCACAAGAGATGAGCATTCAGGTGGGATGACAAGTGTGAACAAGCATTCAAAAAGATCAAGGAATATCTACTTACACCACCTATGTTGATGCCACTGATCATAGGGAAACCATTGATTCTATACATCTTAGCAACAACAACCGCCCTTGGTACCCTTTTAGCGCAACATGATGAAAAGGGAACTGAGTAGGCGATTTACTATATCAACAGAACAATGGTAGGGCATGATTTTAATTACACATCAATAGAAAAGGCTTGCCTAGAGCTAGTATTTGTAGCCCAAAAATTCAGACACTACATGCTAGCTCATCAAATTAAGCTAATTCCCAAGATAGACCCTCTGAAATATTTGTTGTCAAAATCAATGCTTATAGGCAGAATGGCTAAATGGGTGATGATACTATCTGAACATGAAATTGAGTATGTCAAACAAAAGGCTCCCCTCTACATAGACAATCTACTTGTATCAAAGTTTCTAGATGAGTCCCTTTTCAATCTCAGTGTAGCCGACCACTGGAAACTATACTTTGATGGCTCCCACACGCAACATGGATCAGGATTCGGTGTGTTCTTTATCACCCCACAAGGGGACTATATACCAAGATCTTACAAGTTGGCATTCCCTTGTATAAACAACATTGCAAAGTATGAGGCTTTAACCATAGGTCTCAAGATTAAAGCACAGTGGTGAATCATGGCATTAGAGGTCTATGGAGACTCGCAACTTATCATTAACCAAGTAAATGGTGAATACCAAACTAAAGATGATAAGCTCATACCATAAAAAGAGGTGGTAGAAAGCCTCAAGGAATCTTTCATCAACATCACTTTTGAGCAAATACTGAGGGTAAACAACAAAGTAATAGATGTAACGACAATAATCAGATCCTTGCTAGATATCCCTTGCAATGTCTTGAAGCACAAATTCCTGGTAGAGCAACTTCTTGTACCCAATTTTGAGGTACCAGAATCGGAATATGCATGTGAACTCATTGGTCTTGGTGATCTTTGGTATTGTTGTGCCTATTGCATACACGCCACATTCAGAACGGGGACTCTCTCTTCCCTCTTTAGATTGCCAGGCCCTTTTTGCTTTGCCTCATTTTGCGTGCCCAATTTTGTGTCCGGAAAGGGTCAACACTTTCCCCAAAGGCATATTTTAAGCTTGACCAAAACTGCCCCTCTAAAAAATGCTAAATCTGGGGTCAATTCGGGTTTCCCTTATTGGAATGCCCTTTCTGGCGTCTATGGCTCCTTTTGGGCCCAGACCCCTGGGTTTCCCCTTCTGGTTTTCCATTCTGGGTTTGTTGTTTCTAGTGCCCAGTGTCCGATGTCTTTCCAGACCTCGGACCCCGAAATTTAGGTTTTCCCCTCTGGATTTCCACTCGGGCTTTGTCATTTCCAATAGTCATGGCTGGGCAGCTTCCCAATTGCTAGACTCAGCTTCTCCCACTGCTGTCTGCGAAATTGAACCTACCAACTACCCCTACCATCGTACGAAGGAATTGGAAGCTACATTAATGGCAGGTGTGGCTATAAATTCAGATTTTCTGACTATCATAGTCAACTAACTGAATGATAGAAAATTTTGGAGAGCTTTGAGCACCCAACATTTTGTGCCCCACAGTCCGAATTCCTTTTTCGACGTCCTCCACACGATCAACAACAACCATCTTCAAGATCTTGAGGTACGCATGCCGCCCGTGCAACTTGCCCTCTTTTTGTGAAATTCATAACCTTAAGAGACTCTAAGATGCAAAACTAGGCTAAGATAGGGTAGGAATATGCCCTCACTAAAAACCCACAAGTTAAAATATGAAAAGCAATCATTTAGGGCCTCGAATTTGAAACCGAAACTTCACCTCTCTATGGCCACTCTTTGGAATAGTCGCCGATGTTTCCTGGGCCCAGAATTTCTTGCGGCCATCCGCAAACAGCTTCCTAGCCAAACCTTCAAATTCCATGTGGCGAAGTTTCTCCCAAACCCCGACATCCAGATTTCCCCTCGCGGGTTTGTGTGTTGCTCTCTTCGTTCCAAATGGCCATCCTGGGACAACTTCCCAGTCCTTCAAACCTCGGACACATGAAGTTCATGTGAAAACTTGGAAAATGTTGAAAACCAGTTAAAAGATCAAAACAGCCCTAGGATTCGAAACTCAGAATTTCGTGTTCATTTCAATGTTCCCAATGACCTTCCTCATGCGATTTTCCAGACCTCGGGTCGCGACCATGCCAAGTTCGTCCTAATTTCCAACCGGTCCCATTAAAAATAGCCCAGACCTCAACCTCTGGAATTCCATCCTCAAAATTCCATGTCTAGCTCACCATTCCAAATAGCCATCCAAGGACGTCTTCCCGACTCCCACACCCCAGTCCACTGCCCGCCAAGACCAAAATTTAGATAAAATTTTGAGCTTGAGTTTTTTCTGGATTTCGCCCTCCAGAATTCTCCTTCGGGGATTCTGTTCCACTGACACTGTTCAAATGGAAAATTCGGGACACCTTCCTGACCTCCTAGCTCCGATCCTCTGTCTGTCGTCTGGTTACCCAAGTCCTTAAACTATTTCCGGAGATTGCCTTCCAGAATTCCCCTCCCGGGATTCCACTTCCATTTCATCATTCCCAATGGCTGACTTGTAACCGCTTCCCAATGACGGTAATCCGAGACCCAGATTCCAATGCCCGGAGTTCTATTTCCCTTGTGCCATTTCAAATGGTTGTCCTGCATCTTGTTAGAAGTGAAATTTTCCACTAGAATTCCTAGGATTACCCTATTTATTTTCCATAAAAATCCATCAAAACCTTAGGATATTTTATTTACTCATGCCTTATTATCTATCCCATAAAAAATCATTAACTGCCTTCTACACTTTACCCCCATCTATTTCTTATATTTCTCTACCTTCTCATAAAAATTTAGCTTTATTTCCATTTAAAAGGGCCAAAAATAATCTATAATCCTTACTGCCCCCTTAAATTTTATTATACATGCCCTTACTGCTTTACCACAGCCTCCCACAAAGGGGCCTGCGGTATAGCGGTGGTGACTAAAGAATAGGCAACAAAGGTTTACTGTGCTACTGCACACGGTCTAAGCATAGACCGCGGTAGCGGTCAATAGACAGCGAGGATAGATGGAAAGTCAAATACCGCGGTACCACATGCGATCAAACCACAGACCGCGATAGTCATGGTGAACAGGTAGCGATTGGTGAAAGCAGTCATATGGATGGTAGAAGCAACAAAAGTAACTGTTAGAGGGTAGCAATGGCGGTTACCACCATACCATAGCTATCAAATCTCGTAACCATGGTAAGGCAGTGAACGGGAGATCAACAGTGAAGTAGCTACCATGGTACCATTGGCAGTTAAGCCAGTGACCATGGTAGTGTGGTGAAGAGTTAGCGGTTGATGGTAGCGGCTAGCGAAGGCAGTTGGTGGCAGTGGTTAGTGGTTACCGCTATACTATGCACAGTTAGTATGGTCACCACGGTAATGCAATAATGGTCAACAAGTGACAACAATGACGGAGCTTGCGGTCAGCGATAGTCAAAGGTAGCAGTTACCGTGGTACCACCACCGGTTCACATGTTAACTGCGGTAACGCAGTAACGGTAAAAGCAAAAGGGCTAATGTTTTGAAGAATGGCCACCACAGTACCGCGGAAGGGCATGGAGGAGACCGCGACAGCACAGTAAGGGGAGATGGTGGTCATCACAGTCACTAGTGGGACCTGTCAAAATCAAGAGCAATAAAAGAGATAAATACATGAAGCGATTGAAATCAAAGGCTTCCAAAGTATTAAATTAAATCAAAGGCATAATTATAGTTTAAAATAATTAATTTGCCGACAGGGCAATTTATTAAATATTTTATTTAAACTATGAAAATTGTAAATGACCATAACCATAAAATGAAGGGTCGTGACCCATGATCTGAAATATATAAATATTTATAAAAAATAGAAAAAAAGGAGAGGAACAAATAGAAAAGAAAAAGCAGTAGTTAGACTGTAGTTAGAATTTTCCCGAGAAGGGACTAGGATGTAAATAATGAAAGACTTTTCTTGAAGCAGAATCAATGGAGAAAATATATTAAATTGGTAAAATTCTTTTGGTGTTCAGTTGTTGTGATAAATAAAATTCATAATCTTTATTTTGGTTGTCTCCAACTTGGATCTTTTAATCATTTAAATCAGCATATCAAGTATATACCTGGTTTATCAAAATGCATTCTCATTTTGTGTAATTTAATTAAACTGGTATCTACAAGTCAGAATTAAATTCTCTTGATAAATCACAGTGGTTTTGAGTTTTTCCTTTTGGATAGTTAAAGAAGAACTTGATAGAGAAACATTCTAGAATAGTTTATGCAAGGCATAGACTTAGTGAATTTTTATGCAAGCCATAGAATTTTCAGAGTGCCTAACAACTAGAGTTAAGCCAATAGGAGGAAACACTTATCATTTTGCCTCTGTTGCCCATGTGGATAGAAGGCACTGATCTACCACAACCTAGAGATCTAATTCCAGATCAAACAACTTATTCAAAAAACCTTTCAATTGTGTAGTAGGAGTAGGAATAGTTATATAGATTTTCATCTATCCACCACCTTTTCCATTATGGATAGATTGATCAACCAAGAAACCCATCTTAAATTTGCAACATATAGATAGGTGCACCCACCTAGGTTTTGTAGAGCCTGAAGAGTAGAAGGTACAATTGCATCAATTGGCCTTGTTAGTTGGCCAAAAGTGTTGTGAGAGCTTGGCAACCTCTCATGGTTTAAACCAACATTTTTGAGACCCAACAAAATGGTGACTCTATTGGGGAATACTCAAGAATATTTTAAGCCTTTCCATTTATAGAGTCAACAAAAATTTCACATTTTGTTTGGAGATTCCGCTGGGGGCAAACCAAAGAAATATCATAATCTATTTCATTTTCCTACTTTTTTGAAAAGTAGATGGCGACTCTGTTTCATTTGATAATACATAGATGTTGAGAAACAATAATATTTTGTCAAATAGCAAAAGAAGAAAGGAGACAATAGTCATTGAAAAGAGATTCATAGTTGAGAAATTTAATGAAAATACTTCGCTAGGTGAATTAAAATAACCTCATTCTCTCACTTTTAAGAAAGTGAGTGGCGACTTTGATAAATAACTTGATGAATAATACTTGGAATAGTAAAAATTCTAAAAAAAATGGGATGTCTTCAAAGTATACAAGGCCTAGTAATCCCAACCCACCGACCTCGATACCTTGTACACCTCTGTCCAACCTATATTTGTTATCATCAATTTGCACCTAATGTGAAACCTGATATCCATCTTCAAAAGATAAGAAAAAGTCTTTTAAAAGAGTTTTATGGCATAAAGAGACACAAAAGGGAATATGGACGCTCCCTCTTCGACATAATGGAAAATATTTGTGTGCAAATACCTATTAATCATAGGCCCAACACATCCATGTTTATTGAGCAATTCATGAAATTATGTTGGCCTGATTCAATTCATTGGCCTGTGTTAGCAAAACCAGTCACTTTTGACCAAGTAGCTATGGTAATTGACATCACTAATAAGGAGATGTATGAGGATGGTGGTGATCATATCAGTGATAGAATTGATCAATTAGTAAAAACAAACATAGACTCTATTGAAAATTCATGTCATAATCAGCAGCTTGAGGAGAAGGAGGATGAATGTGCAATTGAGATTTCCAATAATAATTGTTCAGATTTGGAAGATGATGATGATATGAGTGGTCAATCATACATATTTGATGAGGAATACAATGATGAAGATGTTCTTGAAAATACACTTCATGAGGAATATTTTGGTGACGTAGCAAGCAAAGATGAACAAATTGCACCTTCATTTTCAGATCAATACCATGATGACACAATTAATGATAAATCTGAATTTATGGAAGAAAGAATTTATGAGGGCCAAGAGGATGAAGATATAGAAGATATCTCTTGCATAAAAAATTGTGAAAATGTCTATTATGAGGGATCAATTGAGTATACAAATTGTGAAGATGAAATGGTGAATGTTGATCTACAACAGGATGACTCTTGCAGTCCTGAAGAGGTCAATGAAGAAGCAAGTCCACTTGAAAAGGAACATATGGCATATTCACTTATAACTGATAATTATGAGGACCAGCATGAGGATCTTGACTTGCAACAAGAGGATAGTTTCAGTTCCTATGAAGACCAAGAGGTTGGAAACATGGTTGATGATATGGAAGCAGAGACTGGTTCACTCAGTAGTGAGAAATTTTTTGATTTGTTAACCTTGGAATACCATAAGTACACACATAAAGATGATTCCTAGGTTTTGGCTCCAGCCTACTTTTTTTTTGACAATCAAAGTAACAATTCATGTGACCCCATGTGCATCTCTCAGATTGATGAAGAAATAACTGAAGTTGATCATGAATCCATTTGTGTCCAGGAGGAGGTATGTGATTTAGATAATTTTTTCATGCATGAGGAAGATATTGGTTTACATAACATTGATGATGAATGTCCAACATTTGTTGACTCAATTATGTATAAGGATGACTGTATGAATAAAAAATGTGTGTCAGTGCCAACTGGGAATAAGAAAGAAATGGAGAGTGGCCCTAATTTGATTGTTTTATAAGATGTTGTTGAGATTGAATTTTCTGGTTGCCATATGGAATATTCAGATTTGTAGGTCCCAACACAACTACTTGATCATTCAGCAACACATGACAGTGAGCAGGCCTATGATTGTCTTGTTGAATGTAGATACACTTTGTATGTTGAGGGTGGTAAATATTTTCCATGTTATAATGAGAATGATGAAATTCAGAGTGGTGAAAGGAATATGAATCAGGATGAATACAATGCTTTTTTGAAGTCTTTAAGTAACAATGCATGTTGTAGGGTAGGTAGAATGCATAGTTTCAAAAGAAACCTAATGAGCTCTAAATAGAATAAGGTCTATGACAGAGGAAAAGGTAGATTTCTCTTTTGGGTGGCCTGGGGCCATCCTTTATGGTTTAAATTTTTGGAACCATAGCAAGTACAGAGGATTAGGGATTGTCAGTGCATGGACAATTCCTAACAAACCTCTTTAATCATTCACTTCCATGCACAATAATTTTAAGGATTTGAGTTTGCCAGTACATGGACATTCTCAGAAGTTCCCTGGTAAAAAAAAAAATATTTTCCATGTACAGTAGTTTAGGATCCTTTTCATTGCCTCCATCTCCAATGGCTTCCATTTTCATATCTTTTGCTTGGTCTACTTTACCAAAGAATTTTGGATCCTTGCAATGATCTCACAATCATTCATCCCCAGACAAAGCCACTGTTAGAACTGAAATTTTCCACTAGAATTCCTAGGATTATCCTATTTATTTTCCATAAAAATCCATCAAAACCTTAGGATATTTTATTTACTCATGCCTTATTATCTATTCCATAGAAAATCATTAACCGCCTTCTACACTTTACCCCCATCTATTTCTTATATTTCTCTACCTTCTCATAAAAATTAGGCTTTACCGCCATTTAAAAGGGCCAAAAATAATTTATAATCCTTACTGCCCCCTTAAATTTTATTATACATGCCCTTACCGCTTTACCATGGCCTCCCACAAAGGGGCCTACGGTATGGCGGTGGCGGCTAAAGAATAGGCAGCAAAGGTTTACTACGCTACCGCACATGGTCTAAGCATAGACCATGGTAGCCGTGGTAGCGGTCAACAGATGGCGAGGGTAGATGCAAGGTCACATACTGCGGTACCACGCACGGTCAAACCATAGACCACGGTGGTCGTGGTGAATAGGTAGTGGTTGGTGAAAGCAGTCATATGGACGGTAGAAGCAATGAAAGTAACCGTTAGAGAGTAGCAATGGCGGTTACCGCAATACCGTAGCTATCAAAGCTGGTAACCACAGTAAGGCGGTGAACGTGACATAAACAGTGAAGCGACTACTATGGTACCACTGGCAGTTAAGCCAGTGACCACGGTAGTGCGGTGAAGAGTTAGCAATCGATGGTAGCAGTTAACGGTTACAACTATACCACACATAGTTAGTATGGTCACCACGGTAATGTGGTAATGGTCAACGAGCGACAGCGATGACAGAGCCATTGGTCAGCGATAGTCAAAGGTAGCAGTTACCGTGGTACTACCACCAGTTCACATGGTAACCACGGTAACGTGGTAATGGTAAAAGCAGAAGGGCTAACGTTTTGAAGAATGACCACCGTAGTACCACAGAAGGGCATGGAGGAGACCACGGTAGCATGGTAAGGGGAGATGGTGGCCATCATAGTCACTGGTAGGATCTGTCAAAATCAAGAGCAATAAAAGAGATAAATACACGAAGCGATTGAAATCAAAGGCTTCCAAAGTATTAAATTAAATCAAAGGCATAGTTATAGTTTAAAATAATTAATTTGCCGACAGGGCAATTTATTAAATATTTTATTTAAACTATGAAAATTGTAAATGACCATAACCATAAAATGAAGGGTCGCAACCCATGATTTGAAATATATAAATATTTGTAAAAATAGAAAAAAAGGAGAGGAACAAATAGAAAAGAAAAAGCAGTAGTTAAACTATAGTTAGAATTTTCCCGAGAAGGGATTGGGATGTAAATAGTGATAGACTCTTCTTGAAGCAGAATCAATGGAGAAAATATGTTAAATTGGTAAAATTCTTTTGGTATTTAGTTATTGTGATAAATAAAATTCATATTCTTTATTTTGGTTGTCTCCAACTTGGATCTTTTAATCATTTAAATCAGCATATCAAGTATATACCTGGTTTATCAAAATGCATTCTCATTTTGTGTGATTTAATTAAACTGGTATCTGCAAGTCAGAATTAAATTCTCTTGATAAATCACAGTGGTTTTTCCTTTTTCCTTTTGGATAGTTAAAGAAGAACCTGATAGAGAAACATTCCAGCATAGTTTATGCAAGGCATAGATTTAGTGAATTTTTATGCAAGCCATAGAATTTTTAGAGTGCCTAATAACTAGAGTTAAGCCAATAGGAGGAAACACTTATCATTTTGACTCCATTGCCCATGTGGATAAAAGGCACTTATCTGCAACAACCTAGAGATGTAATTCCATATCAAACAACTTATTCAAAAAACCTTTCAATTGTGCAGTAGGAGTAGGAGTAGTTATATAGATTTTCATCTATCCACCATCTTTGCCATTGTGGATAGATTGATCAACCAAGAAACCCATATAAAATCTGCAACATACAGATAGGTGCACCCGTCTAGGTTTTGCAGAGCCTAAATAGTAGAAAGTACAATTGCATCAATTGGCCTTGTTAGTTGGCCAAAAGTGTTATGAGAGCTTGGAAACCTCTCATGCTTTAAACCAATGTTTTTGAGACCCAACACATCTGATGCCTGAACTCCCAAATGAAGGATCAAATGACCTCCAAATCCAAAATGGATTTCAACCCCTTTGCTAAAATTAGGTCTTCCTTCACACCAACCTTCAATTGACTAAATCCAACACTGGGAAATGCCTTTGGGAGTCTCATCCTCAATTTTCCCTTTCAAAGGACATTCTGCTAAGGGAATTCCGACCCTGGAAGCCCAGATTGTTTGCATTAATTTCTAATGATGAATTATCAAGTGTTATATACTTATTGAATATGGATAATGATAGCAAAGCTAATCTTGATGTGCAGGGACTTTTCCAGAGCTGTTTTGGTCATGATTATTGTTATTACAAGGACCTGATGAATTAAAAATTCCAAGTGGTCCCCATACAGTCTAGAGTTACCTCTCTCTGGAGAGATGCCACATATACCAACATCGACTAGGTCTATGTTGACAAATTCATACAAAGGGTCAGGATGAACCCCAAGAGAAAGAACACAAAATTCATAAAGAGTAGTGGAATTGCTAAGGCTATAGGTTTCCCATCGACCTTAGTGGCCCCAAAACTGGTAATGGCGTGCGTGGAAGCGTATCAAGAGGAGACCCTAACTATAGTGGACCGGGATGGAAATATCCTGGCAGACATGTCCCCGTCAGGTATAACATCAACTTTCCACATTCCTACCTTCAAAAGCATGGAGGAATGCAAGGAACTATGGAAGTAGGATCCATTGAGGTGCAAGAAGCTAATCAACCTATATTAGTTAAAGGACAAGCAGGGTAGTGTTGGTAAGCTTCCTCAGGAGCTTTTTCACAGTGATTTCTTTGAGGATTACCATGATCTCGTAACTCTACTAAGCCAAATAATGGGCCTTCCTATTGTGGTCTTCTTCCAAGAGTGGATGCTCTATTTCATAGAGTAGATTCTCCGAGGTGATGGCGTCACCTTCTACTGGGGAGAGATAATCAGTGACTGCTTCCACGAGTAGTTTACAACCATGAAAAAGACCTCCAAGTTCTTCATGACCTCCTACTTGGTGTATTCCCTCATTGATCAGTGACATTATCAGGGATTAACGGTGGTACCCAGTGATCCATCAGGGGTAGAGCTCAAACCTTATGATAAGTACCCTTAGCTACAGTTCCAAAATTTCAAAAAGGATTATTGTTGGGTGAATGATGCATTTATCGCCCACATCATCTGGTCCCTAGGAGGTGACTTTCAAAGGAGAGTTTCTCACAGTGCGAAAGCCTTCCTCAGGCAACATGCCTTTCTCTACATTTAATTTCCAAAGTTCACGTACATTCGTGCCAAGGGATTTATGGAAAAGCCAAACAAGTTGCCCTGGTACCCCAACAATCAGATTATTATTTTGGAGTTGAAATGGCAATTGAGGCACATTCATAGAATTTTAAGTAGCAAGCATATGGAAGGAACACTATACCCCATTCGGCTTGGTCAAGGAATATATAAGATTCATATGTCCCAGTGTGTGGGGTATTCAGAAAGGGAGTTAGCCGAGTACAACTTCTGTCAATATACAACCCAGCCTTGAATAGACCCGTATAGACACATCAGGAAGGCACTAGGATGAGAGTATGCCCACCTCCACAACGTTGAAGACTTTTGGAACAACTACAAGGATGATCTTGAGGTGTGGTTTAATGCAGTACATGCACATGACTACCATCTATGTGTGGAGGATAAACTTGTGTCTAGTCCCTGACCAACTTGAGGAGGATGAGGACACGGTGATTGATCTAGGCTACGATGTCGTCACCAATTTGCCGCTGCCTGTGATTGACTAGAATGAACCAGAGCTTGATGACATCAGTGTACTCTCTAGAGCCATTGAGATTTGAACAAGGGCATTGATCGATCGAAAGGTAACCCAGTTGAAGTAGCAAGGAGTCACCTTGATATTCAAGGGACTGGAAAGTTAACCGAGAGGCTCCGATGGAGGGGAATCTACCACCACAACTAGGGAAACATCTAACACACCACCATTAGTCAAGACCAAAAAGAGAAAGGAGGCCAGTGAACAATTTCCCAAACCAAAGGTCTATGCCCGCAAGGCTTCTGAACCCGAGCCTTGTAAGAAGAAGAGAAAAAAAATTGGAAGCACAGTGACGACTGTGACTCCCAAGGCTCCGCCTCACAAGGTAGGGGGAGAAGGATCTAACTTGATGAGGTCTCCTCCTACTATGATGGACATCTCTATCCACCTTGCTTCCACTCCTCCAATCTTGCAGATTATTCCTATGGATTCATCATCCACCATGACCTTTCCAATTTCCTCTTCCTATTTGTCTCCTTCCCTTCCCTCTACTTCCACTGCTATGACACCTGCTCTTAGCCTCCCAAAGTCCTTTGTGAAGTACATACAAAATGTACCGTCTAAGCTTACAAGGATGCTTACTAACCCAATGGTTCAGGCTACAATAGCTCAGGCTATGGCCAATGCTCTAGCTCCCTCAACCTCTACTGAACCACCAAAAATGGAGATGACAATGCAAATATCAGACAACCTTGAGCGACGATAGCTAGAAGCTGCAATGAGGCCGAAGGATGAGGAATTTGAGTACCAAGAACATCCACTATTCGAACGCTGGGAAATAGATGAGATAGATTATGATTCCTCTAGAGAGAGTGACAAGGAGCTAGGTGCTGAATTTATAAGAGAATCAAATGACCCCGATCTCAATGCAAAATGGGGCAAGCAGCTCAAGGAGATAGAAGATAAGGAAGCCAAGGACTAGATTGTTTGAGAAGAAAAGATTTCTGCTCAAGAGGCAGAGGGCAGAAAATCCCTGATTGAAGGATGTCACCAGACCCTAGAGCATGATAAGGGAGCATCCCTACATGAGGAAAAACAAGATGAAATCCCTGAAGAGCATGCATATAATTAAAACAAAGAAGAGGGGGATGATGAAAAAGAGGATCCGCTAAAAAAGAAGTTTCACACTGAGTCCCCACTAGACATAGAACCCTCGAACAAGACTCTAATGAGGAGAAAGAAGATGTGTGGACTAAGGAGAAGGCTCTTGTCATAAGGGCCATTGAGCTCGAGAAAGGGGAAAGTGGGAGTCAAAGTAAACCACCTAGGGAGGAGCCCCAAGTACCTAATTGGCTGCAAAGATAGATAAAGCAAAAGACCCCCACCTTAAAGGATCCCAAGGCAAGACTTGAAGCCATTATGGCTAAAGCACAAATAAGCACCAAGAAAAAAGAGAAGAAACCAAAGATCAGATCTAAGGTAACCATGGATGCCTTCGGATCTAGAGCAGTACAGATAGAAACACCAGTGGTTGGAGAACAAGGTATAATCTATAACATCTCCACCATCGACTTGGGGGTGGCCATGAGGGAGCAAAAGGTTGATCACCTCCAGGAGTTGGTTGCCACAGTGGTACACCTTATCCAACAGGTTAAGATTTCAAAGGAGGAGCTCAAGGAACAAGTGGTTGATCTAACGACCTACACTCAATAGTGGTCATCCCCAAATGAGTAGCCCACGATTTCATCCGCCCCACCTTAGTTGCTATCTCAGGAAAAAATTAACAAGCTAGAAAAGAGAAGAAACTTGGACAAGACTATGGAAAATTTGTTCCAACAAGTCTTAGACATGGGAAACACTAGCATCAATTTGGTTGTTCGAATAGCAAATAATTTCCTCAAAGTACAAAGGACCCTTGAGGGCACGAGGTAGATCTGTGAGGAGTTCCCATGGAAGTATGAGGCAGTCTATCCAAAGATCGAGGCCATACTCACATTTCCAAGCGAGGTCTGGGAGAAGGACCTTGCCTTCAAGGACAATGACCACTGGTTAGTGGATGTTTGGAAGCGAGATTTCAATCGCAGAAGGAAAAGGCTAGAGTAGATCATTGAGCAAATAGCGCCAGATATTGAATGGGCTAGGGATTATACAGAAGAGTGCTCTCGATACATCAGATTGATGACGGGGTATGAACCACCCGCAGTCGAGATCAATCCTGAGAACATAAAGCCCCACTTCTTAAAAATCATGGAAGATGGGATGTCAGTTGAGGTCACCACTGACCTCATGAGTTTTACAACCTATTCCTTCATGTTGTTAAATATTTTTAGGGATAATGCGGCCAAGTATGAAGAGGAATGGAAGAAACTCATCAGCAATTCTCAGGAATGGAGCTACCAAGTGTTGTGATCAGACATCATGGATATGGATAAGCTCCAGCCGCTGATCCTAAACTTCTTAGAGTATGCAGCGTTGAAGAAGCATGAAGGCAACCTTGTCATCAATGAAGAATTCCTCAGAAAATGGCTATAGCAAAGGGAAAATAACTAAAGGACGAAATTGCTATAGTGTTGTAACTAGAGGATGAAACGGGGAAAAGACAAGAATGAATTTATAAATGTAATATATTTGGGGGTAGGTGAAACCCTATTGTAAAGTGAATCTTGGCCACTCATTTTGTTTTTTGAAAACTATAAATAGGGCTCTTTTCCTCTAATTTTAAGAGAGTCGAGTTGTTGTAAAGGCATGCTACAAAAATTATAATAGAAAATACAATCATTTGCTAGTGTATTTTTGGGTTTCTCCACATGTTTCATGATTCTTCTCCATTTAGTCAGAACTTTGCTTCAAGTTAATTCTCTGTTTTAGTGTAGACATGAAAAATATACAAACTCATCTTGGCACACCTAATCCCAATTACTAACAACGTTCTTCTTAAATCACATTCTCATCATTTCATCACATTTTATCTCTTAATCTAATAAATCATTATTCATTTAATTAAGTCATTTTCACCTCATTTGATTAAATTAATCAATTTAATTTAATTAACCCTACATTGCTATTTAATTAAATAAATTATTTTATTTAATTAAAATCTCTAAAGTCCTCCTGTTAAATTAAATAAATTAAACCTTATTTGATTTAATCTAACATATTCCTTCTTGGTTAAATAAATCAAATCATTTATTTAATAAATCATTTCCTCTCAATTTCTGACTTAAATCAATTCATAAATCTAAGTCTAAATTGTCACATCACCTAATTCTTCATTAAGCTGATCAAATCCATGATTAACTTAATCCTTCTCACTAAAATCCTCTAGAGAATGAAACTTGCACAATAAATCAATTACTTTGATTTATTAATTCTCCTATTTTCCCTCACAAAGCATCAAAAAGAGAATATTCCTCTTTTGAATTCAAAAATTCCAAGTGGACTTGGTCCTTCCAACAAGGCATTAAAAGCCTCTTACATGTCCTTGACCTTGAGCCAAGTGACATTTAATTCATTTCTTTTCCCTCTTCAACATGTCATTTCTCAAATTTGAAATGCCACCTAATTGCATTTATTGGCACTTTGGCCAAAATGTGCACAACCTTTAGCCATTCACATCTTGACAAGTGGCACTTGGCCATTGGATGTAGAATGATCCCACATTGCTCTATTTTACTCTCTTTTCCAGTTTAGAAATCTATAAATTGGAGGCTTCTCTCCTCATTATCAATCCACAATTTTTGAGTAAACTTATTATACTCAAAATTCATCTATCCACATATTGAAAGCAATTACACTATAGGAAACTTGAGCTCAAGAGCATCTCATTGTCTATCTCATTTAGCTTATTCAAGGATTGGGAAAGGGTTGCTTACTACACAACATGGTGGCACCAATCCACTATGAGATGAACGTTTAATTATATTTTTTATATGCTTATGTTCAACTTATTTTCATGCTCATTAGTTGCATATTTAGACATGATTAAGTATCTCATAGGGATGATTAAATTTTCTGTTTTAAACTAACTTTCATGCTAACAACATGAAATTGTTTGAGATGATTCCGTTTGTAGATTTTTTAGCATCCACATTTAGTATCCTCAAATTAGCTTTGGTAGGGTTAGTATGTTGTCTCTAGTTTTGAAGATTACTATTGTGTGTATGCTTTCCTTGGTCCATAGTTTTGGTCATTTGCTACTGGTAGATGACTGTGTGAAGTTAGCTTGGACATTAATTTCATTTTTTCTCATTAAAATTTATCTTTATTCACATTTCCATGGCAAATGAATGATGAATATCTGTAGTCCTTAGAAGATAGCATAGATTTCATGATATTGTGATAATTCAGATTAAGTGAAATTATATTTAAGGAAACTATCCACAATAGGAACCTCCATGATCACTATTCATCGGTAGTTGCAGGTCAAGGAACCATCCTTCTTCCTTGCCCCTTTTCTATTTTTTTTTTAGAATCAACTTGTTTTAAGGTTCATTATACATTGTAAAGCCAAATCTAATGACACGATGGATTCTAGCACTATTGCCTGAACTTGCAGCAAGGTACAACAATTCCATATCCACAAAACTCTATCCATCGACCCAATTCTCCTACAACTTTGACCACATAAGACCACCTTGTGATTCTAGCAAAATCACATCAAACAACTAATTTATTCCAAGCCTTGTCATGACTTGACATCTGAGAGACCTTGGGATAGTGTTCTATAATTTGATTTTGGAAGATTGTCTTTCAAGAGAGGTAATGCACCTACGTATTACCTATGTTGTGAAGTGCATAAAAACACCATCAATAGGTACCATGATATCTACACCTATCTGATATTAGGAGTCCTCCCAGCCAGCATTACCCCCAACCTAAAGTGAACCTTTGTCAAAAGCTCCTTATGATTTGTCATCCTAGGAGAAACCCTCTTCTATAGAAGTGTCAATGGAACCCTACTAAGTTGCTTAAAACTTGAGGAGACTTTGAATTCTCTAAATGAGGTACATAATGGCACTTACAATTTGCATTCAAGTGGTATGACCTTGGCTAAGAAGTTGCTAAGAACTAGATACTATTTTCCAACAATCGAAAGAGAGGCACATGACTTTGTCAGAAGATGTCTACAATTTCAGCAACATGGAGATCTCATTCATGCACTAGCTCAAGAATTACATCCCATTGTTGCATAATAAATGCTTGTGGGAAAAATTAACTTAGCTAACATCAATTTAGTGGTTCAGGCCTTTGCATTTTCGCATTGTGCTTTGTTGAAATTTTTCTAAGACTTTGGCACATCGCCTGTAGTGTAATTTTTACATTCCTGCAATCTCCTCTACCTTTTTCTTCAACCATTAAAATGAAGAGCTGACTTCGATAAAATCTTGGAGGCTACTTAGCTAGCACATTGTGTCCCCCAATAGCTAAGTTTCCCATAAGGCTATTGCTACATGCAAAATATTGCATTAACAGTTCTTTTTCTGGCACGCCCGGTGGGACCACAAACTAGCATGTTCGCCTAATCTTATAATTGTGTATGAGCCATCAACCTATGACTAGGTCATAGACTATGAGAGTCCCTGGCCAACTTGTTCTGCCTTTAGTTTCCATGCACCCAAGGGCGCGCCGAAGCAGTCCCTCACCTCCTCTATCTCCTCCTTCTCTGACGTCACCTAATCCACCTGCACCTATGGCTACTAGAAACTACATTGCCTAGGACTCCAATAGCCCATTAGTAGCACCTGTGCCTCCTGCAACTTGGGCCCCCATCCTGGTTTTTGCTCTAAAGGCTATCCCTAAATATTTTGGGGATGAATCAAAGACGCTGATAGAACATCTGCAAGATGTAGCAGACGTATGTCTGGTACATGGTGTATCTAATGAAAATGTAGCCCTTAGATTGCTAGCTGCCTCCTTCTGAGGAAAGGCACTAAACTAGTACAAAAATCTACAAGCTGACACTGTTGCTACTTGGGATGAGCTTAGGACCCCATTTTATGAGCGGTTTTCAAACGCGGGTGACAAATCTTCATTGTATCATCAACTAACAAATATAAAACGAGCCCCTCATGAAGCTCTGCCTGACTTCAATGCGAGGTTCCATTCGACCTGGCAGAGGGTGCCTGTGGGTAGCCGACCACCTCCGGATCTAGTATTTATGTTCTACTTGAAGTCGATCAATGCCGATATCTCTATGATGTTGCAAGCTTTGGGTAGAGACACTCTTCCCGCTGCTTACGTCTTAGTTGTCACTGCAGAGAATAATTTGATCACTGTAAGAAAGTTGGCACCGAGACCCATCATTCCATTGTTCCTCGAGTGTAATTCTCCAAAAGTCGAAGTCCCTTCTACCAGTGCTCCTACAGCTCCTCCCCAATCTATGTACGCCTATCCCAGAAATGTTCCAAGATCTGCCCTAACGTTAGCTCCTGTAGTAGCTCCTATGCCTAATCCTATGGCTACCGAGATGAACGAAATGAGAGAACATATGCGGGCTATGACTAATGAATTAACTACTCTGAAGTGACAACAATACAGCTATCAAAAGCCTACATACCAAAATTACCAAGGTGGAAAACCTCTGTACCAATCAAACTAGTGGCAGGATAGGTCACGTGGGAATACTTCAGCTCAATCAAGTAACTAGATGGTTCCAGTAATCCTACCCATGCAGATTATTCATCCTAGTTTGAATAAGGAGCTGGCGGTGGGACAGAACAATTTGGTTGAAGATGCTAACTCATGGTGTTTTCCCTGCAATGACGCACACATGCTGCAAAACTATCCGCGAGGAAATTTGCAACAACAAATCGCAGATCAATGTAGCCAAGGTAGCGTGTTCATTTCTGACAACTCACCATATGCTTCATAGAAAATGGACAATGCGGTCCTCGCCACACAAATGCAAGGGATGTCAATCCAGCAAGAGTCAGACATTGTCCTGGACCGGGCTCTCTTTTCTTGGATGGAAGGAGAAGAGTCAGCATTTTTGAATGACATCCCTATTGATAAAGTACCCTGAGTACAATCTGACTATAATACACATTCTAAGCGTCGATTTACCGGAGAGTTCACAGCCTTACCTACCAAGGATACGTCACAATCGATGCCCAACCTAGTGGTAGGCCTATTGCCAACTCCACCACAGTCAGAGATGGTTGTTCGTAGCCCTCTGAATCCACTTCCTCCGAAGACAAAAGCTCTGCCGGTTACTTCTGCTATTACCGAACTATCGGATGTACCGACTATAAAACTAGTGGCGGTTGCAAGACCTAAAGAACAAGCAATCGCAAATCACCAGCCGAAAGTGCAATTCAATGTGGTGGAACAATTGAAGAAGTTATCTGCCAACGCTTCTCTGTGGGATGTCCTGGCTATTCCGGAGTAGAAGGTACTACTACAAAAGGCGTTGTCAGTTGAAGAAGATTCTAAAGTTCCTACTCTACTCGATGGAGAGGATGCATCCAGGTCCGACCTAGATAAAGTGCTAATGATTCAACCAGAGGAGAAACTCGAGTCTGAAAAGGAAAGTAGGCCTAAACCTAAGCCTTTCTTTCTAACATTAATTATTGGTGACAAGCTGATGCATAACTATATGATCAACTCTAGTGCTAGCACCACTGTCATGCCAAAACAAGTAGCTGATGCTTTAGGTCTAAAATACGAGCCATTAAATAAAGGATTCATGCAGCTTGACGGAAACAAGGTTGACACTGTTGGGATAATCAAGGGATTACCCATGACTTTATTTGCTTGCCCTAGTATTACTATAAAGCAGGATACCTATATTCATCGATATCCCTCCTTTATTTGGGATCTATTTGTCCTGGGAGTTCACTGCAAATGTAGGAGGATATCTGGCGCTAGACTGGTCACACTTGATTCGAAGGACCAAGCATGGGGCTAAAATGAAGCTACTATCAGAGACTTTACATCCTGAGCACGTTGTTGACGAGGCTTTGCTAAATTTTGAAGAAGTAGCACACACTTCAATCTCTCAAGAGGAGAGGTACAATGTCGAATTAGAGGAGGCTACTAGCTCTCGGACAGTAGATGAAAATTTGTTGAAGGAGTTTATTGATACAGACCCTTTCAGGAATTACCACTCAAGTAGCCTCGGAACCTATGTTATTAATGAAGAAGGGCAGATCATGCCCAAGGTTACTAAAGAACCCGAAGGGGAAGAGTCTCTGAAAATATGGACATTATATTTTGATGGAGCTAGATGTAAAGTAGGAGCTAGAGTGGGGATTTTTTTGGTACCTCTATCTAAAAAAAGGACGTTGAGGTTTTACCATTTCCAGTTTGTGTGTTCAAACAATGAAGTCGAATATGAAGGTCTCATCCATGGTTTAAGCCTTGCAGAGCAAATGGGTGCAAAACAGATAAGTGTCTTTAGAGATTCTGAGCTGGTGGTTAACCAAATCCGTAGAACTTCAACCGCGAAGAATATTCATATGTGATCTTATTGACATAGGGTCTGGGATCTAATCGACAACTTTGAGGTATTCAATATTCAGGCTATTTCGATGGAAATAAATTCTGAGGCCAACAAGATGGCAACTATTGGAGCTCAGTTTGAGCTTGCATCCGAGTTACTAAAGAATAAACATACGGTGAAGGTAATTTTAAGACCCCCTATCCCTGATAATAATCAAGATTGGAAGGTATTTGATAGTGATGCTCATATTGTATCATTCCTTTAGTCATCTAGAGAATTCACTGATCAGTTGCAATCGAAGATCGTCGAGGCTTACGGAGATCAAATCATCCAGTTGAAATCCAACAAACTCCCGAGAGGCCTAGTTACTATCAAGAGCCTTTTTTATTATGATGATGTGACAAGAGACAAAAGAAAGCTAGTGGCAGATAAAGGTGATTACACCAATTTGCATATCAAGGAAGATCAGAAGCTCAAAGTTGGGAAAGAAGTCTTGCAAAAGAATAAAGACATACTAAAACATTTATGCGAAGAATACCTAGGTGTAGTAGCTTGGTCATATGATGTTCTTAAGGGATATGATCCAGGAATCATCGAGCATACTATTGAGCTATCTGAAGGGGCAAAGTCAGTTTTCCAAAAATAGAGACCTATGAACCCAAAGATAGAATCCCTAATGCCACAAGAGCTTAACAAGTTGATTCGATCTCAAATAGTGTTTTCGATCAAACATAGCACCTAGGTGTCAAATTTGGTGCCAGTACGGAAGAAAAATGGGGCTATACGCCTATGCATAGACTTTTGAGACTTAAATAGAGCATCCTTAAAGGATCATTACCCCTTTCCTTCAATGGAAGTAATTCTGTAGACCGTAGCAGGCTTTGAAATGCTCTCAATGCTGGATGGTTTTTCGAGCTATAACTAGATTCGGGTAAAAGAAGAGGATCAATACAAGATAGCATTCACCACAAAGTGGGGAACGTATGTATATGCTAAAATTATTTTCGAACTCTTAAACGTTGAAGCCACCTTCCAGAGAGCTATGGACATTGATTTTAAAGATTTAATCCACAAGATTATATGCATCTATCTAGATGATTTAACAGTATTCTCAAAATCTGCCGATGATCATTTTAATCATCTAGAGCTCATTTTCTAGAAATGCCAAGAATTCAGAATCTCTTTGAATCCAAAGAAGTGTGTGTTTGGATTTCCCCAAGAAAAGCTATTGGGATATGTCATCTCTAAGGAAGGCACTTCTATGGACCCAAAAAGAGTTGATGCAATTTGGGGACTTCCATTACCTGTTAACAAAAAGGGTGTGCAGTCTTTCTTAGGTAAGGTCAACTTTATTAGCCAATTTATTGTAGATTTTGCAGGCATTGTTCATCCTATTACCTTAATGCTCAAGAAGGATCAGATTTTCAAATGGACAACGGAAGCCAGAAAAACTTTCGAGCTTGTGAAGGGGGCTATTTCTTTCGCCCCTGTGTTGGTTAACCCAGACCTGTCAAAAGATTTTATTATGTATTTTTTTGGTGGTGGGAATAGTATTGCCATGGTGCTTATGCAGAAGGATGATGAAGACACAAGGGAGTCTCCTGTTGCTTTCTACTCATGAACTTTGAAAGAGTATGAAGTAAAGTCTAACTTTGTAGAGAAGTAGACCTTCGCCATTGTTAAGGGGATCAAGAAATTCTGACATATGATATCATATAATAAGGTAATTATTTGTGTACCGCACCCTAGTGTACGAGAATATATCATGGAAGGGGAAATCACCGAAAAAAGAGCTAACTGGATCACCAAGATCCTAGAATACAACATTGAATTCAGACCCGTCAAGACCGTAAAGGGAAAAGGACTATGTGAATATATCACTGAAAACAGTGAAGCAGCAATAGAGTCTGGAGCTCCGAAAACTATGTTAATAAACGAAGGAAATTCCCAGAGCAACTGGCTTGATGACAGGATAAATTTTATGCAGACAGGAAGGTATCTGAATGATCTCCCATCCTTTAAAAGGCATTTCTATCACCTACAGAATAGCAATTATGTCCTTCTGGAGGGTGTCTTGTTTAAAAGAAAATTCAATGGCATCCTGCTAAGGTGCATAAATGAAGAACAAGCCAAGAAGATTTTAGATCAATACCATAATAGCCCTGTCAGAGGGCATTTTTCTGCAAGAACCACGATGATCAAAATTATATGTGCTGGTTACTTTTGGCCAACACATTTTAATGATGTATTTCAATTAATTAGGTCTTGCAAGGAATGTCAGTTCTATGTCGGAAGAAGATAAAATGTTGCTATGCCTTTAAGGCCAATAGTGGTAGAAGAAAATTTTTCTCAATGGGGTTTAGACTTCATTGGGATGATTAACCCTCTTTCTTTAGCTGGACATAGATGGATACTCACAGCAACTAACTATTTTACCAGGTGGGCAGAAGCAGTGCCGTTAAAAAATGCAACTGAATCAGAGATTGTTAATTTCCTTGAGGAGCTGGTGGCTAGATTTGGCCCACCTAAAACAATCATCTTTGATAATGCTAAGGATTTTCTAGGTTCAAAGATGAGCCAATTTGCACTGAAATATGGAGTTTTCTTGAAGACTTCATCTAATTATTATCCCTAGGGAAATGGTCCTGCAGAGTCTACTAACAAAAACCTCATCAAGTTGATCAAAAGAATAGACTTAGAACACCAAAAGGAGTTGCATAGGAACCTTCGGACAGTGCTTTGGGCAGATTGAGTTACGCCAGAGCAGATATTGAAAACATCTCCTTATGAGATGGTGTACAGGAAAGAGGCATTGTTGCCCATCACCACATAAATTCCTGCCCTGCAATTGCTCAAGTCTCTAGAAATTGAATAGAATGGGGCAATGGAGGTGTGATTTTTTAAGCTACTCGAGGTGCAAGAGAAAAGGGAGCATGCCCTAAAAGCAATGAATAGCCACTAGCAGGTAGTAAAGAAATGTTTCGACAAAGGGGCTTCTGATCAGGGTTTACAATGCAGGGATTTGGTCCTCAAATTCAATGAGCGCAGAGCAAAACCTAGACAACATAGCAAATTTGACAGCCTCTAGGAAGGGCCATTCAAGATCTATAAGTGTAAATAGTTCAACTCTTTTGAGTTGGAAGATATGGAAGATAATGCCCTAAGTATTCTAGTTAATGGAATACATCTTAAAAGATTCTATTAATTCTGCACATGTGTTAGTTTTGTAAATTTGTATATATGTAATTATTCTTCACTGTTTTGAATTTTGGATCCTATCTGCACAAGAATTGAAATAAAACATGGAAATGATGCAAGCAATTGAATGAAATTTACAAATGGGCTAGATGGCCTAAAATGGCATATTATATTCATCAGGAGTCGAAAATTTACAATATATTAGGGCTGGAGGCTTTATGGTAACATTTACATATGCTTGCTATAGCGCGGGGCTTGAAAGCATAAGAAGCAAAATTTGTAATCATCTTTATCTTCAAAATATCAGTGAGAAGGACCGACGATCATAGAAGTAGGTGGCTCGGGCTCCAGAAATACCATTCTCTCAAAGTCTTCGTACCACTAAAAACTAGAGAACGACTCAAGATAGTGTATGCGCATCAAGAAATAGCAGCCTACGCGGGCTCTGGCACGATGCTCCCCATGGGTTTCCAGCTCAAACCCGAAAAGAAAAGGCCTTGTTGGAATGATGCCTCTGTGCAGCTGCTATAGGTGGATGTTTCAAACTAAGTCAATCCCATGACCCAATTGTGCTACGTGCATAATCTGCTCCAAACCTTTGAGGTAGCACTGAAGAAAGACCAGCTTCGCCAGCTTGAAGACCTTATGCTTGGAGACGCTGATGTCCTATAGCGAGGCGACGAAGTGGGAGCAGATGCTAGTATTCACCCGATATTGCTTGTCATAATGCATGCAGTCTTTCCCAAGGATCCACTTAATCGCTTTAACGTATAACAGGTTTTTCACACTTGTCATACATTTTAGGCGCCTACAGGTAATCTTGCCAAGAAAGGCAACCTGGGTCTTTTTATAGGTGAGATTCACTGGTGTTTCCATGATTTATGCTTTTCTAGCTAAAAGATTAAAACTACTAAGGCAATAAGATGTTGCAAGGCTAAAAGGCTAGTCGATATTATGATTTGCAATATTGCACAAGGGGTTGATTTATAGATTGGCTAAGGATTGCTTGCCAAGGAAATCATGATTAAGAATTGTACCAAGTGTGTCGCTTCACCTCGGTTTTTGGCATTGCAGCGTGTGAAGTGATGGGAAGGTTGAAGAGCAACTTGCAACTTGCTCCACATAGCTACCACATTGTTCACAAATCAGCCAGGTGTAAATGATTTGAAGCATCGCCATCTCATCTGAATCGAGTGAAGGTATAGAGAAAATCTTTGTTGGGCAATGTGCCATGTACGAGCATTGAGGTTAATCAATGCAGATAGCCTACAAGGAAATGCTTGTGGGAGCACCTAGGTTCATCTTTTGAGACAAGAATCCATTCCCATCACATGCGAAAGATTTTCAATTAATGTTTGAGCATTTTGGCTGGCTGGCGATCTTTTCGCACGAGTAAAATTGGTAGCACATAATAAGTAACTTGGTGAAAATGGCTGGCACGTACCTATTTTGGCCACCTTTCTCGAGAAAGTAAAAGGGCAAGTTATGGCATGTAGGGAAACATATTTATTGCAAAAATTGTCAAGATTTAAGCAGTTAGGGCATTCGCAAGAAGAGAGAAGTGTTTAGAGAGGCTAAGCCATTTACGAAAAGATTTGCAGAAAGACTCTTGTGAATGCAAAAATGGTCAAAATTATAGAAAACCCTATGCAGACTTCAGCTCAAGTAAGTCTAAGCGAGCAGATGAGGAATGCACCCAGTGTACAGCTTTACGATGGAAAGTCTTATGCAACTCTAGGCATACCTGCGAAGCCTATCTGGCCTTTCACTCACCTAGTGAACCAGAAGTTATTAAGCGCGGTTCCTCACAGAGAACAGGAAGTGTTCTTGGAAGATTGGGATGTCTTTGACCCTGAGCTATCTTGCAATCCTAAGAGCTTTCGGGAGGCTGCATGTGAAAGAATGAAGCATATGTCAGACCAATTCCCCAAATGGCTCTGGTACTGTGGGCTAGCGTAGTACATGGTTCCCTTGGTGCATCATTGTCTAGAGGTTGTGGTAACATGCATGGCACGATTTGACCCCAACATAGGGGTTATCAGTGGCAAGGATTTCTGGGTAGTCATTAGCCCCATGGCTATTCAAGATATGTTGTGCGTCCCATTTCCTTTAGGTAAGGAGGTTGACAATTTTGATATGGAAAGAATGTAGCAGAAGTGGGGAGAGCTCCAGTCGGGGCCACAGTATTATCGTTCCGAGCTTCAGCAAGTGAGTGGCTCAGCCCCGCCCGAATTCCCTTTCAGTTTGAAAGCTTTGAAAGGTGCTGCTTCATCTACCGCTTCAATGTTGGCAATGGTGTGTGGTTTGTACTCGGACAAAGACGTTCATCAGTTTCAAATGTCCCTCTTCTTTATGCTAAAAAAGAATCGCAAGGACCCACTTTTTTATTTTGCAAGATTTATTAGCGATGGCATTTGGTGGCAACTGAAGGAATTTGGGGCCGGCTCTAAGTTCAGGTATTCGTCTTTCTTGGCTTACTTAATTTTGCACCAAAAACCGGATTACTTTTCAATGTTTATGTCCTTGTCTATTTTTGACAAGGGTGGTTTGAGGAAGCTGATTTCGACATGGACCCCCTTCATGTCAAAAACCTATGATTACTATGCATTATCTGATTCATTCATAGCCCTAGCTATAAGGGCTTTGGATCGGGCTGGCTTAAATATGTCCAAACACATATCGCCCCGACAGAGATCCTGGTTAGGGAAGTTAACTCCACCTTGCAACTAGTTCTTTGACATAGATTTCACCATGCTCCACTTGCAAGGTTTTGTCCGGGAGCCTTTTCGGCTTCCCCATTTTCTCTCTAATTGAGTGTTGGCCTTGGAGGTGATGAGGCAGCTATGTACCCTAGATGATGATTACTGGGGAGGAAAGCACTTAACCTCCTATTTGCTCCTACCGATAATGTTTGGTTTTGTGTCACTGGTGAAGAAGAGGACCCTATAGATTGATACCTTAGTGGTTCTGCTTTCAAAGTTGGTTCACCTCAGGCTAGTACTAATAGATGATCCATGGGATTACAACCCTAACAATAATTTACTAGGAATTGGCATCAAGATCCCGCATTCGCCTCAGCCATTCTGAGACCTCCAGAGGAATCCCCATGAGGGAGATTTAAGTAGATATGTAGGCCTTGAGTATTTTCCTACATCAGATGGTCGACCACCATGACTAAATTTTTATCACAATGTGGGGAAAGTCAACCCAAAGCTGATGATCGAATCCTCCCTAGTCACCCAATTAAAGAAGCTAAATTGGGTACCCGAGAAGATGCAAGCCTTCTGGATATACCGGTAGGAAATTTTGCCAACTGGAAAAATATATAACGAGGTAGCCCTCGATGACAGATTTGATGACATTTGGGCAAATGAACATCCGGATGTTGAAATTTCTCCAAACCGCTCAACATCCGTGTAGCAATATAAAAGAGAGGAGGCTACTGAGGAAGCCGGTGAGGAGGAGGTAACTCAGAATCCCCCTGTTGTCACCGAGAGTCCACTTCTTGAGAAGAATAATAGAAAACAACTTGTGCAGGAGGAAGTGCCACATGAACAAACATCAGAGTCAGCAGCCCCCTCTAAATCAAAACGGAAGTGGACAAGGACCACCAGTGGGAAGAGATGGGTCATTCTTGACCTCGACGATTTCCCATAGTAGAAGCGACAACCGTTTGAGGAAGCTGGTGAAGAGGAGGAACAATCGACGAGGGGAGCAGTCAAAAAGTCTGTGGCTCTACTGGAGCATAAGGTAATTTTTCCTCCCTCTTCTCTCTCCTCTATTTCTTTGGTCTCGCCACAGTCTACCCCTATTTTTTCATCCATGCCAGTCCTCTCCACCACTGGATTTGTTGGGCATTCTAGTCTTGCCTCTCTAGTTTTCCCACTAGTGTCCTCCGCTTTCTAAGCCTCATTTGGAGTACAATTTGGTGTCAACACTGGGCTCGTGGGCCAAAAATTTTTATCCCCAAGGCTCACCCCTGCGGTTGGTGCATCTCCAATTTTCTCTTACACTGTCACCTCATTTTCATCCCCTCCGAGTGGCCAATTCATCCCACCATTCTCCCTGGCTATTGTAATGTGACCCAGCAAGACCTTTGATGCATCAGCTACACTATCTTTCCCACTGGTTGTCCCTCAAGAGTATCCTTTTGTTGGTGGGCTGGGTATCCCAACCTAGAAATATTTCTCACAGGTCGATGCAAAATAAAAGCGTGTGCGCCAACCGGATCAACAAGCAAAGGGCGAAGGACGCAACCAGATAAGCAAAGCCCCACTTGCAAACCATTTTCAATGAAAGCCATAATTACTTGATGTTTGCAAAGATCACTCCTAATGTGATCAAGGCAGTAGGTGAGATGCAGCCCAGTGACTATTCTATGAATGTTGTCGAGTTAGACTTGCAGTAGGCCCGCCCGCAAGATAAAGTTCAGCTAATGGAGGAGACCCAAAAAATAGTGACTACTAATTTTCTCAAGCTCAACCGGCAGGAGAAGAAGAAGGATGATCAGATTGCGGAGCTAAAAAGGAAGGTTGACATCTGGGTAAAAAAATTCAAAGCCCAGAAGAATGAAATAGGTCGACTGGAGAAGGAGAGGGGTACCTTCAAAATTAAGATCAAAGAGTTGCAGGGTTTAGGCAAAGAGGTTGTTCCAACTCTCGAGAAGCAGGTTGAGCTACTTCAGGAAAGTGAAGAAAATCTCCAGGCAAAAGAGAAAGAGCTCCAAGCTCAGTCTAACTTGCTAATTGAAGGGATGAGAGAGCTCCAATAGAACACCACTTCCGAGATTGTTGAAATAAGTGCCAACTTAGAGTTGGAGGTCAAAAAGACTAAGCGGGCCAAATTGGCCTTGGTAGAAAGGGAAAGGGAAGTTTTTTCCCTAAAAGAGAAAACGTCCACATTGCACAAAAGTTTGGCAGGAGCAGTGGCAGGTTTAAATAGCAAAGAGGCAGAATTGGCTACCCTAAGGACCCGACCCCTTGCACCCCGGATGAGCTCGTTGGAAATTGCTAAAGAGTTGCATGCATCATACTGAGACAAGGTGAAGGCTTTGTGCCTTACTCTATAGCTCACCTTAAATTTTATGGCGCAAGCGGCTAGCCTCTGTGGAACAGTTAGTGAATCAATACAGCAGGTCCAGGAGTTAACCTCCGACAAGTTTCCTGAGGCTAGAATTTTATTGGGTAAGTTGTATACTGCTTCAGATGAAGCATTGAGTAGTGTGGGAATCAATGACCAAACAATAGCGGCTTTAGGTGTAAGTAGCTTCATCTCCATGCATGAGGCCGTTCAACAGGTAGCAGATTGGAAAGCTCGATTAAACCAAGTTACTAGCAACATGCGGGCAAATTTTTCCCGTTTGACTCAGAGAGGCCTCCCCTCGCCTTTCATTGTAGACCACGTAGTAGCAGGAGTGGAGCATATTGTCGAAATGATCAAAGAAAAGAAGAAGGATCTTTCTATCTTCCAGACTTTTGATCAATCTTCGACTGCTGAGGAGATCGAGGCAATTGTGCATTAACTAGAACAACTTTTCTTTCAATTAGAATTGGAAACAAAAGTATCAGATGGATTGCCCTTCAAAGCAATCATAGATCTCATACTGGCTCACGAGCATCTGTGAACTCTCTCTGCACCAATGAATGAAGTATGGACCAATCTATAGGCTGCCCTTTTGAGGTTGTGAGCATTTTGTTGCTGAGCCAAAGGGTTCTAGGGTTCTCCTTTCCATGAGTGCAAATCCCCTATAAGTCACCAAACTATTCAACAAAAACCGCCGATACCTTAGCAGTTTTCTTTTCTTCTGTGACTGCACCTTAATTTTTTATGCTCACTATCCTCGGTGCTTGCCACGTGGCTTCCTCATGAAGCTTTTTGTTTCTACTTCACTTCGCTTTTCAACAATCTCCATCTATGTGCTGCGTGGCTCGTATTGGCCGCTTCTTCGAGTCGGGCCCGCTTCATTCTTTACTTTTGCTTAGAGCTCTCCATGTGGATCTCTCTCATGGCTTCCTACTAGGTGCTTCTGTTGCTTTCTATTGAGCTCCATCTGGGCGACACGTGGCAACTTTGATTCTACGTTGGTTACCTTGGAAATGCCGCCAGATCTTTTGTACCTCCCTGCTGCCACATTTCTTGCTATGATGTCACATGTCCTCTCCTGTTGCTGCATGGTTTTCCATTGTGTGTCATGGTCTCGTTGGTGTATTGTTAGCTGACTAATGTTTGTTGTGGCAACTCGAGATGATCTGGGTCGAGGATCGCCGTGCATGGTCTACTCTTTCATGATGCGTCTTCAAGCGGTGGAATGGCCATATAAATGGGGCCTTGTTTTCTTTATTGGTGGTGGATTAAGTTTAAGAAAAACTCTCAGGCACTAAGAAGTGGGCCTTTTGTAATAGTTGCTTTCAATCAAAAGTTTCGGACTGTGCCAAATAAATTCGGCCTTTCTGTCTCAATGCATTTGTTGGAACTATTGACCTATTCTTTTCTCTTTATTTTGTATGAATGTCTGTTCTTCAGTTTCTGTAACCTTTTATAACCGAAATAAAATGTAGATCATGTTTCTCTAGCTCTTCTATGTTGAGATAAAGTTATACTTAGTTATATATTAGAGGGTATTTTTTCATAATAAATGCTTGTGGGAAAAAATAACTTAGCTAACAATAATTTAGTGGTTTGGGCCTTTGTATTTTTGTATTGTGCTTTGTTGAAATTTGTCTAAGACTTTGGTGCATCACCTGTAGTGTAATTTTTACATTCCTGCGATCTCCTCTACCTTTTTCTTCAACCATTAAAATGAAGAGCCAACTTCGATAAAATCCCGGAGGTTACTTAGCTAGCACATTGTGTCCCCCAATAGCTAAGTTTCCCATAAGGCTGCTACTACATGCAAAATATTGCGTCAATAGTACCTTGGTGAAAAACTAGAAAACAGGCATCAAGCGTAAACAAAGCACTCTCTATCCACCAGGATCTACATGACTCACTCACTCATCCATCCATCCACCCATCTACTCGCATCCATACCATAGTCTGAGTTGGTGTCCATCTCATATTCCACCATAGTACTACTTGGCATATTCCTAAGGTCATTTTTTCCTGCCTTCATTGAAGCAGTCTATCACACCATGCTGGGGGCATGGTCTCACCTGTATTGGAATAGATTCATGTATATTCTCGTGATCTTTTCAAATCATTCATCAAAAATTAAAAAACATGTCTTCCACCTTATCTAAACTACATCGTCTCTAAGCTTGAACATAGGAAAGGTTGATCTTTGATCATCCCCTAGGATAGTAAGCTCAGTCCTTTAGGCATTCGTTGCATTGGCAATTTGTTTTCCCATCTAGTCTGCATCTTAGGTAAGTCCTTTAAGCAATAAAATGGCAACTAGTTTGTTCCATCTTATCATCGAGTCAGTTTGTCGTCAGTCGAACTATGTGGTCTCTGAATATATAATCTAGGTAAGGATAATCTACATATTAGCTCTTGAGACCCCTAGGATAGGTCTTTAAGTTATTCCTTTCGTCGTAAATCCTGAAAATACCAAAAACATTGAAAAAGGTGAAAATATAAAAAACAACCTCAAAATATTTGAAAACCCAAAATGGTGCATCCATTTCATCTCGCTTTCACCTGTGATTTTCATCACTCATAATAAAATCAATCATCACCTTCACTCTTTGGTGAGTCAATCAAAAGCAAGTTTAGTAGGTTCAAAAGTGAACACCTAATCATCAAAGTCTTGAATTTCTAAGTCAGTAAGCAAGCAAGTTGGTCAACTCAGAGTATCAATAGCTTATCATCCAATCAGTCCCACCAAAACCCTAATCACAACATGTCCTATGATGAATCCTTTCCATGATGGACATAAGAATTAGGTACCCCATAGTAGTTAGTCTTGGCTAGAGGTATGAAGAACATTAGCTTGTCTGTTTGGTTTATTTGGTCTGTTATTGACTTATCTTATTTTGTGCTCATTCCAGGGACCTCTCGATGATGTCTAAACAAATAGGTTTAGAGAGAAAGGAATGGGGCAAGGATCATTAAATTTTTATCTGCTATTCTTTCTAGATAATCTTTTAAAGTAACTTAGTCATACGTTCTTTGTTTGGTTTGTAGGGAGGATGTTTTAGGTACCTTTTTTACCACATAGGAAATCTTGCTTTCTTGTGTTTTGGCCTAAGATATTTAGAATGTATGAACTATATTCAAAATGAAGTACACATGCCAAGTGTGAATGAGAATATTCCTATTCTATTTTTTGAGTCAAGGTCCATCACACTAGGTACAAATGCCATCCTCATCCTTTATACCTTGATGCATCGTACCTATGTGTGTTATCAAACATAACACAATTAACCCTTTAAAAATCTCAATTACTAGAAATGCAAAATCACCATCATCATTCTAGCTAACTAAATCTAAATTCTTCTATCTTCCCTCCACACTAACATGGTATCATGATAGTAATCAAAACATTGCTAATGGATACACTCTGCATCCACATAATCATAAGCACATTGCATCATATCATTATCTTAAGTTAGGAGGAATAATATAAATTTTTTATTCTAAACATCTTAAGAAAGCCTTACATCATTTGCATCCATTTCCATTTGCATATCATTACACCATCATTAACATACATTACATTCATAAAGCATGAAAAATATACAAAAAAAGAAATGCATCATTTAGAAACATACATCACATTGCAGAAGCATAAAAATAGGAACATCTCATAACATCATAATAAAATTGCATATCATACATTTGCACCATCCATATCATAAAAGGTGAATCATCTCATATATAGATATATATATCATCAAAAATACACTATTATGGTACAAGTCAGATCAAGTGTACATCAAATACATGGTACAAAAAGGCCAAAATAGTGCAGCCCATATATCAAAAATACAAAAACATTTATGGTCAAAAAGGGGCTAGCCCTGCTAGCTGCTGCCCTCCCCATCCTATCTCTCACCATGATCCTCTGTCGGTCACCTCCTTGACTGCTGGGATAATTCTGGCACACTATCTACTAATGGCACTGCCTGCTGATAATACTCAGCCTCTCTGATTGCCTCTATGTACTCTCGAATGTCAGATGATCAACCTCGAGATGTGGAGGTTGTGCTCTCTAGCTCTCTTCGTTGGCCTATCTCCTAATCTCTCATGGATCAAGCCTGATCTCTCTCAACTGTGATGGTAATAACCTACTACCAGGCCTCATCTCACTCTATTATCAGCAACTGTATCTAGCCCTATAGCTGTTGAATCAATGTGTCATGGGGATCTGGCTGACCCGCTGGCTATCCCGCTGGCTATATCGTTAGCTGGTGTTGTGGTGCCACCTGGGGCTTCCCATCCTGTCCTACTACCTATTGTGCCTAGTCCCTTGGAGGTGACTTCTAAGGAGGTGGTACACCTCCCTAACCTCTGCCGATTGACTTGTCTCTGGGCCTCCGACATGGAAGCATTGTCCTAGGAAATGTCAATCTCAATAAAGGTCTAAACCATGCCCTGTACACTGGTTTCACCCCTATATCTGTTGGCCCCTGATCATACAGCCATGGCCAAGCCACTAACTACCTAAAGGAGGACACTACCCCCATGCTGTCTCCTCTATCGTGTAGGAAAAGAGGGTTATATACTAAGCATCTTGTATATCCTACACCTCACCAGCCTGCCTAGCTACCTTGTTAGGAAGGTACCTCTCTATCATAGTGTGCTCCCGACCCTGCATAAATCTATCCTGGCGAGTAAAGAAGAGCTTTTGAGCATCATTATACCATGGCCTCCAAATAAGCATTGTCATCTCATCCAACACCCACTGCTAGTAGGCTATACTGTCTGTACCCATGTGGGTAAAATGAATATATGCCCCTCCATACCACCATACAATGGGATCATCTATATCTAGAACAATCGGTGTCACAATGGGGTGAAGCACTGGAATCCACTCCCATGCCCAAATGTAAAGAAGAGTCAACCCAGAACCAAGAGCCCAACCATCCAAATAAGAAAACTCGCGCAAATATTGGTACAAAGAGGACAGTAGTACTAGTCCCTAGGAAAAGTACACTCAATGAGCACATATCTCCTACCATGCCAATCCCCAACCTGGACTGAAATATTGGCCACATCGATTAGCAGCTACAAGACCAAAAATAATGGCAACCACAATCATGCTGTAAGTAGGGGCTATCCCCTGATACCACTCCAAATCTATCTAGCCATCACAAAGGATAATCTCATCAATACCCATAACACCAAAGTAGGCATCCCTACCTGCCTCCAAATCATAGATAACTCGGGCTCCATGAATGGGTGGTGCAGGAGCACCTTAAAGGTCTTTTGGATTTTGCAAACTTTGGCTTGTAGGTGGCTCTAGCCAACCACTAAGGTAATAAGGACTAATTTTAAAGTCCCAAGAGTGTTTTTGATGTGTGTGTTATGGAAAATTTATTTTGGTTTAGAGCCTTCAGGTTTGGGAAAGTCTTAGTGAGGAGATCAGGAAAAACTAGACAATGTTATCTTAGAAATTAGTCCTAAAAGTTCAAAAAAGGAATTAATGGTGTTCTAAGCCTGACCTAAGGGTCCTAGAACATGGAAGAAATGTGTATAAGGTCAAAAAAACCCTAATACTTGAGTTGGAATATTGATTGTACAAATTGAGATTTGAGAAGGAGATTTTGTGAGTTGGAAGAGTGAAAATTTGGTGGAATTTCAGTGTTTGAACCTTCATCCAGTCAATAATGGATTGAGAGGACTTGTATGATACTTTTAGTCTTTCATTTGTGTCATTTAATTACTGTGTGAAGCATTAGATTAGTCATTTAACTCTACTCGTTGTCATTTTGCAAGTTTTTGGTGTTCTTGGTCTCACTACTGATTCAGGCCAGTTTTGTAAAAGAATGATCCCCACTTGAATTATTGTGGAAATGATACCATGGAAACTTGGAATCAATTAGGGGACTATATGTAAATTTTAAATAGAGTGTGTGGAGTCTTGGTTTTCAAGGAAGGTGATGAATTCATCAAGCACTAGGTGATTGCAAGTGCATTATGGCTAGTGGCTTGGAGAGGACAACAGTAAAGAAAGGTAATAAATGGATTGGTTTGTGCCAATAAAGAGTATGGAAGTGTGTTCACATGTATCTTATACATGTTTGTGCAAGGAGGAGAGTTGAGGAGATCATTGGAGCCTTCAAAGAAGGAAAAGGTGTTGAAAACCCTAGAAACCCTTGAAAATAGGGGGTTTGAGGACAGTCCTATGTACAGACACTTGTAGGACCTAAGACTTGATAAATCTTGGAGCCTTGATAGCCAATAGGAATAATCTAAAAAAAAATTGGGGGTTGTTAAGACAGTTAGAGGGAAAAGTCTAGGAAACGGGTTATAGGAGGCCTAATTGGGGCAAAAGGCTACAAGGCCTAAAATTGGGCTTTTCTTGAAAGCGATGGGTAAAAGGTGAAAGTATCCAATGAGATGGATTAGTGAGGTGTCAAAACAACCAAGGGAAAACTAGAATACTCTTCCCTAGCCCTAGAGTGGTTAGGACACTTTGGGTCAGTGTGGAGCCCAAGGAAGCTCAATGGTGGAATGGGAGTAATGGTGTAGAATTTGAAATTGGTGGAGAGTCTTATGTAGAGAGAGGGGTTTAGGAGTGATCCCTAAGTAGGGTAGAGTGGAATAACCTAGGAAGACTAGAGAATAGGTATTGGGAAGAGCAAGAGTGCTCTTGAGGGATAGGAATCCCCACCAAATTGGTATCAGAGCCATAAAAAGGCTTGGGAATTGAGAAGTGAATGTCAGAAAGAAGGTGAATCCATAGGAGAAAGCACCATGGTGACCAATGCAGATTTGGCAAGAGATTTGATAGAGCAACAAGAAAAGAATAAGTGACTTGAAGTAGTTGTGGAAGAAATGAAACAAAAACTAGAAGAGGTTGCAGAGACTATAGGAAAGATGAAAGTGCATTTAGCAGAGGACAAAGACAAGGGTAAGGACTACATTGAGGAAGAAGTAGAACCAAAACTTGACCCTCCATTAGCAAAGGAACCCTTCCTCAAAGCATTGAAGGCATTAAGTGGTAAGGCACTAGAAGGTGTCCCTTTTTTCATAGGAAGAATGGATGCAGAGCTAGTAATGGAATGGATAGAGGGAATGGAGAATCACTTTGAATGTGATGGAATTACAAAAGCACAAAAGGTGAAGATAGCCAAATCAAGGTTAAGAGGACAAGCATTAACTTGGTGGAAGTTCTTGCAAGAAGAAAGAGAGATGGAAGGAAAGAATCCAATAGGAAGTTAGAAAAAAATGGTGGCTAAGGTGAAGGAAAACTATCTACCTGAGGATTATGACATCCAATTGCACAAGAAGAGGCAAAATCTTAGACAAAGAGACCTAGACGCAACTGCCTATATAGAGGAGTTCCAAAAACTAAGCCTTAGGTCTAGAGTGCAAGAGATTGAAAGCATCAAGGTTGCTAGGTATTTGAACAGCCTTAGATGGAACATACAAGAGGATTTCAGTCTCTTTACACTTACTACCCTCCATAGCTGCTATCAAATGGCCATTAAAGTGGAAGAGAAACTGAAAAAGAAAGAAGATTCCAATACCAGGGGTAAAGGGAGAGGTAGAGACTCTAGAGGTGGACATAGAGGTAGTTTTGGTGGAAGGAGAAATGAGAATAGAAGCCAAGGTGATGCTAAGGTTGGTGAACAATCCCATGAGTCAAATAGTAGAGGGGGTTACATAGGTAGAAGCTCTAACAATGGAGGAAGAGGTAGATAAGGAGGATTTGGAAGAAGTTCACATTTTTCTTCCATGAAGTGTTACAATTGTGGACAGTTGGGTCACTCGGCTTATAGGTGTCTTAACAAGCCAACATCTTCACAAGGTGGGAGGAAGATCAACAATGTGCAAGAAGAGGACTGTTCCAAACATTTAGAGGTGAGTTTAGATTCAAAGAAAGGTGAGAATCTCGTGTTGAGAAGGATCTTGATCAAAGCACCTATCGAGGATGAACACAAACAAAGGAGAGTTCTTTTTAGAGTCAAGTGCAAGATACTAGGTAAGGTTTGAAAGGTCATCATTGACTCAGGATCTACTGATAATGTCATATCAGAGGAGGTAGTACAAAAGTTAAACCTCATCAAGATACCCCATGTGTGCCCTTACAAGGTCACTTGGTTGAATAAGAGGCAGGATATACTGGTCAATGAACAAGTGTGGGCTGAGTTTGCTATAGGAAAGTATCATGATAGGATACTATGTGATGTGTTACCAATGGATGCATGCCATATGTTGCTTGGAAGACCATGGCAATATGACAAGGAGGTAGTACACCATGGCAAGGAGAACAAGTACTCATTTAAGAAGGATGGAGTGACTTACAAAATTCAATCTTTGTTGGAATAATGCACAGTGGAAAAGGTAGAAACCATTGTCCTTTTGATGAGTGTAGAATAATTCCTAAAAGACATCAAGGAGGAAGAAGGAGTTGTCTATGCAATCATGTTGAAACCAAAGGAATAGGAGTTGCCTAGTTGGCTACCTATGACAGCAAAGGTGAAATAGTTGTTGGATCAGTACATGGATATAATTTGTGAAGGCACACCAACTACACTACCACCTAAGAGAGAAATCAATCATAAAATAGACTTTGTACTAGGAGAAAAATTGCCTAACAAGGCTGCATACAAGATGAAACCAGAGTAGAGCAAAGAGATAGCAAGGCAAGTTCAAGAACTTTTGGATCAAGGGTTGATCAGAAAGAGCATAAGCCCATGTGTTGTTCCAGTGGTGTTGGCACCTAAAAAGGGAGATGAGTGGAGAATGTGCACTGATTCTAGGGAAATAAATAGGATAACCATTAGGTATAGAATTCCTATTCCTAGGATAGAAGACTTAATGGACTGCTTAGGGGGTGCTAGGTACTACTCAAAAATTTATTTGAAAAGTGGCTATTATCAAATTAGGATGAAAGAGGGTGATGAATGGAAGTCAGCATTTAAAACCACAGAAGGGTTATATGAGTGGTTAGTAATTCCATTTGGGCTTACAAATGCACCTAGCACTTTTCTGAGGGTGATGAATGAGGTCTTAAAGGACTTTATTGGAGTCTTTGTGGTTTTCTACCTAGATGATAAACTCATCTTTAGCAAAACAAATGAAGAACATATGAAACACCTAGAACTTGTGTTGAAGAAACTTCAAGAGGAGAAGCTCACCATAAATCTTGAGAAAAGTGAGTTCATGAAGCAAGACTGCTCGCTATTTCCGTTC